>OY288282.1:28767936-29170703 GCA_958450335.1 Hibiscus tridactylites
TGCTGCAAGCTTTGTTGGAGAATCAGCTTTATGCTAAGCTGAGCAAGTGTGAGTTCTGGCTTAGGGAGGTGGTGTTTCTTGGGCATGTAGTTTCTGCTGAGGGGATTCGTGTTGATCCTCAGAAGATTGAGGCGGTGATGAATTGGAAGGTTCCTAAGTCTGTTCATGAGGTTCGTAGTTTCCTTGGTTTGGCGGGATACTACCGAAGGTTTGTGGGTGGTTTTTCTAAGATTGCTGCACCTCTGACGAAGCTGTTGCAGAAGGATGTTAAGTATGAGTGGACGGAAGCGAGACAGCAGGCTTTTGAGAAGCTTAGGGCGGCTTTGACGCAAGCTCCTATCTTGGTTCAGCCTGAATCAGGGAAAGAGTTTGTGGTCTACAGTGATGCGTCCTATGTTGGTTTGGGATGTGTGCTGATGCAAGAGGGTAAGGTTGTGGCTTATGCATCGCGGCAGTTGAAGGTGCATGAGTGCAATTATCCTACGCATGATATTGAGCTGGCTGCAGTGGTTTTTGCTCTGAAGATCTGGAGGCATTATCTGTATGGTGAGAAGTGTACTGTGTACACGGATCACAAGAGTTTGAGGTATTTGATGTCTCAGAAGGAGTTGAATCTTAGGCAGCGGCGTTGGTTGGAGTTGCTCAAGGATTATGATCTGATGATTGAGTACCATCCTGGAAAGGCTAATGTGGTTGCGGATGCCTTGAGTAGGAAGGTAGCTGTTGAGCTGAGGGCTATGTTTGCTAGCTTGATTATTTCGCGAGATGGTGGTCTTGTAGCTGAGTTGCAAGTGAAGCCATCTTTGGTTCAGTTGATCAAAGAAAAGCAGCTGCTGGATGATTCCTTGGTGTCTCATGTTCAGGATATCGCGGAGGGTAGGCCTTCGGATTTCTGCTTTAATGACGATGGTGTGTTGTGTTTTGGTAGTCGAATAGTAGTGCCCAATGATGTTGAGTTGAGGCGTGCTATTCTGACTGAAGGTCATAGTAGTCCTTTTGCTATGCACCCTGGTAGTACTAAGATGTACCGTGATCTGCGTGATGAGTACTATTGGGTGGGTTTGAAAAAGGATGTTGCGGAGTTTGTGAGCAAATGTTTGGTGTGTCTGCGAGTTAAGGCTGAGCATCAAGTTCCTTCAGGGTTGTTGCAACCGTTGAGGATCCCAGAATGGAAATGGGAAAGGGTTACCATGGATTTTGTATCTAGTTTACCTTTGTCACCATCAAAGAAGAATTCGGTTTGGGTTATTGTGGATCGCCTGACGAAGTGTGCGCATTTCTTGCCTGTGCATACTACGTTTTCTTTGGATAGGCTTGCGGAGCTGTACATTGCTGAGATTGTGCGGTTGCATGGTGTGCCTAAGTCGATCGTGTCGGATAGGGATCCGATGTTCACATCGCGTTTCTTGCAGTGTTTGCATCAAGCTCTGGGTACGAGATTGAATTTCAGTACATCTTATCATCCTCAGTCGGATGGTCAGTCTGAGCGAGTTATTCAGATTTTGGAGGATATGTTGAGGTGCTGCGTGATTGAGTTTCAGGGCTCTTGGGAGAAGCATTTGCCTTTGGTAGAGTTTGCTTATAACAATAGTTATCAGGCGAGTATACAGATGGCACCTTATGAGGCTTAGTACGGGAGGAAGTGTAGGACTCCTCTTTGTTGGGCTGAAACGGGTCAAAAGTTGGTATCGATGCCGGTTTTGTTGAAAGGAACTACCGAGAAGGTGAAGCTCATTTTTGAGCGTTTGAAGGCGGCTTCTGATCGGCAAAAGTCTTATGCGGATTTGAAGCGTAAGGAGATAGAGTATGCGGTGGGTGATCGTGTGTTCTTGAAGGTTTCCCCTTGGAAGAAGGTGATGAGGTTTGGTCGGAAGGGTAAGTTGAGCCCTAGGTACATTGGACCATATGAGGTGGTTGAGCGTGTGGGTCCTGTTGCGTATCGGTTGAGGCTACCTCAAGAGTTGGAGAAGATTCATGATGTGTTCCATGTTTCTATGCTCCGGAATGTATAGATCTGATCCTTCGCATGTGATGCCTGTGGAGGAAGTGGAATTGAATCCGGATTTGACCTATGATGAGGAACCGATGAAGGTTCTGGATTCGGATAGCAAGGTTCTTCGTGGCAAGACCATTGAGTTGGTGAAGGTGATGTGGAAGCATCGAGGTGTTGAGGAAGCCACGTGGGAGCGGAAGGAAGACATGCTGAAGCAGTTTCCTTATCTCTTTCCTTCAGGTAAATTTCGAGGACGAAATTTCTTAAGGGGGGAGAGTTGTAACGCCCCGGTTTTGGGCTTAGAAGTTTTGGGCGTTAACCGGTTCGGTCAAAGTGTTGTTCGAATCTAAAAAGGTGAAATTAGGAAAGCCTAGTTCGGGTTGCATTAAAAATATGGAAAAATGTTCTAAAATAATCTTTTAATATATATAAGTGAACTGTGAAATCAATTTTACAAAATGAGTTTTGGAAGGGTGACATTTTGGCTAGTGACCAAAATGTAATTTTTGAAAGTTGCGTGACTGTTTTAGAAAGGATTGAAACTTTGAATCTTTAAGGAGCTATTATTCCAAAGGCAGTTTCTCCAGATTTTTCTAAGATATTTTAATGTTTAATTCTGATTTTAAAGCTAAAGAAAAGTGGAGGGAAATCATTTTGGCTATTTTGTAACTAACTTCCAAATTTCCTTTTCTCTCATTTTCTCTCAACCCAAACACTTTCTCTCCAGAGATTTCCTTCTGATTTTGTCACCTAAATCTCTCTTTCCAACTCTCTTTTGATTTCTAATCATCACATCAACAAAACCTCACCATTTGCTAGTTGTTTCTTCAAGGTTTTTGGTTCTAAAAGAGGAGAAACTCAAGTTTGGAGGTAAGAACGTCCTTCTCCTCTAAACTAGCAGTTCTTTACTGAAATTCCTAAGTTCTCAATCCTTAATTGTTGTTTTATAAATGGTTTTTAAAGTTGTGTAATGGATCTTGGCTTAAAATGCAAGATTTGGTGATTTTTGGTAAATTTTCGTTGGATCTGTTAAAGCTGTGATTTGAGATGTGTTTTTGATGATTAATGAATGTTAATTTGATAAGGAATGGAGTTTTGATTAATGCAATCCCGGATAGGTTGAATTTCCTAAGTTTAGCTTGTGATTCTTTGTTGTTTTTGAGGTGATCTTGTGGATCGATGTTGCTGGAGGTATAAGGATGTTATTAGGTTCTTTTTAGATGTTAAATGATGCTAAAGGATGTTTAGTTTTGATGGTTTGTGGCTGGGCTTTGTTGAGGAGTTGTTTGGATGCATTTTCGGTTGTGTTTGGTGGCCGAAAATGGAGTGTGGGTGAGAGCAGCGAATTTAGGTGCTTTCATTGAAGCTATTAATGCATGATGATGCATTAATCCTCTGCTTTGATGTGTTTAAAACAGGGGAGTCTTCTTTGGATCCAAGTGGTGGTGATCCGGAAGCTTGACTGGTGCTTCGGCAAGAGGCGAAGTGGAATCGGTGAGTGAAAATGGGTTTTCAGCTTGAAACCAATGTCTTGGGAGCTTAGTTTAACTCTAAACTACTTTACTAAGCTCAAGTGTAAGTTTTCGGAAAAACTCTCTAAGTGGTGGCCATGGTTTGGTTGTGATGCAATGTGGTTTATTGCATGTTTTAAATTCTGTTTTGAAAGCATGGATTAGCATGGTTATTGCTGATTTTGTAAGCCATATGTTGAAGGAAGCTCAAAGTAAGAGTTCCTTGTTTTTGAGCATTGTTAAAATGTGGTTTGATGCTTTAAAATGCATGATGAATATGGCTTGGTTAAATGCTTTAAAACAGTGGATTATTTGATGATAATGATGTATATTGGCAAGTGATGTTTTGAAAAATGTTAAGGTCACTAAGGTGGTTAAAAGTCCTTGAGTGAGCCTTGTGGATTCTAAGAACTTCATGGTGGTTAAAAGTCCATGTTGATTCTTGTTAAGGTCACTAAGGTGGTTAAAAGTCCTTGAGTGAGCCTTGTTACTTAAGAACATCAAGGTGGTTAAAAGTCCTTGGATGGTTCTTGTTAAGGACACAAAGGTGGTTAAAATTCCATGTGTGGTCCTTGCCATGGTGTTTAAAAGTCCATGGGCCAAGGTGTTTAAAAGTCCTTGGGAAGAACACAAAGGTGGTTAAAAGTCCTTGTGTGGTTCTTGTGTATTATAAGATCACAATGGTGTTTAAAAGTCCATGTGTGAGTCTTATGTTGTTCTTGATTTAAAAAAAGATGGAACTTATCACTTGTGGCCAATATGACATATAATGATATGGAATCATGAAATGCTTGTTAAAATTGCTTTGAGCATGTGCAAATGATGATTTGAAGTATGATTTATAAAGTGTTTTATAAATGCATTATTGGATGGTTTTAATGAGCATTCCTCACTAAGCTTATGCTTACGCTCTCTTTCGTTTTCTTAAACCAATAATGCAGATCATTAAGGTACCTTGAGGGCAGCAAGGAAGGTAAGCAATCAAGTGGAAGTTAAGCTCAAAGTATGGAAAGGTTTTCTTATACACTTTAGCTTTTGGCATTTGGCAATGGGGGACCATTATGGATGTTTTGGGAGATGTTTTGAACTCCCTAAGTTTGTTTAATGTTGTTGGTAATGCTGGATTTTGTAATTGACCTTTACATGTTGTTTTGGAGGTTATATGCTTGAATGGTTTGCTTGTGTAGGAAGCATGCCTTTAGAATTGGGGCTTTTCTTATATGATGTTATAATGTTGAATTGTTGAAGCAAATAGGTCTCTTGTATGTTGAATTTCATGCTGGTAAGTTTGGTAGCATTTGGAGCATGTATGGTTGATTAATTGCATGTTTAGAGAAGCCTTTTGCCGCATTCTGTGCAGGGTGTTTCGGAACAGTGGTCACCGTTTCGGAACGGGTGCCTTAAATCAACCTAGGCGTCCGAAATGGTAGGCACCGTTTCGAAACGGGAAGCCCTCTGCCAGCCCTCGTTTCGGTACGCGTTGCGGAACAGCCCCGCGTTTCGAAACGGGCTCTTCCTGTTTCGGAACGTCTGACCGTTGGGGGCTGACATAGGCAATTAAATGTTTTGGAATGTTTGCATTTTGGTCCTGAATCTTGTTTGTGCAATTGTATGAGTTTGGGAAGTCCTTTTGAGCTGAAAATTTATAGAGAAGCATGAAACCTGATTAATTACAAGTTGGTAACTTTAATTTGGATGAAGGCCTTATAATTTGCAGAATTTACAATTTGGTCCCTAAAGTTGTAAAATGTTCAATTGGGTCCCTGTTTGATCTCTGATGTTTATGATCTTTGAGTATGTTGTTTGTATGATCATAACTGGGCTTAATGCGCATCTAGACAAGTTTAAAAAGAAAAAAAAAGGGTCGTTAATCAAGGTTGACTTTCGGGTTGACTTTGGTTTTCCCCGTGTAACTTTCTTAATTCGGGTCAACCGTGTAGGCCGGGTTAAGGGGGTTACAATGCCGTTTGTTAAGGCATCGAGCATCATACTAGTTGCTGTGTTGAAAGCGTTATAGAACATGGTCACTTGCGTCCACTATGGGAATCCGTGCAAGGTTCACTTGTGTAATAGTTCTCTATATCTCTCCCAAGCCTTGTGCACGGATTCGTCGTTAGCCAGTCGAAAAAAGTGATTTCGTTATGCAATTTAACAATTAAATTTATAGTATTAAAACGTGCTAAGAAATCACGACATAAATCACTCCAGGATCCATTTGATCCTGCTGGAATACTGTTTAGCCAGGTTTCTTCCCTATCCCTCAATAAATAGGGGAAAACTTTTTATCTCAAAATATCCTCATGTACTCCATGTACTTTAAACAAATTACAAATCTACAAGAAGGATTTAATATGATGTATAGCATCTTTAGTTGTTGTGCCACAAATTTCCCCATAGTATTGATTATTTTTTAACATTACAAGTTTCAGTTCAAAGTGGGCAGCCTCTATTTCTAGTGTAACAACTCCATGATTTAGTATGTTCAGGTCCTCTTCTAGGTAATTTCGGAAAGATAGGTTACGTACTGGCGTGAATTGAATTTACGGATTTTCACCATCTCCTATAGGGATATTCTGCTCCCCATGGGCAACTGGCTGCCCGTCGGCAGGTTGCTGCCCATTGACATTCCGGGTGTTGTTGGCGTTACCTACCGGGGCATCTTGGTTTTTGTTTCGTCTTCGGCCTAGAGGTTCTTGCATTACATCTACGATCTTTCGTCTAAGCTTTAAGTAAGAGCGTTCGATTTCTGGATCTAAGTCTCACAACGAGATGCTTGGGTTCGCTCTGTTCATGCCCCAAAACAAAACCAAGTTTTATTAGTACTAAAACAAAAAGTAAATATACTAAAAAAAGGAAAGTAAATAGTGGAAGAAAATAAAAAAAAAGTTGCCAATCTCCGGCAACGGCGCCAAAAACATGATGCTCGCGTAAAAGTGTCCCACAATAGTGCAAGTGTACACATGTCAAGTAATATAATGATAAGTATATCGATTACCGGCTCCACATGGATTGGGCTAGCCTTTTGATCCTATCTCCTTACACTAGAAAGTAAATAAAGTTAAAACATAACTTAATTGTTGGGTTTGGAGTAATCTAAAAATACTAAAACTAAAATAAGCCAAAAAATAAAGTAAAGAGAAATAAAGATGAGATAATGGGCTGAATTAGAATGCGCCGTAGTGTGGAATCCTATTGACTTGTCTCTGTCTTGAATGCAAAAATGCAAAACTGCCATGGGAGTAACATAAGTCTATGCCGCGACCGCAATGGTTGAGTCCCTGTCGCGAGAATCCCTTGCTCTTAGGTAGATGCTGCTAAGGTTCAACAAAGCGTCCTTGGATTGTTCCTCCTTATCCCTAAGCTCGGAACACTGGTTGATGGCTGAACTTCGATGATACCTCTCGGCGTGAACCAAAGACAAACACCAACTATTGTAACACTTCTTTTATCCACTGAAACTCTTAACATATCCCTAGGTTGAGTTAGTTAACACCACGTGGGATGAAAACCATGCTTATTCATTTCGTGAGTTCAACTCTCCCGATATTCAACAAATAGATAACCTTAGAATACACTTTCCCGATAAGTATGCAATAATGATTAAAGACAAGAATAAGAAAACCTTAATTTTATTGCATTAATAACTTAAACAAATATAATAGTATTTACACAACTACTAAACAAACTAATCATAAACCTAAAGGAAATTAGAACATAATGAATGGAAAGAAAATACAAACTAAATCCTAAACTCTCTTCATCTCTCTTCTCCTCGGTTCTGTAACCCCCTTAACCCGGCCTAGACGGTTGACCCGAATTAAGAAGATCACACGGGGAAAACCAAAGTCAACCCAAAAGTCAACCTTGATTAACGACCCTTTTTTTTCTTTTTACTCTTGTCTAGATACATGTTAACCCTAGATATGTTCACAAGATATTCATATTCAAACATCATAAAAATCAGAGAACATACAGGGACTCAATTGCACAAATTACAACCTAAGGGACCAAATTGTAAATTCTGAAAATTATAAGGACTTAGCCCGAATTAAAGTTACCAACTTGAAATTAATCAGGTTTCATGCTTCAGTGCCAAATTTCAGCTCAAACGGACATCCCAAACTCATACAATTGCATAAACAAGTTTCAGGACCAAACCGCAAACATTCCAAAACATATAACCATCAATTTCAGTGCCCAACGGTCGAGTGTTTCGGAACAGGGAAGACCCGTTCCGAAACGCGGGACCGTTCCGAAACTGGTACCGAAACATGGCCTGGCAGTGGCGAAACCGTTCCGGAACAGTGCCTCCCGTTTCGGAACGCCCAGGCCATTTCAGGCCTCCGTTCCGATACGGTAACACCTGTTCCGAAACAGGCTGCCCAGATTGCAGAAAATTTGCTGGTTTATCATGCAATTGACCTATCAAACATGCTCCAAAAACCACCAAACTTTACCAGCAAGTCATTCAACTACCAAGGAACATAATTCCATCAACCAAACATCAACATGGCATCAATTATGGAAATCCCCAATTCTATAGGCATGCATCCTACTTAGCAAACCATTCAAGCATTAAATCACCAAACAAACCACATAAAGGCCAATTACAAGTACCAACATTATCAACAACATAAATCCAACTTAGGGAGTCCAAAACATCTCCCAAAACAACTACATAGGTCCCCCATTGCCAAATGCCAAAAGCTAATAGTGTTTAAGAAACCGTCACCATACTTGAGCTTAGTTCACCACTTGGATTCTTCACCACCTTGCTGCCCTCAATGCACTTTAATGCTCTGCATTATTGGTTTAAGAAAAGAGAGAGAGCGTAAGCAAAAGCTTAGTGAGGAATGCTCATTAAAACCACACAATAATGCATTACAAAACACATTTATAAACCTTTAAACCAACCATCATTTGCACATGCTCACAAGCATTTTAAACAAGCAATTCATGCTTCAAGTTCATAACATGACATATTGGCAACAAGTGATACATTTCACTTAAGATCCACACATGGACTTTTAAACACCATTGTGATCTTACAATATCCAAGGACCACACATGGACTTTTAAACACCATTGTGTCCTTAACCCCATGGACTTTTAAGCACCATGGCAAGGACCACACAAGGACTTTTAAACACCTTTGTGTCCTTAACAAGAATCATCCAAGGACTTTTAAACACCTTGATGTTCTTAAGTAACAAGGCTTACACAAGGAATTTTAACCACCTTTGTAACCTTAACCAAGAGCCAACCATGGACTTTTAAACACCATGTTGCTCTTAAAATACACAAGACTCATCCAAGGAATTTTAACCACCTTGATGATCTTAACCAAGAACCAAACATGGACTTTTAACCACCATGTTGTTCTTAAATAAACAAGGCTCACACAAGGACTTTTAAACACCTTTGTGATCTTAACATCACTTGCCAATATGCATCATTAATCAACAATATTCCACTGTTTTAAGCATTTATTCAAGCCATAAACATCATGCATCTTTAGTCATTAAACCACATTAAAACAATGTTCAAAAACAAGGATCTCTTACCTTGAGCATCCTTCAACACATGGCTTATAATCCCAGCAACTAACATGCTAAAATATGCTTTCAAAACAGAATTTAAAACATGCAAACAACCACATTGCATACAACCAAATCCATGGTTCATCATCAAGAGAGTTTTCCCGAAAACTTACTCTTGAGCTTAGCTAAGTTGCTTAGACTTAAACTAAGCTCCCAAACCTTCAAATCAAAGGTTTCAAAGCTGGAAACCAAAATCCACTCACCGATTCCGTTTCACCTCTTGCCGAAACTCCAATCAAGCTTCCGGATCACCACCACTTGGATCCAAAGATGACACCCCTGTTTTAAACATATCAAAGCAGAGGATTAATGCCTCATCATGCATTAATATCTTCAATGAAAGCACCTAAACTCGCTGCTCTCATCCACACTCCATTTTCGGCTACCAAACACAACCGAAAATGCATCCAAACAACTACACAACACTACCCAGCCAAGATCCATCAAATCTAAACATTCTTAAACATTAATTAACATCCAAAATGGATCTCAACACATCCTTATACCTCCAGCCATAACAGATCACCAAGATCACTCCAAAACCATCAAAAACACAAGCTAAACTTAGGAAATTCAACCTATCCGGGTTTGTATTAATTAAACCTCAACTTCACATCAATTTAGCATTCATATAACATCAAAAATACACCTCAAATCACTGCTTAAACAGATCATACGAGTTTTCATCAAAATCAATCAAATCTTGCATTTAAAAGCCAAGATAGAGAACACAACCTTAAAACCTTTTATAAAACACAAATTAAGGATTGAGAACTTGGGAATTTCAGTAAAGAACTGAGAGTTTAGAGGAGAAGGACGTTCTTACCTCCAAACTTGAGTTTTCTCCCTTTTTGGAACCAAAATCTTGAAAATCCAATTAGCAAATGGTGATGTTTTGTTGAAGAGATGATTAGCAATCAAAAGAGAATTGAAAAGAGATATTTAGGTGACAAAATCAGAGGAAAAAGCTCTGGAGAAAGATGTTTGGTTTGAGAGAAAATGAGAGAAAATGAAAACGGAAGATTTGAGACAAAAGATAGTTATGACTAAAACTATCTTCCTTCCACTTTTGTTTTATTTAAAAGCCTTTAATTAAATCATTAATATTTAGGAAAAATCTGGAGAAACTCCCATTGGGTAAATAGCTCCTTAAAGATTCAAAGTTTCAATCCCTTTTAAAACAGTCACGCAGTTTTAAAAATTTACATTTTGGTCACTAGCCAAAATGTCACCCTTCCAAACCTCATTTTGTAAAATTGATTTCACAGTTCACTTATATATATTAAAAGAGGATTTTAAGACATTTTTCCATATTTTTAATGCAACCCGAACTAGGCTTTCCTAATTTCACCTTTTTATATTCGAATCGCACTTTGACCGAACCGGTCCAAGGCCAAAACTTCTAAGCCCAAAACCGGGGCGTTACAACTCTCCTCCCCTAAAGAAATTTCGTCCTCGAAATTTACCTGAAGGAAAGAGGTACGGAAACTGCTTCAGCATGTCATCCTTCCGTTCCCACGTGGCTTCCTCAACACCACGATGCTTCCACAACACCTTCACCAACTCAATGGTCTTGTCACGCAGAACCTTGCTATCTGAATCCAGAACCTTCAACGGTTCCTCATCATAGGTCAAATCTGGATTCAATTCCACTTCTTCCACATACATCACATGAGAAGGATCAGTTCTATACTTCCGAAGCATAGAAACATGAAACACATCATGAATCTTCTCCAACTCTTGAGGTAACCTCAACCTGTATGCAACAGGACCCACACGCTCAATCACCTCGTATGGTCCAATGTACCTAGGGCTCAGCTTACCCTTTCGACCAAACCTCATCACCTTCTTCCAAGGCAAAACCTTCAAAAACACACGGTTACCCACCGCATACTCAATCTCCCTACGCTTCAAATCCGCGTAAGACTTTTGCCGATCAGAAGCTGCCTTCAAACGCTCACAAATGAGCTTCACCTTCTCGGTGGTTCCTTTCAACAAAGCCGGCATCGAAACCAACTTTTGACCCGTTTCAGCCCAACAAAGAGGAGTCCTACACTTCCTCCCGTACAAAGCCTCATAAGGTGCCATTTGAATACTTGCTTGATAGCTATTGTTATAAGCAAACTCCACCAAAGGCAAATGTTTCTCCCAAGAGCCCTGGAACTCAATCACGCAACACCTCAACATATCCTCCAAAACCTGGATAACACGCTCGGACTGACCATCCGACTGAGGATGATAAGATGTACTGAAATTCAACCGTGTACCCAAAGCTTGATGCAAACACTGCCAAAAACGCGATGTAAACCTCGGATCCCTATCCGTCACAATCGACTTAGGCACACCATGTAGCCGCACAATCTCAGCAATGTACAGCTCCGCAAGCTTATCCAAAGAAAACCTAGTATGCACAGGCAAGAAATGCGCACACTTCGTCAGGCGATCTACAATCACCCACACCGAATTCCTCTTCGATGGTGACAAGGGCAAACCAGATACGAAATCCATGGTAATCCTGTCCCACTTCCATTCAGGGATTCTCAATTGTTGCAACAACCTCGAAGGAACCTGATGCTCAGCCTTAACTCGCTGACACACCATACACTTGCTCACAAACTCCGCAACATCCTTCTTCAAACCCACCCAATAGTACTCATCACGAAGATCACGATACATCTTAGTACTACCAGGGTGCATAGAAAAAGGACTACTATGACCTTCAGTCAGAATAGCACGCCTCAACTCAGCATCATTGGGCACTACTATCCGACTCCCAAAACACAACACTCCATCATCATTAAAACTGAAATCCGAAGGTCTACCCTCCGCGATATCCTGAACATGCGGTACCAAGGAATCATCCAGCAACTGCTTTTCCTTGATCAGCTGAACCAAAGATGGTTTCACTTGCAACTCAGCCACAAGACCACCATCACGCGAAATACTGAAACTGGCAAACATAGCCCTCAGCTCAACAGCTACCTTCCTACTTAAGGCATCCGCTACAACATTAGCTTTCCCAGGGTGATACTCAATCGTCAAATCATAATCCTTGAGCAACTCCACCCAACGTCGCTGCCTAAGATTCAACTCCTTCTGAGACATCAGATACCTCAAACTCTTGTGATCCGTGTACACAGTACACTTCTCACCATACAGATAATGTCTCTAGATCTTCAAAGCAAAAACCACCGCAGCCAACTCAATGTCATGCGTAGGATAATTGCGCTCATGCACCTTCAACTGTCGCGATGCATAAGCCACAACCTTACCCTCTTGCATCAACACACATCCCAAACCAACATAAAACGCATCACTGTAGACCACAAACTTTTTCCCTAATTCAGGCTGAACCAAGATAGGAGTTTGCGTCAAAGCCGCCTTAAGCTTCTCAAAAGCCTGCTGTCTCACTTCCGTCCACTCATACTTAACATCCTTCTGCAGCAACTTCATCAAAGGTGCAACAATCTTAGAAAACCCATCCACAAACCTACGGTAGTATCCCGCCAAACCAAGGAAACTACGATCCTCATGAACAGACTTAGGAACCTTCCAATTCATCACCGCCTCAATCTTCTGAGGATCAACACGAATCCCCTTAGCAGAAACCACATGCCCAAGAAACACCACCTCACTTAACCAGAACTCACACTTGCTCAGCTTGGCATAAAGCTGATTCTCCAACAAAGCTTGCAGCACAATCCTCAAATGCTCTTCATGCTCTTCCTCAGTACGCGAGTACACGAGGATATCATCAATGAACACCACAACGAACTTGTCCTGGTATTCATGAAACACACGATTCATCATGTCCATGAAAGCTGCAGGAGCATTTGTCAAACCAAACGTCATCACAAGGAACTCATAATGCCCATACCTTGTCCTGAAAGCTATCTTAGGCACATCCAAATCCTTCACCTTCAATTGATAATACCCTGACCTCAAGTCAATCTTAGAGAACACATCTGCTCCCCGAAATTGATCAAAGAGATCATCAATTCTCGGCAAAGGATACCGATTCTTGATAGTCAACTTGTTCAGCTGACAATAATCAATGAACATTCTTATAGTGCCATCCTTCTTCTTCACAAACAAGACCGGTGCACCCCAAGGTGACACACTTGGCCGAATGAAACCACGATCAAGCAATTCTTGCAATTGCGTCTTCAGCTCCTTTAGCTCCTTAGGTGCCATTCTATAAGGGGTAATGGACACAGGAGTTGTATTCTCATACAGCTCAATCCCAAACTCCACTTCACGATTAGGAGGCAATCCAGGCAACTCCTCAGGAAACACACCAAGAAACTCCCGCACAACCCTGATATCTTGCACACGCAACTCCTTAGAGCTAGGATTCATCACAAAAGCTAGGTAAGCTTCACAACCTTGCCTCAGCATCCGGCTCGCCTCCAATGTAGACACCACATTGGCAAGAAACTTCACATTCTCACCAACCACAACTACCTCATAATCATCCGCAAGCTTCAACGAAACTCGCTTATTTTCACAATCCACCACAGCACGATGCTCAACAAGCCAATCCATGCCAAGGATTACATCAAAACCATAGAAAGGCAACTCCATAAGGTCAACATGAAAAACATGATCTTGAACAACCAAAGGACACCTTCTATACAGCTTTCGAGTCACAACAGTCTCACCAAAAGAACTAGTGACACGCACACCAACATCCAAAGACTCAACAGGCATACCAAGCAATTCAGCATGCTCACACAAAATGTATGAGTGCGTAGATCCATAATCAATCAAGGAAAGTAGTGACAAGGATTGCAAAGTAAAAGTACCTGCAATCACATCTGCGTCATTCCTCCCCTCCCGCTGAGCATACACCCTAGCTTGACCACCACCCTCAGGCTGAATAGCCACAACATGGGCCACTCCTCGACCACCTTCCTCTCTACGCTGAAAATTACCCCGGCCGCGCCCACGACCTCTCTGCGGTGCAGCAACAATAGGAGCACGCACTTGACCACCAGCCAACACCAGACACTCTCTCCTCATGTGATTCGTAGATCCACAGTTCCAGCACGCATTACCAGCTGCCGCAACATGAGCTTGCACCTCCCTCACAGCACGAGGACAATCATGTTTCATATGACCACGCGAACCACATATCCAACATACACTCGGATCAACTCTAGCGTTGCCTCCCCGAACAGGTGCACCGCCACCTCGTTTAGCCGAGGACTGATACTTCTGATCACGTCCCCTCTTGTTCCGCCCACCACCGGAACTATATTCAGCTGCTCGCTTACCAGCACTTGCTCCAGCACCTCTAGCAGATAAACCCAAGTTCATCTCAATGTCCTTTGCTCGGCCCACCAGCACATCAAAATCATCATACTCGGTAGCCAGCACATACATCTTTACATCCGTCACTAAACCATAGCGGAATCTTTCACACCTCTCCCGCTCATCCGGGACCAGCTCAGGTGCGTACTGACTGAGTCGAACAAACTGCACTTCATACTCAGCCACAAACATGCTCCCCTGGGTGAGAGACATGAACTCCCGCTTCTTTTCATCTAGGTACCTCACACCAAGATACCTTCTCTTGAACGCATTCTGAAAGAATGTCCAAGTTATGTCAGCTTCCGCCATCCCAGCAATAGTGGTCGTCCACCACGTATAAGCATCATCCTGTAGCAAGGATACTACACAACCTAGCTTTTGCACATCAGTGCAACCCATTTGACCCAAGATCCTCTTGGTACTCTCCATCCAAGATTAAGAACCTTCCGCAGACAAACCCCTGAACTCAGTCCCGCCTAGACTACGTAAGCGTACCAAGGGTAGTCTAGCACCAGCATCTCCCTGATGCCCAGCTCCTTGAGCCCCAGCTACTGTCGCTCGAAAAGCACCAGCAATAGCTTGCACTAACATTGACATATCAGGCATAGCTTGCCCCTGACCAGCCTCAGGTCCAGCGACCCCAGCATCGGCTGCAGCTCCAGCTCCTTCACCCCCAGCACCACCACCACCAGGTGGAGGAGGTAAAACCGCACTCTCAACGTTCTCTTCATTCTCATTCTCATTTTGAGCCGTAGCTCGCACATTACTCCTCAACTCTCTACGAGGTGCCATACTCTAACAATACAATCACAATGCAATAAACAAAGTCAGGCCCAGCAAGGTAAGCAATCCAAGTACTCAAGCTCATTTCACTTAAAAACAACATCATTACATTAGCTTTGATTTGGCAATGGGTACCCACAACATACTTCACCACAACATAAACCACAATTGCGTCACATATACAATTCACTCAATATGCTTTCACTCAACAAGCATACAAAGCATACATACTTTAAATCAACCACACATTCATTCCCAATTACTCAAGAACTCAGCTTTGATACCACCAAATGTAACCCCCTTAACCCGGCCTAGACGGTTGACCCGAATTAAGAAGATCACACGGGGAAAACCAAAGTCAACCCAAAAGTCAACCTTGATTAACGACCCTTTTTTTAAGCTCTTGTCTAGATACACGTTAACCCTAGATATGTTCACAAGATATTCATATTCAAACATCATAACAATCAGAGAACATACAGGGACTCAATTGCACAAATTACAACCTAAGGGACCAAATTGTAAATTCTGAAAATTATAAGGACTTAGCCCGAATTAAAGTTACCAACTTGAAATTAATCAGGTTTCATGCTTCACTGCCAAATTTCAGCTCAAACGGACATCCCAAACTCATACAATTGCATAAACAAGTTTCAGGACCAAACCGCAAATATTCCAAAACATATAACCATCAATTTCAGTGCCCAACGGTCGAGTGTTTCGGAACAGGGAAGACTCGTTCCGAAACGTGGGACCGTTCCGAAACTGGTACCGAAACATGGCCTGGCAGTGGCCAAACCGTTCCGGAACAGTGCCTCCCTTTTCGGAACGCCCAGGCCATTTCAAGCCCCCGTTCCGATACGGTAACACCTGTTCCGAAACAGGCTGCCCAGATTGCAGAAAATTTGTTGGTTTATCATGCAATTGACCTATCAAACATGCTCCAAAAACCACCAAACTTTACCAGCAAGTCATTCAACAACCAAGGAACATAATTGCATCAACCAAACATCAACATGGTATCAATAATGGAAATCCCCAATTCTATAGGCATGCATCCTACTTAGCAAACCATTCAAGCATTAAATCACCAAACAAACCACATAAAGGCCAATTACAAGTACCAACATTATCAATAACATTAATCCAACTTAGGGAGTCCAAAAGATCTCCCAAAACAACTACATAGGTCCCCCATTGCCAAATGCCAAAAGCTAATAGTGTTTAAGAAACCATCACCATACTTGAGCTTAGTTCACCACTTGGATTCTTCACCACCTTGCTGCCCTCAATGCACTTTAATGCTCTGCATTATTGGTTTAAGAAAAGAGAGAGAGCGTAAGCAAAAGCTTAGTGGGGAATGCTCATTAAAACCACACAATAATGCATTACAAAACACATTTATAAACCTTTAAACCAACCATCATTTGCACATGCTCACAAGCATTTTAAACAAGCAATTCATGCTTCAAGTTCATAACATGACATATTGGCAACAAGTGATACATTTCACTTAAGATCCACACATGGACTTTTAAACCAAAATGGATCTCAACACATCCTTATACCTCCAGCCATAACAGATCACCAAGATCACTCCAAAACCATCAAAAACACAAGCTAAACTTAGGAAATTCAACTCCGGGTTTGCATTAATTAAACCTCAACTTCACATCAATTTAGCATTCTTTTAACATCAAAAATACACCTCAAATCACTGCTTAAACAGATCATACGAATTTTCATCAAAATCAAGCAAATCTTGCATTTAAAAGCCAAGATCAAGAACACAACCTTAAAACCTTTTATAAAACACAAATTAAGGATTGAGAACTTGGGAATTTTAGTAAAGAACTGAGAGTTTAGAGGAGAAGGACGTTCTTACCTCCAAACTTGAATTTTCTCCCTTTTTGGAACCAAAATCTTGAAAATCCAAATAGCAAATGGTGAGGTTTTGTTGAAGAGATGATTAGCAATCAAAAGAGAATTGAAAAGAGATATTTAGGTGACAAAATCAGAGGAAAAAGCTCTGGAGAAAGATGTTTGGTTTGAGAGAAAATGAGAGAAAATGAAAATGGAAGATTTGAGAGAAAAGTTAGTTATGACTAAAAATATCTTCCATCCACTTTTGTTTTATTTAAAAGCCTTTAATTAAATCATTAATATTTAGGAAAAATCTGGAGAAACTCCCATTTGGTAAATAGCTCCTTAAAGATTCAAAGTTTCAATCCTTTTTAAAACAGTCACGCAGTTTTCAAAATTTACATTTTGGTCACTAGCCAAAATGTCACCCTTCCAAACCTCATTTTGTAAAATTGATTTCACAGTTCACTTATATATATTAAAAGAGGATTTTAAGACATTTTTCCATATTTTTAATGCAACCCGAACTAGGCTTTCCTAATTTCACCTTTTTATATTCGAACCGCACTTTGACCGAACCGGTCCAAGCCCAAAACTTCTAAGCCCAAAACCGGGGCGTTACAGGTTCACCCCTCTCGACTCCTTTGATGATGGCGGCAAGCCTCCTTTATATAGCGGAAGGTGTAGCCAAAAATCCTTCTTGGAGAGGAAGTTAAGTTAGACTTGGACTTAACTTTATTAAAGAGGTGAATCTCTTTAATTTAATACATTATTCTCTTTTGGCCAAAAGTCCAACTTTATCCTTCCTTCCATGTTTTTGTCCTCTTCTTGAGTTCCAACTGCCACACAAAGTGTGTAGAAAAATTTGGCATTTAAAGCTCTACAAATCGACTATCACTTTGTCGATTTTGACCTCCGGCAGGTTGAGTAGTACACTGCCGCGACATGGCATTCTGCTACCTCGACATTGGTTTGAACTGGATCTGCTCCGCAAGGCTTCATTCTTCATAAATCTACATCCCTCAGTAGAAGCTGTCAGTTGTGGCTTGGCTCAATCAGGGTCGGTTACTAGCTGGTTCTTCCTCATCCTTCCTTTTTCCTCATTGTCGTCACGGCATCTCCTGCTCTAGCAGCATGCAAATCTGCAAAAGTACCAAACATGCATCAAACAATACCTTTTTCATAGAATAAACAACATATAAAGATCGAAGGCATAAATGATGAAATTGATATTTAAAAAGATAATACAAACTCATTTTAGAGGGTGTAGGTTGAGTGATAATTGCCATTTTAGAGGGTGAAAATATAGGACTTTTGGGCACTTATTACTTACCAAAACTTAATTAAGTCCATTTAAAACATACATGTGAAATTTCGTCACAAACCAAGTTCATTTGCAATATCAATTAAGCATTGCCAATATTTAGGGACCAAAATGTAAAACTTTAAAACCATAAGAACTTACTTAAAACTAGATTTACCAATCCTCAATTAGTCAGGTTCCATGCATACATACCAAATTTCATCTTAAAAAGATCATCCAAACTCATTTAATTACACACATAAGAACAAGGGATCAAAGTATAAGTTTAGAAACTATTTTTCAACACAACAGATGAGTCCCCGCGATAAGTTTCGAAACCCTCCCTTAGTGGTTTCGAAACCTGGGCTCCAATATCCAAATTTGGCCTATTGGTTTCGAAACTTGGGGCCTGGTTTTGAAATTTGTCTGCAGCAAATAATCCCCCTGGTTTCGAAACTTGTCTGTATGTTTCTAAAATCTGCACGTTCGAATCACTACGGAACCTTCATAAGCACCTCCAAATTAATCCCATACATCATATAACACTCAATCCATCATACCACAATAACATACAACCATCATATCAACCAATGACCACTACGATAAAAGAGCGTAGGCATTACGACAACAAAGGTAGTCCTATATGTTTGATTTCTACCCAACGCCCCAAATCATAGCATGGTCTAAACATCAATTACAAGTCTTATAAACCAACATAATCTTGCATCAAACCGGGAATTTCAAAAGACATACTCCCAAACCATTATTAATCCATTATTGCCCTTATAACGTATTAGTCTAATTTCAGAAATCATACTTGAGCAAACACGCGTGTTGGAACTTTTTCTCTTTCCTTCTTGCTTCCTTTGAAAGGCTATTTCTCTACATGATTGAAAAGGGAGAGCATAAGAATAAATGCCTAGTGAGGGCTGCTTAAATGAAACAATCAACAATGCATTTAAAAAGCATTTGTGAGAACCATTCTTCTAGCATCATGCTCAAAACATCTCATGCTTTACTTCTCTTCTAAAACAAGTTTGATAAATCACTTCTAAAACATGTATCATGAATTTGATGCATTTACATCAATGCAAAACCTCGATTTAAGCCCTTCATGCTTGTTTAACAAATAGCAAAGCTTAAAGAAAAATCTCATGTATAAAGCATATTATACAAAATCTATTTACAAACCATGATTCGCTTAAATCACATATATTGGTACTAAAAGTGACCCGAATAGGCTTACCTCTATCTTTGGATAGCACTACCCCTATCCATACATGTTCGGATATAGGGATTCTCTTGATGGCACTACCCCCATCAAGTCTCATGGCAGAACTACCCCCACCATAGTCTCACTTCGGCCGAGAATAGAAACTACCCCTATCCCGTATATGATAGCTCTACCCCTATTGATTAATCGAAGAATTTCTCACAATCGATTTTACATTTTATAGTGAACTTTAATCATATGGTCGACCAATTTTCATCAAAGCATCTGAAATACATTAACCCATGTATTTAGGCATTTTCTCAAACATGTTGCATACTACTTTCTAAACATATGTATTATCAAAATATAAACATATCCAACATTTATCATTTCTAAAACATGCATATAACAGTAGGTAAAACAAATCTATCTTCAAAGCATGAGCATGAAATTAATAAAATAATGGAAACCGAAAACAAGTTAACTCACTTTACACATGATTTTAATCAATTAAAATCTATTAACAAGATTAATTAATTCTCCTTAATAAAACCCATTTAAATCAAGATATTACCAAGTGATATTTAAAACAAGTTTGAAATCAAAACAAAAGAGCCAATAACTTGGGAATTTCAATAAAGAACCTTTGATTAGACGAGAATTAAGAATATCACATCTAACAAGTTTTTTCCCTTTTTTGCATAGTTTGATCGAATCTTCAAGAAATCAAATGATATTCGTTATAGAAAATCAATGATCAATTTAGAAACTCAAAAGCGAAATCAAATCAATTGATTCCCCATCATTTTTGTTAAAGAAATCTAGTTTGGTAAGTGAGAAAGTCAAGAGAAAAGATGGGAGAAAAAGTGAAGTTACAAAAGAAAATGATTTGGCTTTTTAAGAAATCTTTTTTTATTAAATCTCTTTAATTATAATTAATAAAACCTTTTAAAATCATTATAAAATAACTAAAAAATAAGGGAAAGGCTGATAAAACACTTTGGTGTAACAACTCCTTAAAGATTCTAACTTTTGACTCCTTTTCAATTTAGTCACCAAAACAAGTTTATAAACTTTACAATTTAGTCACCACTTCTAAAATGAAAATTAACCCAATTTATTTTTGCCAAATTGAGTTCACCAAAACCATTAAAATGTTATTATAATATTTTAGAATATTTTCCCCACATTTTTATTTTCCCCAAACCATTTAATTTGATTTTCCCCAAACAAGCTTATATAGTTGCATTTAGGAGTGTTTGCATATAGTTTGCATGTAGTTAGTGAGTTACACTCCCCGCACTTAGTTGTTATATATTTTTGCAGTTTTAATTGGGAAGGTAATATATTTTTGTGATTCTTGTGCGAGGAACAATTGGAGCTGGAGGAACGCTCGAGCAGAATAATGACATCCCTCTCGTATGGAGCCGATAAGGAAGTAGAGTTGGAGATGAATTAGACTTTGGCACACATGGATTCCCACCTTATGCGAAACTCATTGAATGAAGCGGGAAAGCAATATCCTCTTTAAGAGGCTTCACGTGCTTTAAGGTTTCAAAACCCTAGCTTTTTCGCCTTTATAAGGAAGACTTGGGCCACAAAGAAATGGAGCTTGATCTTAGACGACAACCCTTAGTTTTCAGCTATTAGAGAACCATCGGAGTTGAAGATCTAGAGGAGTATCCACATAACGCAAGCCATCGAGAGAGGTTGGAGGAGTGTGGGACCTGCATCACAGTTAGAGAGCTTGGAGGAGAAACGTCAAGGACACTTGATTCTTTCTTTTCCTTTGCTTGATAAAATGTTGTGTTTTTAACTATTTTTGTTATGCATGTTTTAGGCTCATAAATGAGCTAAATACTTTTGCTTGAGTTTATTTTTTTTAGGATATTATGTTTTGATTATTTCTTTAATGCTATAGTTCTTTTCCTTTATCTATTTTGTTCATCGTTCTTCATACATAGTTATTGTAAGAGCTATCGAGAGAGGCCTTTTAACTATTGATCTATGGCTTAATATCGGGAGAGTTAGGTTCTAAAAACATGAACAGTGGGGCTAAGTTGTTAACTTGGTCCTAATTCGAATTAGACATAAGTTTACGATTTCAACGACTAATAAGGGGAACTTGAATAGATAATAGATTTGTTAGGGTTCACGCAAACATGTATTACCTTAGCTTCATTGTTATCAACTTCTAGGTATTGAGAGAGTCATAAGTTAATTAGAAAACCCTGTCGAATAAGTAAAGACATAATTGGTTTATGCAAACATGTATTACTAACCGCTATAGCATTCAAATAAGTAATCAACATAATTCCTAGCAATAAACCCAGCTTCCATAATCATCTTAATATCTGCTACAACATTTGCTTGTCTTGATCATTGGTATCTTTACTTTTATTGCTCACCATAATTAGTTTTTATAATCATCATCAAACCAATACTTGCTCACCATGTACGATCACTTCGTATTTATTGATCCAATCCCTGTTGGTTCGACACTATACTCTGTCACTTTATTACTCGATCGACGAACATACTTGCTATAAAGTGCATATCTATTTCACAAGAACTAAGTTTTTGGCGTCGCTGTCGGGGATTGGCAATTGATAATTATGTTGATGCGATCTGTAACGCCCCGGTTTTTGGCTTAGAAATTTTGGGCGTTGACCGGTTCGGTCAAAGTGCAGTTCGAATATAAAAGGGTGAAATTAGGAAAGCCTAGTTCAGGTTGCATTAAAAATATGGAAAAATGTTCTAAAATCCTCTTTTAATATATATAAGTGAACTGTGAAATCAATTTTACAAAATGAGGTTTGGAAGGGTGACATTTTGGCTAGTGACCAAAATGTAATTTTTGAAAACTGTGTGACTGTTTTAGAAAGGATTGAAACTTTGAATCTTTAAGGAGCTATTTACTCAAAGGGAGTTTCTCCAGATTTTCCTAAGATATTTAGTGATTTAATTCTGATTTTTAAACAAAAGGAAAGTGGAGGGAAGTTATTTCTAACTAATTTTTCCTAAAATCTCATTTTCCTTTTCTCTCATTTTCTCTCAACCCAAACACCTTTTCTCCAAAGTTTTTCTTCTGATTTTGTCACTTAAATCTCTCTTTTCAATTCTCTTTTGATTGCTAATCATCTCATCAACAAAACCTCACCATTTGCTACTTGATTCTTCAAGCTTTTTGGTTCTAAAAGAGGAGAAACTCAAGTTTGGAGGTAAGAACGTCCTTCTCCTCTAAAATCTCAGTTCTTTACTGAAATTCCTAAGTTCTCAATCCTTAATTGATGATTTATAAGTGGTTTTAAAGTTGTGTGATGGATCTTGGCTTAAAATGCAAGATTTGGTGATTTTAGATGAATTTTCGTTTGATCTGTTAAAGCAGTGATTTGAGGTGTGTATTTGATGTTAAATGAATGTTAATTTGATAAGGAATTGAGTTTTAATGAATGTTAAATGTTTTGAACTCCCTAAGTTTGTTTAATGTTGATTAATAATGCTGGATTTTTTAATTGGCCATTATGTGGATAGTTTGGAGTTTTAATGCTTGAATGGTTTGCTAAGTAGGAAGCATGCCTTTAGATTTGGGGCTTTTCATATTTGATGCTTAAGTGTTGATTGGTTGATGTAAATATGTCTCTTGTATGTTGTTTGAGTTGCTGGTAAAGTTTGGTAGCATCTGGAGCATGTATGGTTGATCAATTGTGTGTTTAAGCAAGCAAATTGCTGCATTCTGTGCAGGCCGTATCGGAACAGTAGCTACCGTTTCAGAACGGGTGCCTTGTAGCGGCCCAGGCGTCCGAAACGGAAGACACCGTTCCAAAACGGAAAGCCCTCTGCCAGTCCTCGTTTCGGAACACGTTGCGGAACGGCCCCGCGTTTGGAAACAGGTTCTCCCTGTTTCGGAACACCTGACCGTTGGGGGCTGACATTGATAGTTATATGTTTTGAAATGTTTGCAATTTGGTCCTGAAACTTGTTTATGCAATTGTATGAGCTTGGGATGTCCTTTTGAGCTGAAATTTGGCAGTGAAGCATGAAACCTGACTAATTTCATATTGGTAACTTAAATTCGGGTTAAGACCTTATAATTTCCAGAATTTACGTTTTGGTCCCTAAAGTTGTAAATTGTTCAATTGGGTCCCTGTTTAATCTCTGATGTGAATGATCTTTGAGTATGCTATTTGAATGATCATATCTAGGGTTAATATGCATCTAGACAAGTTTAAAAAGAAAAAAAGGGTCGTTAATCAAGGTTGACTTTCGGGTTGACTTTGGTTTTCCCCGTGTGACTTTCTTAATTCGGGTCAACCGTCTAGGCCGGGTTAAGGGGGTTACATTTGGTGGTATCAGAGCTGAGTCCTCAAGTAATTGGGAATGAATGTGTTCATGATTGAAGTATGTATGCTATGTATGCTTGTTGAGTGAAAGCATGTTGAGTGAATGGTATATGTGATGCAATTGAGATGTATGCTGTGGTGAAGCATGTTGTGGGTACCCATTGCCAAATCAAAGCTAAAGAAATGATGTTGATTTTAAATGAAAATGAGCTTGAGTACTTGGATTGCTTACCTTGCTGGACCTGACTTTGTTTATTTGCATTGTGATTGCATGGTTAGAGTATGGCCCCTCGTAGAGAGTTAAGGAGTAATGTGCGAGCTACGGCTCCGAATGAGAATGAGAATGAGGAGAATGCGGGAAGTGCGGTGTTACCTCCTCCACCTGGTGGTGGTGGTGCTGAGGGTGAAAGAGCTGAAGCTACAGCTGGTGCTGGGGTCGCTGGACCTGAGGCTGGTCAGGGGCAGTAGCTGGAGCTCAAGGAGCTGGGCATCAGGGAGATGCTGGTGTTAGACTACCCTTGGAGCGTTTGCGCAGTCTTGGTGGGACTGAGTTCAGGGGTATGTCTGCTGAAGGTTCTGAAGCTTGGCTAGTGAGTACCAAGAGGATCTTGGGTCAGATGAGTTGCACTGATGTGCAAAAGCTGGGGTGTGTAGTATCCTTGTTACAGGATGATGCTTATACGTGGTGGACGACCACTATAGCTGGGATGGCGGAAGCTGACATAACTTTGACATTCTTCCAGAATGTGTTCAACAGAAGGTATCTTGGTGTGAGGTACCTGGATGAAAAGAAGCGTGAGTTCATGTCTCTTACCCAAGGGAGCATGACTGTGGCTGAGTATGAAGTGCAGTTTGTTCGACTCAGTCAATATGCACCTGAGCTTGTTCCGGATGAGCGAGAAAGGTGTGAAAGGTTCCGTTATGGTTTAGTGACGGACGTGAAGATGTATGTGCTGGCTACCGAGTATGATGATTTTGATGTGTTGGTGGGCCGAGCTAAGGACATTGAGATGAACTTGAGTTTATCTGCTAAGAGTGCTGGTTCTAGTGCTGGTAAGCGAGCTGCTGAATATAGTTCCGGTGGTGGACGGAACAAGAGGGGACGTGATCAGAAGTATCAGTGCTCAGCTAAGCGAGGAGGTGGTGCACCTGCTCAGGGTGGTAATGCTAGAGCTGATCCAAGTGCTTGTTGGATTTGTGGTTCACGTGGTCATATGAAGCGTGATTGTCCTCGTGCTGTGAGGGAGGTGCAAGCTCCTGTTGCGGCAGCTGGTAACAGGTGCTAGAATTGTGGATCTGCGGATCATTTGAGGCGAGAATTTCCTATGTTGGCTGGTGGCCAAGTGCACGCTCTTGTTGTTGCTGCACCGCAGAGAGGTCGTGGGCGCGGCCGTGGTAATTTCCAGCAGAGAGAGGAAGGTGGTAGGGGTGTAGCTCATGTTGTAGCTATTTAACTTGAGGGTGGAGGTGAAGCTAGGGTGTATGCTCAGCGAGAGGGGAGGAATGACGCGGATGTGATTGCAGGTACTTTTACTTTGCAATTCTTGTCATTACTTTCCTTGATAGATTCTGGATCTACGCATTCATACATATTGCGTGAGCATGCTGAATTGCTTGGTTTTCTTGTTGAGTCTTTGGATGTTGGTGTTCGTGTCACTAGTTCTTTTGGTGAAACTGTTGTGACTCGAAAGCTGTATAGAAGGTGTCCTTTGGTTGTTCAAGAACATGTTTTTCATGTTGATCTTATGGAGTTTCCTTTCTATGGTTTTGATGTAATCCTTGGTATGGATTGACTTGCTGAGCATCGTGCTGTTGTGGATTGTGAAAATAAGCGAGTTTCGCTGAAGCTTGCGAATGATTATGAAGTTGTTGTGGTTGGTGAGAATGTGAAGTTTCTTGCCAATGTGGTGTCTACCTTGGAGGCGAGCAGGATGCTGAGGCAAGATTGTGAGGCTTACCTAGCTTTTGTAATGAATCCTAGCTCTAAGGAGTTGCGGGTGCAAGATATCAGAGTTGTGAAGGAGTTTCCTAGTGTGTTTCTTGAGGAGTTGCCTGGTTTACCTCCTAATCGTGAGGTGGAGTTTGGAATTGAGTTGTATGAGAATACAACTCTTGTGTCCATTACCACTTATAGAATGGCACCTAAGGAGCTGAAGGAGCTGAAGACGCAGTTGCAAGAGTTGCTTGACCGTGGGTTCATTCGGCCGAGTGTGTCACCTTGGGGTGCACCGGTCTTGTTTGTGAAGAAGAAGGATGGCACTATGAGAATGTGCATTGATTATCGTCAGCTGAACAAGTTGACTATCAAGAATCGGTATCCTTTGCCGAGGATTGATGATCTCTTTGATCAATTTCGGGGAGCTGCTGTGTTCTCTAAGATTGACTTGAGGTCAGGGTATTACCAGTTGAAGGTGAAGGATGTGGATGTGCCTAAGACAGCTTTCAGGACAAGGTATGGGCATTATGAGTTCCTTGTGATGCCGTTCGGTTTGACAAATGCTCATGCTGCTTTCATGGACATGATGAATCGTGTGTTTCATGAATACCTGGACAAGTTCGTTGTGGTATTCATTGATGATATCCTCGTGTACTCGCGTACTGAGGAGGAGCATGAAGAGCATTTGAGGATTGTGCTGCAAGCTTTGTTGGAGTATCAGCTTTATGCCAAGCTTAGCAAGTGCGAGTTTTGGCTTAAGGAGGTGGTGTTTCTTGGGCATGTGGTTTCTGCTGAGGGGATTCGTGTTGATCCTCAGAAGGTTGAGGCGGTGATGAATTGGAAGGTTCCTAAGTCAGTTCATGAGGTTCGTAGTTTCCTTGGGTTGGCGGGATACTACTGGAGGTTCGTGGATGGATTTTCGAAGATTGCTGCACCTTTGACGAAGATGTTGCAGAAGGATGTTAGGTATGAGTGGACGGAAGTGAGACAACAGGCTTTTGAGCAGCTTAAGGCGGTTTTGACGGAAGCTCCTATCTTGGTTCAGCCTGAATCAGGGAAAGAGTTTGTGGTCTACAGTGATGCGTCCTATGTTGGTTTGGGATGTGTGCTGATGCCAGAGGGTAAGGTTGTGGCTTATGCATCGCGGCAGTTGAAGGTGCATGAGCGCAATTATCCTACGCATGATATTGAGTTGGATGCAGTGGTTTTTGCTCTGAAGATCTGGAGACATTATCTGTATGGTGAGAAGTGTATTATGTACACGGATCACAAGAGATTGAGGTATCTGATGTCTCAGAAGGAGTTGAATCTTAGGCAGCGGCGTTGGTTGGAGTTGCTCAAGGATTATGACCTGACGATTGAGTATCACCCTGGAAAGGCTAATGTTGTAGCGGATGCCTTGAGTAGGAAGGTAGCTGTTGAGCTGAGGGCTATGTTTGCCAGTTTGAGTATTTCGCGTGATGGTGGTCTTGTGGCTGAGTTGCAAGTGAAACCATCTTTTGTTCAGTTGATCAAGGAAAAGCAGTTGCTGGATGATTCCTTGGTGCCGCATGTTTAGGATATTGCGGAGGGTAGACCTTCGGATTTCTGCTTTAATGATGATGGAGTGTTGTGGTTTGGGAGTCGAATAGTAGTGCCCAGTGATGTTGAGTTGAGGCGTGCTATTCTGACTGAAGGTCATAGTAGTCCTTTTACTATGCACCCTAGTACTACTAAGATGTATCGTGATCTTTGTGATGAGTACTATATGGGTGGGTTTGAAAAAGGATGTTGCGGAGTTTGTGAGCAAGTGTTTGGTGTGTCAGCGAGTTAAGGCTGAGCATCAGGTTCCTTCAGGGTTGTTGCAACCGTTGAGAATCCCTGAATGGAAGTGGGAAAGGGTTACCATGGATTTTGTATCTGGTTTACCTTTGTCACCATCGAAGAGGAATTCTGTGTGGGTGATTGTGGATCGCCTGACGAAGTGTGCGCATTTCTTGCCTATGCATACTACGTTTTCTTTGGATAAACTTGCGGAGCTGTACATTGCCGAGATTGTGCGGCTGCATGGTGTGCCTAAGTCGATTGTGTCGGATAGGGATCCGAGGTTCACATCGCGTTTCTGGCAGTGTTTGCATCAAGCTTTGGGTACAAGGTTGAATTTCAGGACATCCTATCATCCTCAGTCGGATGGTCAGTCAGAGCGTGTTATCCAGATTTTGGAGGATATGTTGAGGTGCTGTGTGATTGAGTTCCAAGGTTCTTGGGAGAAACATCTGCCTTTGGTGGAGTTTGCTTATAACAATAGTTATCAGGCGAGTATTCAAATGGCACCTTATGAGGCTTTGTACGGGAGGAAGTGTAGGACTCCTCTTTGTTGGGCTGAAACGGGTTAGAAGTTGGTTTCGATGCCGGCTTTGTTGAAGGGAACCACCGAGAAGGTGAAGCTCATTTGTGAGCGTTTGAAGGCAGCTTCTGATCGGCAAAAGTCTTATGCGGATTTGAAGCGTAAGGAGGTTGAGTATGCGGTAGGTGACCGTGTGTTTCTGAAGGTTTCGCCTTGGAAGAAGGTGATGAGGTTTGGCCGGAAGGGTAAGTTGAGCCCTAGGTACATTGGACCATATGAGGTGGTCGAGCGTGTGGGTCCTGTTGCGTACAGGTTGAGGTTACCTCAAGAGTTGGAGAAGATTCATGATGTGTTTCATGTTTCAATGCTCCGGAAGTATAGATCTGATCCTTCGCATGTGATGCCTGTGGAGGAAGTGGAATTGAATCCGGATTTGACCTATGATGAGGAACCGGTGAGGGTTCTGGATTCGGATAGCAAAGTTCTTCGTGGCAAGACCATTGAGTTGGTGAAGGTGTTGTGGAAGCACCGTGGTGTTGAGGAAGCCACGTGGGAGAGGAAGGATGACTTGCTGAAGCAGTTTCCTTATCTCTTTCCTTCAGGTAAATTTCGAGGACGAAATTTCTTAAGGGGGGGAGAGTTGTAACGCCCCGGTTTTTGGCTTAGAAGTTTTGGGCGTTGACCGGTTCGGTCAAAGTGCTGTTTGAATATAAAAGGGTGAAATTAGGAAAGCCTAGTTCGGGTTGCATTAAAAATATGGAAAAATGTTCTAAAACCCTCTTTTAATATATATAAGTGAACTGTGAAATCAATTTTACAAAATGAGGTTTGGAAGGGTGACATTTTGGCTAGTGACCAAAATGTAATTTTTGAAAACTGTGTGACTGTTTTAGAAAGGATTGAAACTTTGAATCTTTAAGGAGCTATTTACCCAAAGGGAGTTTCTCCAGATTTTCCTAAGATATTTAGTGATTTAATTATGATTTTTAAACAAAAGGAAAGTGGAGGGAAGTTATTTCTAACTAATTTTTCCTAAAATCTAATTTTCCTTTTCTCTCTTTTTCTCTCAACCCAAACACCTTTTCTCCAGAGTTTTTCTTCTTATTTTGTCACTTAATTCTCTCTTTCAATTATCTTTTGATTGCTAATCATCTCATCAACAAAACCTCGCCATTTGCTACTTGATTCTTCAAGCTTTTTGGTTCTAAAAGAGGAGAAACTCAAGTTTGGAGGTAAGAACGTCCTTCTCCTCTAAACTCTCAGTTCTTTACTGAAATTCCTAAGTTCTCAATCCTTAATTGATGATTTATAAGTGGTTTTAAAGTTGTGTGATGGATCTTGGCTTAAAATGCAAGATTTGGTGATTTTAGATGAATTTTCGTTTGATCTGTTAAAGCAGTGATTTGAGGTGTGTATTTGATGTTAAATGAATGTTAATTTGATAAGGAATTGAGTTTTAATTAATGCAATCCCGGATAGGTTGAATTTCCTAAGTTTAGCTTGTGATTCTTGGTTGTTTTGGGGTGATCTTGTGGATCTGATGTTGCTGGAGGTATAAGGATGATATTAGGTCCTTTTTAGATGTTAAATGATGTTAAAGGATGTTTAGTTTTGATGGTTTATAGCTGGGCTTTGTTGAGGAGTTGTTTGGATGCATTTTCGGTTGTGTTTAATAGCCGAAAATGGAGTGTGGATGAGAGCAGCGAGTTTAGGTGCTTTCATTGAAGCTATTAATGCATGATGATGCATTAATCCTCTCATTGGATGTGTTTAAAACAGGGGAGTCATCTTTGGATCCAAGTGGTGGTGATCCGGAAGCTTGATTTGTGTTTCGGCAAGAGGCGAAACGGAATCGGTGAGTGGATTTTGGTTTTCGGCTTTGAAACCAATGTTTTGAAGGTTTGGGAGCTTAGTTTAAGTCTAAGCAACTTAGCTAAGCTCAAGAGTAAGTTTTCGGTTAAACTCTCTTGGTGATGGCCATGGTTTTGGTTGTAATGCAATGTGATGTTTGCATGTTTTTAAATCTGTTTTGAAAGCATATCTAGCATGTTTATTTGCTGAGATTATAAGCCATGTGTTAAAGGAAACTCAAGGTAAGAGTTCCTTGTTTATGAACATTGTTGAAATGTGATTGAATGCTTAAAGATGCATGATGTTTACGGCTTGGTTTAATGCTTTAAAACAGTGGTTTATTGATGATAATGATGCATATTGGCAAGTGATGGTTAAGGTCACAAAGGTGGTTAAAAGTCCTTGTGTGGATCTTGGAAAGTTTAAGAACAACATGGTGTTTAAAAGTCCATGGTTGGTTCTTGGTTAAGGCTCAAGGTGGTTAAAAGTCCTTGTGTAAGCCTTGGTTACTTAAGAACTCCAAGGTGTTTAAAAGTCCTTGGGAGATTCTTGTTAAGGACACAAAGGTGGTTAAAAGTCCTTGTGTGGTCCTTGCCATGGTGTTTAAAAGTCCATGGGTCCATGGTGTTTAAAAGTCCATGGGGATAAGATCACAATGGTGTTTAAAAGTCCATGTGTAGATCTTATGTGAAATGTGTCACTTGTTGCCAATATGACTTGTTATGGAATTGAAGCATGAGTTGCTTGTTAAAAGGCTTAAGAGCATGTTTGATGTTACTTGAAGCATGAGATGCTTGTTTTAAATGTTTAAGAACATGTTTAATGTTGCTTGAAGCATGATTTATAAATGAGTTTTATAAATGCATTATTGAATGGTTTTAATGAGCATTCCTCACTAAGCTTTTGCTTACGCTCACTCTCTTTTCTTAAAACAATAATGCAGAACATTAAGGTGCATTGAGGGCAGCAAGGAAGGCAAGCAATCAAGTGGAAGCTAAGCTCAAGTATGGGAAGGTTTTCTTAAACACTTTTAGCTTTTGGCATTTGGCAATGGGGGACCTATGTGGATGTTTTGGGAGATGTTTTGAACTCCCTAAGTTTGTTTAATGTTGATTAATAATGCTGGATTTTGTAATTGGCCATTATGTCGATAGTTTGGAGTTTTAATGCTTGAATGGTTTGCTAAGTAGGAAGCATGCCTTTAGATTTGGGGCTTTTCATATTTGATGCTTAAGTGTTGATTGGTTGATGTAAATATGTCTCTTGTATGTTGTTTGAGTTGCTGGTAAAGTTTGGTAGCATCTGGAGCATGTATGGTTGATCAATTGTGTGTGTAAGCAAGCAAATTGCTGTATTCTGTGCAGGCCGTATCGTAACAGTAGCTACCGTTTCGAAACGAGTGCCTTGTAGCGGCCCAGGCGTCTGAAACGGAAGACACCGTTCCGAAACGGAAAGCCCACTACCAGTCCTTGTTTCGGAACACGTTGCGGAACGGCCCCGCGTTTGGAAACAGGTTCTCCCTGTTTCGGAACACCTGTCCGTTGGGGGCTGACAATGGCAGTTATATGTTTTGAAATGTTTCCAATTTGGTCCTGAAACTTGTTTATGCAATTGTATGAGCTTGGGATGTCCTCTTGAGCTGAAATTTGGCAGTGAAGCATGAAACCTGACTAATTTCATATTGGTAACTTAAATTCAGGTTAAGACCTTATAATTTCCAGAATTTACGTTTTGGTCCCTAAAGTTGTAAATTGTTCAATTGGGTCCCTGTTTAATCTCTGATGTGAATGATCTTTGAGTATGCTATTTGAATGATCATATCTAGGGTTAATATGCATCTAGACAAGTTTAAAAAGAAAAAAAGGGTCGTTAATCAAGGTTGACTTTCGGGTTGACTTTGGTTTTCCCCGTGTGACTTTCTTAATTCGGGTCAACCGTCTAGGCCGGGTTAAGGGGGTTACACGATCCTATTTCACTATACTCATTTTCACCATACTTTCATCTTGTCTTACAATAATGAAAGAAGAGGGAGTTTTTGCTAAGGATATGTGTAGTTTCATGCATCATACATATTACAATGCATTTCCATACCTTATATTATACGCTTTACATATTAAGTAACTACATGCATGCATGACATTAAGTTAGCCACATCTTTACTTAACTTTCATTTCATTTTCTACCATATGTAATCACTTATATTAAATTGCATTTACTTATGTTGTTTTGTGTTTTCTTTGTAAGATATATAAACCACATAAGCAATGGGATTGGAGGACAACTTATCATTAGCTCGTTTGGCTCAATTCAAGCTTAAAACTAGCTCGTCAAAACTTCAAGACAATGCAAGCTCCTAATCAGATCGAGTTAGCTCAAGGACACTTCAACATAAGCTCACCCTAGCTAAGGATAACTCGTAACAGCTCAAATCAGCTCGGAAACTAAGTGAATCTCATTCATCTAGCTAGCTTAGCTCAAGATAGCTCACTCCTAGCTCAAGCAGCTCAACTCATCTCACTCTACAACTTCAGCTCAACACCCAAAGTGCACGTCCCACCCCATGAGACATGGCCTGCCAGCCTTGGAGGGAACTTGTGTTTGGGCAGCTAAATTTTGGAGGGAAATGCATGGAGGGAGGCACCATTCGGCCGAATGGTTGTACAAGGCCTTGGAGGGAGACTCGTTCATTTTTGAGGGTGTAACACCCCAATTTTGGGCTTAGAAGTTTTGGGTGTAAAACCAAGGATCGAGTTAGCTCAAGGAGACTTCAACATAAGCTCACCCTAGCTCAATCACACATAGCTATTGTGTTATTTTGGAGTTGGAGTTTTGAATCCTTGCTTGAAGCTGGTCTGACCGATTTGTTTGTTTTTTTGTGATTGTTTGCTGTTTATAGCATGGTGAAATCAATGAGAGAATGGCAGTTAGATGAGATGGTTGCTGCTTTAGAGCAGGTTGTTAAGGCGTGGAATTCACCTTTTAATGGAGTGCCTGGAGTTGAGGTAGTAAGGCAGGAGGAAGAAGTTGGTTCTGTGATGAAGAGTTCATCACCAATAGTTCAAGAGGTGTTGGGAACATCTCAGGCTGTGGTAAAAGTAAGGCCTGTAGACGTGCCGGCTGTGGGATGTGCAGGTTTGTCGAAACAACGTTTACATGATTTGGGAGCTATGGAGTATCATGGTTCGACACCTGAGACGTTCGAGGCCTGGTTGGCCAGTGTGATTCTGATTTTGGATCAGGAAGGTTGTGACTATGCCTGTAAGCTGGGAAGTGTTGTCTCATTGATGTTGGAGGACGCTTGTGCCTGGTGGACATCTGTGGCGGTGGCATCGCACATCCACGATATAGATTGGGACTTCTTTGTGTCTGCCTTTTATGAAAGGTATCTTGGAGAGAAATTCCCAAGGGTTAAGCAACGTGAGGTTGTGGTTTCAGTTTATGAAGGTGAGGAAGGTTTAGGCAAGGGAACTGTGGGTACTGACCTCCGGAGCGGTCAGCGTAAGAGGTTATGTGATAGAAGGTTTTTCTTGAATCGAAGCTTGGATAGTAGTGCAGATTTCGGGCAAGTGCTGCATGATCAAGGAGAGGAAGCTCTGTAACCCCTTATTTTGACCTAAGGGTTTATAACAAATTGGAATTGACAATTTGGAGACTTTCGCCTCAAGTAAGATTATTTATATAAAATTATACCGAAATTATTATTCAATTATAAAAGATATCATTTAATGTTTCATAATAAACAAGTATGCTAAAAATAGTTTATCAAACCCCAAAAATAATAAATGTCCAAATTCCACTTATACAACCAAATCCGAAAAATACTTAAATAAATAAATATAAGTCTAAAACAAAACGTACTGATAAATAGTATCAAATAATGTTCGAACGAGATCCTCCAAGTACCGAAACCTAAGTCTGGAAATCTGAAACAGATACTAAGGGGGAGTCAGCTATAAAGCTCAGTGTGTCTCTAAAGTGCATAACAGAAGTCAATCCAATAGTCAAACAACGTGTCACAAATTTACAGATATTTCGAAGTATTCAAACAGAGCATACAAATATCATGACATGACATGCACCCAACTACATCACCGTCCGAAGAGTAAGGTTCCCCTGAACCACTCTACACCTCAACACCATGTCCGAAGCAGAACTCATCCCGAAGGATGGAACTACTGATCCAAAGCGAAGTTCAACCTGAAGGATGAAGTCGCTGAGCTTCCTCCGTACAATATCCCAACCCAATGATATGACATGTAATCCGATTTCGGAGTCCGAATGCAATCTTGTTAAAAACTAAGATGCATGTACATAATAATCCGATTTCGATATGTGTTACATAACATGATCATAGCATCCGAGTATACATTATTTATCAGATAACAGAGCATAATGGCATACAGACGAGTCATGCAATATTTATCAGATAACAGGGCAGAATAGCATACAAAATATTTCTCAATCAACCGAGCAGGATAACACAGAATATTTCTCATACAAATCACACAATCAGGTAACACATACATGTAGCACAGGCAGAGAACACACCTTAGGCAGCTAAATAGTCAACGTCGGTAGTGACGTCTCCCACGCTCAGCTCTAGCGGAAGGTCGAACAGAATCAACTCCTAAAAACAAGAACATTATATAAGACTTCCTACTATGCCACATTCGAATTATTACGCTTAACAGACAACTTACTAGCAGATCTCGAAGACTGTGCCACTGGAGGTCTGCCTGGCGGAGGAGGAGGTAAAAACTCAGGGTCAGAATCCACGTCACCTGAACACAAGAAAATATTCGAGTCAAACTCCGATGCAACACTTTACAAAAATCTGAGCTTAACATATTAACTTGATCCAAAAAGCATTTCGGGTCCGAATTTGAAGGAACGGACAGCAGCAACGGAACCGGAATGTCGAAAAAACTTAAGAGTGGACTCAGCCGAAAAAGTTAACCAAAAGTTAACGCTGACGTCATCGCTGACGTCATCATTGACTGCAATGACGTTATCATTGACTATGTCAGCACTGCAACTCCGTGAACCCAACGACGACCATGGCCCGATAGTGACCAAACGACGACCAACAGACCGACAACGACAAACCCGAAGCCCAACCACGACTCACCCAAACTCGGACGGACATGACGCGCGCGCCAAGGACGACAGCGACACACGTAGAGGATGGCGGCGGTAGCGTACGATTTAACGCACGGGTTCGAACTCGTTTCCAGCGAAGTACGACGGCGGGACGGAAGCTGGGTGATCGGGTTTCATTCGCACAGTGATGATGAGCGCTCCAGTGGTCTCAAACTGCGTGAACAACGATGAAGGCCCCTTGGCCGGAGCTTCAACGGAAAATGGTGGGGGAAAGGGTTTTTCGGTAGGCTTGTATATTTTATTATTATTTTTGATAAAGAGAAAAGCGGCGCATACACTGAAATAGACCAAAGGGGTGTTTACCCTAGATAAATGGGTAATTTACAGAAGAAGGGTCTCTATTCTTGCCCGCCTAACAAAATAACCACCAAACTTTCAATTTATTCAAATTTGGTCCGCAAATCAGATTAGGTTAAATTCCAAATTTCCCCCTAAATTCTAGGGTTTTCAATTGGGAATTCTCATAATTAGGGTTTTCAAATTAGGGCTAAATTGGGGTGTTACAAGCTCAGCTACCGGTGTGTGATCGTTGTGGAAGGCGCCATGTTGGAGGTTGTTGGGGCACAGGAGTTTGTTGGAACTGATGTTCTAAAGAGCATGTGAAGTGAAATTGTCCTCAAGTGGTGAGATCAGCTTCAGTGGTAGCAGAAGGGTCATGGGCACGGCCAAGACAAAGTTCAAAGGTTGCAGGAAGGGCAGAAAGGTGTGAGGAGCTTGGAGAATGAAACCTGTTGGAGTTGTGGGTCTGTTGGACATTTAAGACGTAATTGTTTGAAGTTGGCTCGGGGTAGTCAGAGTTCTTTATCGCAGGGAGATGGTGATGACCTTAATGTGTTAGCTGATGTTGCAGCGGTGCGGCTGGAGAATGATGGTTCTGCGAGGAAGAAAGCTTGTCTGTTGAAGCTCCAGGGCAGTGAGGTGGTTACAGGTAACCTTGTTAAGTAACCTTTGCTCTAGTATCTTAGTTGGGTTTCAGTTGGTATTTCTTTGCGTAGTGGGTATGGTCTCGTTGCTAGCATGTTTGGGGTAGTAGTTGGTGTTGTTTTTAAAACAACTTTAGTGTGAAGAGGGCATTAGTGAGTATCTTGTGGATAATGGGTTGTTAGAATGATGGAGTTGGTCATGTAAGAAGTGAGGCATGAGGTTGTTTTTAGGCGGATTCTGAGGATGTTATTGGTGGGTGTGAACCGACATACATGCACAGTTAAAATCATTTGTTATATGCTATATTATATATGTACTGGTCCATGCATGCATGTGACATGACATTAGAGGTTTTGCATGCATGTACATCAGGCATTGATAGGGCATATTGGTGATCATGCATACGAACTTTCACACTCGCTGATAATAAATCGGGTATGTTAGTGTTGTGATAGAGTTAGGTAGGATGATGGGTTTTAAAAGTTGTGTTGGTGCTAGGAGAATGTTAGAAGTAATGGAGGGTATTAAGCGAGTTGTTAGTAATAGTGAGTGCGGTATAGCATGTTGATAGAAGGAAGGTGTTTGATGCTTAATGAGTTTAGCGGTATGGTGGTGAGGAGGTTACCGTTTGAGTTAGAATCAGTCAAAGTGGTTGTGAATAGCTGGCAGAAGTGGTAGTTTCTTGGTGTTAAGTGATTTGGTAAGTTGGTGGATGTGTTCCAGAGTGCTGAGGAACGTGGCTTTGATATTGTAATAGAAGGGTTGGTTATGTAGGTGATGGTTCGTAGCAACCTTTGAGGAGTTGAGAAGAAGTTTTGTTGTGGGTTGTAGAGAAGGGTTAGCCTGGGAGAGTAGGAGTTTCGTAACCTAAGTATGTATGTATAGGTTGGGCGATGTTCTAGTAAGGCGAGTGTTGTAGTCAAATCTTGTAGTGGAAAGGCAATGTAAGATCAAAGGCCATTGTTGGTTGGACGAGTTCTTGTGAGAAGTGGTTGGTTGGTTGTGATTAAGTAACTTCCGTCTGAAGACAGCTGGTGGTGTGTGGAACGGCTGGCGGAGTCAAGGTTGGGGCTGTGTGATATGATTTTCGGATGTTAGGTGAGTGGTCCTGGTGAGTCGTTATGGTGATGATAGCGGCGGATGTGAAGGAATATCAGCAATACGTTGAGAAGTTTGAGTAAGCAGTTGATGCTTAAGAATTCTTGCTTGATGTGGTAACCTTTGGAAGAGGTTGAGTAGTTGTGCAAGGGATTTTAGAAGCAGTGAAGGTTGTGGGTCACATGGTGGCTGAACTGGATTGGATGGTGTCACTGTGTGAACAAGTTTTGGGAGTTTGAGCTAAGGTGGTGTATGCTGTATAAGTTGGAGGTTCTTCAGGTTGTTGTTGGGGCTATGTGCAGACCGGAAGTGTGAAGGTTAAGATGTGGTTCACATTTGAGTGTTCTGGAGTTCGTGAACAATATGTGGTGGTGTTGAGTTTGGGTGAAGTTTTGTGAGGAGAGTGTTCATTGGTGGTTAAGTCTCATGTGTTGCCTTGTGTGTTGCTTTGAGAAGTTCAGTTGTTCTCCTTTCGCCAGTTGAAATTTCGAGGACGAAATTTCTTAACGGGGGGGGGGGGGGGAGTGTTGTAACACCCCAATTTTGGGCTTAGAAGTTTTGGGTTTGGACCGGGCCGGTCAGAGTGCGGTTCGAATATAAAAGGTGATTTTTAGGAAAGCCTAGTTCGGGTTGCATTAAAAATATGGAAAAATGTCTTAAAATCCTCTTTTATTATATATAAGAGAATGGTGAAATCAATTTTACAAAATGAGGTTTGGACGTGTGACATTTTGGGTTAGTGACCAAAATGTAATTTTTGAAAACTGGGTGACCCTTTTAAAAAGAATTGAAACTTTGAATCTTTAAGGAGCTATTTACCCAAAAGAGTTTCTCCAGATTTTTCTGAATATTAATCAATTTAATTAATGGTTTTTAATTAAGTGCAAAAGGAGGGAAAATATATTTTGGCATTTTAACTAACTTTTCTCTAAATTTCCATTTTCTTTTCTCTCAACTTTTCTCTCAACCCAAACACATTTCTCCAGCAAAATTCCCTCTGATTTTGACAACTAAAGATGAGATTTCAATCCTCATTTGATCTCTAATCAATTCTACAACAAAACCTTGGCATTAGCTTATTGAATTTTCAAGAATCTTGGTTCCAAAAAGGGAGAAACTCAAGTTTAGAGGTATGAACGTCCTTCTCCTCTAAATTCTCAGTTCTTTACTGAAATTCCCAAGTTCTCAATCCTTTATTTGTGTTTTATTAAAGGTTTTACAATTGTGTTCTTGATCTTGGCTTTAAAATGCAAGATTTGCTTTTATTTTTGATGAAATTCGTATGATCTGATTGGGCATTGTTTTGAGATGTCATTTTGATGTAAAATGAATGTATAATTTATGAGAAATTGAGGTTTGATTAATGCAATCCTGGATAGGTTGATTTTCCTAAGTTTTGCTTGAGTTTTTGGTGGTTTTTGGAGTGATCTTGGTGATCTGTTATAGATGGAGGTATAAGGACGTGTTTGTGATCATTTTGGATGTTAATTGATGTTTAAAAATGGTTAGAAGTGATGGATCTTGGCTGGGTTAAGTCTTGGAAGTGTTTGGAAGTGATTTCGGTTGTGTTTGGTAGCCGAAATGTTGGTTTTGCAAAGAGCATCGAGTTTAGGTGTGTTGCTGGTGTTTTTAATGCATTATGATGCATTAATCCTCTGTTGTTATGTGCTTGAAACCGGGGAGAATGATCCGTGAGCAATAGAGGTGGCGTGGAAGGTTTCAGATGCTTAGAAGGCTTGTTGGCTAGCCTTGTTTTGTGTATCAGTGAGTGAAGTTGGGTTTTCAGCTTTAAAACCAAGGTTTGAAGGTTTTGGGAGCTTAGTTTAAGTCTAAACAACTTAGCTAAGCTCAAGAGTAAGTAAATGGTATTTCTCTCTTTGTTTGTGTTATGAATTGGTTTTTAAAGCACTTGTGATTGTTGGATGCAATGCATGTGATTTGCATGTTTTAAATTCTGTTTTGAGAGCATATTTTAGCATGGTTTAATGCTGGTTTTGAAAGCCATGTGTGAAGGATGCTAAAGGTAAGAGATCCTTGGTTTTGTGCATTGGAATTGTGGAATTGTTGCATAGTGTTGCATGTTGTTTAATGGCTTTGTGTAATGCTTCAAAACAGTGGATTGATGATGGTAATTGGTGGTTTTGGCGTTTTGGTTATGCTTGTAAAACAATGGATTAATGTGGTAAAATGATTATATTGGCATGTGATGTAAGTGGTTCTTGGTTACTTTAATCGGATATAGTTAGCTGGCTATAGGATTGGGTGCACCGTGAATAAAGTCGCCTTGGATGTGGATTGGTTGTGATTGAACCGATAACTCCATCCAAGTACACTAACGAGATGGTTAAGAACACCATGGTGGTTAAAATTCCATGGGTGGGTCTTGTGTTAAGGTCATATGGTGGTTAAAATTCCATATGAGGACCTTGTATATGTTAAGGTCATAATGGTGGTTAAAATTCCATTTGAAGACCTTGTGTTTGTTAAGAGCACAATGGTGGTGTAAAGTCCATGTGTGGATCTTGTGTTGTATGTCCCGGGATCTCGTTAGTGACGTTATACAACTACCAATGGGTAATGGTAAGGTCGTAATGGTGGTTAAAATTCCATTTGAGGACCTTGTGAATGTTAAGGTCATATGGTGGTTAAAAGTCCATATGAGGACCTTGTGTATGGTAAGGTCAAAATGGTGGTTAAAATTCCATTTGGGGACCTTGGGATTGGTAGTGTGTATGAAGCGTGGGGACAACGCTTGTAATCCGCGTATCCGATTGTATTTGGTGTTGTGGTGGTTTATGAATTATCACTTGGAAGCCAATATAATGATCTTGAATATAATGTACCAAGAATGCATGTATTACTTGTTAGCTTGAACAAGTGTTTATTTTTCTATTGAGAATGGTGCATGTGTGCATGAAATCTCTTTAGTGCATTAAAGTCTTGTGAAGGCTTGTTTTAGAAAGGCATGTAATGCAAATATTGATTTTGTGGTTCATATGTTGCACTTGTTTAATGCATGAGATAGATTGAATGAGTAAGTGGTTTTTAAAGGTTTCTTGCTTTGAAATGATTTTCAATGTATGAGAAAAGTATGGTGTGAAGTAGAAGTATTTTCCGAGGATCTTGTATTTAACTTTGCATATGATGTTCATGCATGGAATGGTTAAATTGATGGTTTTGCAAGGTTTTTCTTTGAAGTGAATTACTTAGCTTTTCTAAGCTAAGGGTTGGTTTTCATGTTTGAGCAATGCATGATTTAAAGCATGTTGCTAAAGAGGGTTTTCAAACATTGCTTTGGTTTATCGAATTGTGTTGCTTTTAAAAGAGGTTTTATGACTCGCTGCATTGATGGTGTTTTGGTTTTGAGCATTCCTCACTAAGCATTTTGTGCTTACGCTCCTTTTTGTCCATCAATGCAGATATTTGAAGTTGGGACAGTGAGAAGCAAGGGATTCAAGAAGAGCTCCACTTGAGATGTATGTCTCGGTAATAGCTATAGATAATAGAGGCAATGGGGGGAGAATCTCTTATGTTGATGTTTAATGAGATTGTGTATGTTGGATAAGTTTGGTTTATGTTTTAGAACTATGTGGTTTAACGCTTGCAACGTTTGAATCTTCGTACTCTTAAGTCGTTATGCTATGCTTCTTGTTTTAAAAGCATGATTGAGTGTTGGATGAGTTGGTGCACCTACGGGTGGTTTTGTATCTAGATTTTGATGCAATTATGTTCCTTGAGTGTTGAATGACTTGCTGGTATGATTTGGTTGCCTTTGGAGCATGTTTGATGGATCAATTATGTAATAAATCAACAGAATTTCTGCAATCTGGGCAGGTCGTTTCAGAACGGGTTCTACCGTTTCGGAATGGGGGCCTGAAATGGCCTAGGCGTTTCGAAACGAGAGGAACCGTTCGAAACGAAAATGCTACTGCCAAGCCCTGTTCCGGAACTCGTTTCGGAACGGTCTCGCATTTTGGAACAGGTCCTCCCAGTTTCGGAACACTCGACCGTTGGGCACTGAAATTGACGTTTATATGTTTTGAAACCTTTGTGTTTTGGTCCTGAATCTTGTTTATGCAATTGAATGAGTTTGAGATATCCGTTGGAGTTGAAATTTGGCAGAGAAGCATGGAACATGACCAATTTCATATTGGTAACTCAAAAGTTGGTTAAGTCCTTGTAATTTTCAGAATTTACAATTTGGTCCCTAAATTCATGTTTTATGCAATCGAGTCCCTAAATGTTTTCTGATTGCGATGATCTTTGAGTATGCTAATTGTATGAACATATTTAGGGATAATGTGCATCTAGACAAGTTTAAAAAGAAAAAAAGGGTCGTTAATCAAGGTTGACTTTCGGGTTGACTTTGGTTTTCCCCGTGTAAACTTCTTAATTCGGTTCAACCGTCTGGGCCGGGTTAAGGGGGTTACAGAGGGAGACATGAGCATGGCCGAACAACCACAACACCCTTTATGCATGCCCTTCTAGAGCCCCTTAGAAAACTATAAATAAGGGTTCATTTTACATTTGTAAACACACAACTTTCATATATAAAATACTTACTTTGTGAGGTTTCTCTCAATCATTGTTCTTTTCAAGAACTTTATCGACTTATCAATTATTTATACTTGTGGCGTCACCCTTCCTTTCCATTATACTTCGAGTTCTAGGTTTGTCTAACCTAAGGGTCCAAGTCCCTTACCACCCTCAAAGTCATTTCTCTTAAGGAACAAGATTGTACTTCTTAGTATAGTTTCTTTCTTTGAAACCTTTGAATACTATCTTCACCCTTTTCATTCATATCAATTTCCTTTCTTCCATTTCCATAAAGCGAGCCTTCACATACCTTACACTATTCCTTTCATCCTTTTCACTCATTTCCATAAACACCACACATCCTTACTTCCGCAACCACCATTTCATCATCAATCCTTCATTCTATCATCTTCAAAGCATTCAGATTACAAGGCTTACTTGCATTCACGGTCGAGACAATCAAAGCTTCTCTCAACAATATTATTTGCAGAGTTGGAGCGTATCTTACGTAGTAATCGTGCTTAAGATTTTCCATTTATTTTTAATCTTTGTTTTTGTTTTTTAGGTGTGTCATAGTGCATGACCAGACATACAAATCGAGAGGACCCCGTTTTTTCATGTAATCTAGAGATCAAAAGATATTTGCGAAACCTACACAAAGAACACAATATAATGGCATAATAGGTCGATAACAATGGTTAGAATGACATATGAATTGGCAGCGATCCACCAATAGATGGAAGAGTAATCGTTGATGATGCAATCCTTAATGGAGGATAGGAAAGGCAGCCGATTGTTCCACAACCAACCCAACCTAGACAATCCATTCTAGACAACTTTGCACCTATTATGAATGATCTTAATCCATCAATCATTGTGCCAATAATAGGGGCAGCTAGCTTTGTGTTGAAGCCCGTTATATTCAACATGTTCAACTCCATTGGAAAATTCAGTGGATCGGAAAGGAAAATGCTCTAGAGCACATTCTAACTCTGTTGGAAGTCTATGACTATTTTAGACAGCAAGGAGTCCCTGATGATGTGCTGAGTACGTCATGATCTATTACATCTTGAGATGACTTGTGTAGACTCGATCTACATCAATATGATCCACCGAACGTGCACAATCATAAGAAAAATGAGATTATAACATTAAAGCAGTGAGATGATGAATTTATGTATGAATGTTGGGCTAGATACAAAGACATACTACGCAAGTGCTTGATTCATGCATTCCATGATTGGCTACAAGTGGTGACATTTTATAATGGCGTTAACGCTCCCACGAGAATGATGATTGACTCTTCAACCAATGGTATTTTCTCAATAAAGATCCTGAAGAGGCTTTTTAAATTCTTAATCAAATAGCCAATAAAGACTACCATTTTCTTATGGGGAGATTGAATCATGGCCCTAAATCTACTGAAACACTCCAATTTGATGATTCTCAAAGTGTGGTGGCTCAACTCTCTACCATCGCAAACCTAATCAAGAGCATTCAACCACCATCCAACACTCGGGAGGCTAATGTAATTTAATATATATGTGAGCGTTGTGATGGGGAACACCAGTCGAATGAAGGCCCCCAATAACAAGAATCTGGATGCTATGTAGGGAATGCCAATCACAACAACAATTTCTACTCGAACACCTACAAGCCATAGTGGGGACAAAATCTAAATTTTGGTTAGGGAGATGACACAAGAAATACAAGAGCCCGACAGAATGCTATAGAAGAACCTCTTAGATTCCAACAGAAAACTCAAAGGGAAAACCAGGGAGTTTTGAACTCTAATTCCAATTCACTTGATTCCAATTATCAAAATTTTATGGATACCACCCGAGTTATTATGTAGGATCAATCAAATAACCTCAAGAACTATAGTAACAAGCTCCCAATGCAAGCCGCTATTTTGCAAAATCAACAATATATCCTATAGAACAACACCGCTTCACTATGGTCCTTGGAAACGCATGTTGGGTAGATTGCCCAAGGCTTGAAGATGAGACCTCAAGGCAGTTTACCAGTGATACTAAAGTCACTAAGACTTTTGGTGCAGGGCAATGCAATGCCATCATGTTGCGTAATGGCATGCAATTGTCCAAAGATGATAACTTTGGGGGAGGTTCCCTTGTTGATTCCACCCCAAGCAAGACATCCACCAATGCTCTGGCACCTAAGGACACATATCTTGTGTCTAACACAATGAAGGACCTTGCTGCAAACGATAAGCATAATGAAGATAAGGATGTTACAACATCCAATGGACCACACAATGAGACATGACCGCCACATTTGTTTCCGCAATGATTGAAAGCTCAGAAACAAGATGCTCAGTTCCAGAGGTTCCTAGAGATGCTTAAACAATTGCATATTGATGTCCAATTCCTGGAGGCCATCAATCAAATGCTAATATACGCAAAGTTTCTGAAGGAGATTGTAATACCCCAAACCTTAGCCTAAGAGAATGTTACGTTGAACCATATGTTAAAGTATTAAAGGTTGCAACGTTGATTGAATTTTACTAGGGGTTTTAGGACCAAATGTATAATTTGGAAACTCAAAAGAGGTTTAGGACCAATTCGAATAAAAGGAAATCTTGGATCACCGATTGGTAAGAAGGGTGAAATTTGAAAACCTTGTAAACTTGGGATTTTATACTTAATATATTTTGGCTAAGAGTTCTTAAGGTGTTTTATACATGGTTTGAGTCGAATGAAATGTTCTTTTAAATGAGCAATTAGGTGGTAATGGACCTAAAAGACAATAATAAACAACTATAGAACTATTTTATTAGGACCCGAATGAAATCCATGGAAAAATATAGTTGTAACGCCCCGGTTTTGGGCTCAGAAGTTTTGGCGTTGACCGGTTTAGTCAAAGTGCTGATCGAATATATAAGAGGGAATTTAGGAAAACCTAGTTCGGGTTGCATTAAAAATATGGAAAAATATTCTAAAATCATCTTTTAATATATAAAAGTGAATTGTGAAATCAATTTTGGAAAATGAGGTTCGGAAGGTTGACATTTTGGCTAGTGACCAAACTGTAATTTTTGAAAGTTGCGGGACAGTTTTATAAAGGATTGAAACTTTGAATCTTTAAGGAGCTATTATTCCAAAAAGGATTTCTCCAGATTTTTCTAAGATATTTTAAGTCTAAAATCTGATTTTAAAGATTAAGAAAAGAGAGGGAAATCATTTTAACCAAATCTTAACTAATTTTTCTATTTTCTCTCAAATTCTCTTTTCTCTCATTTTCTCTCTACCCAAACAAGATTTCCTCAGATTTCTTTCTCTGATTTTGACATCTACATCTCTCATTTCAACTCTCATTTGATTCCTAATCATCTCATCATCAAAACCTCTCAATTTGCAAATTGTTTCATCAAGCATTTTGGCTCTAAAAGGGAGAAATTCGAGTTTGGAGGTAAGAACGTCCTTCTCCTCTAAACTATCAGTTCTTTACTGAAATTCCTAAGTTCTCAATCCTTGATTCATGTTTTATTAAAGGCTTTTCAATTGAGATCTTGATTTTTGGCTAAAATGCAAGATTTGGTGATTTTGGTAAAAATTTCGTGTGATCTGTTTAAGCAAGGTTTTGAGGTGTTAAAATGATGTTAAATGAATGCTAAAATGATTAGAAGTTGAGGTTTAATCAATGCAATCCCGGATAGGTTGAATTTCCTAAGGTTGGCTTGAGTTTTTGGTTGTTTTTGGAGTGTTTTTGGTGATCTGTTATACCTGGAGGTATAAGGACGTGGTTGTGATCTTTTTGCATGTTATGTGATGTACAAAAATGGTTAGAAGTGATGGATCTTGGCTGGGTTAAGTTTTGGAAGTGTTTGGAGATGATTTCGGTTGTGTTTGGTAGCCAAATTGTTAGATTTGTGGTGAGCAGCGAGTTGTGTTGTGGTTGCTGGTGTTTTAATGCATAAGGATGCATTAATGTTCTGTTTTTATGTGCTTGAAACAAGGGAGGTTGATCCTTGAGTTTTGGAGGTGTTTTCGGAAGGTTTCGGAAGCTTGGAAAGCTTGTTGGCTAGGCTTGCTTGGTAATCGGTGAGTGAAAATGGATTTTCAGCTTTTAAACCAAAGGTTGAAGGTTTTGGGAGCTTAGTTTAAGTCTAAACAACTTTGCTAAGCTCAAGTGTAAGTTTTCGGATTACTCTCTTTAAGTGGTGGCCATGTTTTGATGAAATGTGAAATGATGATTTTGCATGATTTGCTACTGTTTTGGAAAGCATGTTTGAGCGTGTTAATTGCTGATGTTTTAGCATGATTTATGCTGATGTTTTAAGCCATGTGTTGAAGGTGTCTCTAGGTAAGAGTGCCTTGTTTTTATGCGTTGTTAAATGATGATTTAATGCTTTGAAATGCATGATGAAATGGCTTGATTTAAATGCTTTAAAACAGTGGATTACATGATGTATAAAGTGTGTATTGGCAAGTGATGGTTTGTAAAAGTGAAGGTCACTAAGGTGGTTAAAAGTCCTTGAGTGAGCCTTGCTATCTAAGATCATCAAGGTGGTTAAAAGTCCTTGGATGAATCTTGTTGCGGACACTAAGGTGGTTAAAAGTCCTTAGGTGCTCCTTTCCATGGTGGTTAAAAGTCCATGGGGCCAAGGTGTTTAAAAGTCCTTGGGGCCAAGGTGTTTAAAAGTCCTTGGGGTATTTCAAGCTACGGACACAAAGGTGGTTAAAAGTCCTTGTGTGGTCCATTCATGGTGTTTAAAAGTCCATGGCCAAGGTGTTTAAAAGTCCTTGGGGTCCAAGGTGTTTAAAAGTCCTTGGGGAAAGTTGTTGAACTTGATTTCATAAATGAAATGTATCACTTGAGCCAATATGACATGTTTTGTACATGAGATGCAAGAGATGCATGATTTGATGTTTATGTTGAAGTATGAGATGCTAGTTTAAATGAAATGTGGAAGCATGTTATTGCTTGATTTAAAGTACGCTTTGAGCATGTGTAAAGGTTGTTTACAAGCATGAATTACAAATGGTTTTAAATGCATTATTGAATGGTTTTTAAAGAGCGCTCCTCACTAAGCTTTGGCTTACGCTCTCTCGTTTTCTTGATTCAATAATGCAGAGCATTAGAGTGCATTGAGGGCAGCAAGAGGAGGCAAGCACACAAGTTCAAGTAAAGCTCAATGTATGGAAGGTTTTGTTAAACATTTTAGCTTTTGGTCGATTTGGCAATGGGGGACCAATGTATATGTTTTGGGAGGTGTTTAAGACTCCCTAAGTATGTTAAATGTTGCTGTGGTTGTTGGTTTTTGGATTGATCTCTTATATGCTTGGCTATGAAGGTTTATGCATGAAAGGTAGCTTAAGTAGGAAGCATGTCATTTAAATTGGGGCTTTTCATGTGTGATGGTTATGAGTTGAATTGTTGATGCATTTATGATCCCTGCATGTTGTATATCTATGTGGTATGATTTGGTGATGTTAATCTGAGGTTTGAAGCATGAATGGTATGAATTTCAAGTCGATTTCAGACAGGGGTATCGGTACTCGGGCTCGCGTATCGATACGCCTGAGCCAAATATGCTCTTTTCTGCCCAGGCGTATCGGTACGGTTGTGGGGGTATCGATACTCATCTGGGTAAAGTTTGAATGCTGTATCGGTACAGGGGATATCGTATCGATACCGTTGCTCGAGTTTGGTTACTGCCTTCCCCGCGTATCGATAAGACATCAGGTGTATCGATACCTGACCGTTAAAATTCAGTTAAAAGTATCTTTATATGTTTTGCTTTGTTTACGTTTTAGTCCTGAATCATGTTGTTCAATTGTATGAGCTTGGGATGTCCGTTTGAGCTGAAATTTGGCAGAGAGGCATGAAACCTGATTAATTTCAAGAGGGTAACTTCAATTTGGGCTAAGTCCTTTAATTTGTCAGAATTTACAATTTGGTCCCTAAAGTTGTAATTTGTTCAATTGGGTTCCTGTTTGATCTCTGATGTTTGTGATCTTTGAGTATGTTGTTTGTGTGATCACAATTAGGGTTAATGTGCATTTAGATAAGATTAAAAAGAAAAAAAGGGTCGTTAATCAAGGTTGACTTTCGGGTTGACTTTGGTTTTCCCCGTGTGACTTCCTTAATTCGGGTCAACCGTCTAGATCGGGTTAAGGGGGTTACAATAGTGTTTGCATGTAAGGACTTTGATAGTCAAGGGGCATGCACACATGTCATACAATGTTGGAAACATGTGAGGGGAGGGGAAGGAATAGATATTTGGAGCAAAAGAGAATGAAAACTTGTTTATTATTCTTCTTCTTCTTATAATGAAAGGCGAAATGAGGCTAGAAAAAGAGAGAGAAAAGTGAGTTTAAGCTTAAAACAAATTCAAGTCTTTGCACCATTGATTGAACAACTAAAGGAGAGAAAACTAGACATCAGTTATGGATAAGCTCTTGAGCTTACATTGAATTGCATCTTAAGGAATGTATAATATTCTTCCTTTTTACTCTTTGCATGTATAATTGTTGGACAATTCATGAAATTGTTTTGAATATGATGATGTTTGTATGATTGATGAGTTGGAACTTTGAATTCTTTAAAGATAGTTGGAATGGTTGAAGTGAATTGAATAAGAAATTTGAGAAGCATAAAACATTAGATTCATGTTTGAGTTTTGCAATCAATGTTTTAATGAGAAAGTTAAGTTGCTTTATGACCCAATTGTTTGGCTGGTTCGAACATATTGTCACAGACCAACATTCCACGACCGAGCCAGCCGCACCCATAGGTGCTGACCTTAGCGCACCACGTCCTTCACCCGATCGATGGACCCGAGTAGCTGCCAACACCACGCACTAAGGGACCATGCATAACGCCCTTTGTGGTGTCCGCATCCTAAAGAACCGAACGGGGCCACTTCCAGCGCACCATGGGACCTTGCCAAGCACCCCATGTGCTGCCCACGAGAGTTGGACCCGAGGGGGCCAATTACACGCACCCGAGGGGGCCTTGCCATGCACCCTCCATGCCGCCCAAGCCATGGAGCCCGAGCCTGCACCCAACATGCACACTAAGGGGCCTAGGGGAAGCCCATCAGAGTTGCCCACACCCCTAGGGCTCGATTTAGCACCTAGTCTACTAAAGAAGGGGTTTGGGACACAAGAACCGGGCCATGAGAAGCCCAATCCGCCCAAGCATCCAAGACCCTAGCCAAGGTGTCATCTTTTGACAACCACACATGGAAAGATATCATCCATGGAGCTTATTCGAGGAAAGTCTTCTATGACAACAAATATATGATGTCATATCTTTGTAATTGAGGCAACTTTGTTTATATTAGAGTGTTGCCATGTTTAGGAGGATAAGATTCATCCATATCCCTTGGATCAAATCATTAGAGACCGTTAGATCGAGAGGGCCAAGGCTATAAATAGAGCCCTATCATCACCATTGTAATCATTCCACGCATTCCACATTTAATTCTTCCTTGTTTTCTTTCAATATTAATAAGAGAAGGCATCGGGTACTCTTTTCTCCCCGTCTAGGCTTAGGGGGTGTTTTTATCGAGGCTCTTTGCTTAGAAAATAGCTTGTCTCTCTTATCTTTCTTTGCCTAGCCATCATCACCATTTTCCACAAAGCTTCTGCCGCATCAAGTTCTAAGCAATCCATCTTAGATATTCGAAGGTTGACTTAGTCCTCGACTTAAGATCGACGACTAAGGTGCTATCAGCGCGAGTTCCGCATCCATACGAGTCGAGATGGCAGGCGACGGATCCGATCATGAGCATAGTGAGCGCGAGAGTCGACATTTGACACGACAAACCGAGAAGGCCAAGAGGGTTAGTTCCAAGGACCGAATCACAACACTTGAGGACAAGGTCATCCGCCTAGAGAATGCCACGAACGATGCAAAGAGTAGGCTCGAAGTGGGTGAAGTCTCAACATGGGAGTTGGGCCAGCGGGTTGACAAACTCAAGGAGGAGTTCCAAGGAATTATCAACAAGGTCAATGAAGGCGTTGATCTACAAAACCGATCCCTCAAGAAGATCGTGGAGGATCTTGCTAAACAAGCTGAGGTAGCCGCTCTCAGAAAAGAGATGGAGGATCTCAAGAGTGAGGTGCTTATTTACAAAGCCGCCGTGAGAAATGGCATGGTGGATAGCCCATCGAGGGTGCTAGTCGATGTCTCGAAGCCGAAGCACTTCGAGGGGACGAGATCAGCCCAACAAGTGGAGAATTTCTTGTGGGGGCTCGAGCAATACTTCAAAGCATTGTGCATCATCGAGGATGCTGACAAGGTAAGTACCGCATGAATATATTTAAGTGATAACGCTTTACTTTGGTGGAGACGTAGGTGTTCCGACGAGAAACGTGGAGGCACCAGTGGTCAAACATGGGACGAATTCCAAATGGAGTTCAAGAACCAATTCTGTCCCGGAGATGCTAAGAGAGAGGAACAATCCAAGCTTAGACACCTTAAGCAAGAGGGATCAATCTGAGACTACATTCGAGAGTTTAGCGAGCTGCAACTCCAAATTTCCGATCTAAGTGAGAAAGACGCCCTATTCCACTTCATGGATGGGCTACAGCCGTGGGTATGCACCGAGCTAGAGAGGAGAGACATGAAAGAACTCTCCAAGGCGAATGTCATTACCGAGTCATTGAAAGATCATAATAATGATCGAAACAAATCACCCAAATCCAAGCCACGATCGAGTGAAAGGGATGAGTCATCGAATGGTAGTGGCAAGCCATCGAATGACAAGTCCTATCGATTCACAAGGCCTTGGGAGAGGAAGGACCGAGGTCCATTGAAGTGCCATCATTGCGGTGGACCACATTTCATTCGGGATTGCCCGAAAAAGACGAGCCTTTCCGCCATCCAAGGAAGAGATGGAGAAGAGGACGAGCTTGCCCAACTTGGTTCCATATTAAGTTCGCTTCAAGCCAGGAGTGGCCGAAAGAAGAAATGACTTATGTTCGTGGACGTGGTAGTTTCCGGCAAAAAGCTAAGCGCACTTGTGGACAGTGGAGCATCAGAGTTGTTCGTGTCCGAGCAAGCGGCCAAGCGATTAAACCTTCAAGTTGAGAAGGTAAGTGGATGGATCAAGACCGTCAATTCCGAGGAAGAGCCAGTTGCAGGAGTTGCAAATGCCGTGGATCTTCAAGTCGGAGATTGGCATGGTAAAGCTTCCATCGAGGTAATCTCTAGAGATGATTACGATTTCATTTTGGGCTTATCTTTTCTTGAACGGGTTGATGCACTTGTCTTACCCAAGAGGGATGTTTTGTGTATTTTATATCCCCACCAACAATGCGTTGTGCCAGTGAAACGAGTAGCGGACAAGAACACCAAGGAGTTAGCAACAATCCAGTTCGTCGAAGGTGTGCCCAAGACGAGAGTCAATGATGACGAGACCATGGAAGAGTTAATGGAAGTAGGCAAAGGGACGAGTCTTTGAAGAGATCAAAGACGAGAAGCCTTTGGAGTTGCCAAAGACTTTTCCACCAAAGAGCATGGTGGTTCGAGAGATGAAGTTCCCATCTGATTTTGATGAAGCGGATCGAGTTCCCAAGATAGGGGGCCAACAACTTTCTACGAAGAGTTGCAAGCCGAGTTTGACGAATGGTCAAAGTCCATGGACGAGTGGCATGAGCACATGAAACCAAACCAAAGCACCGTCATGAAAGTGATGCCCAAGCCCATTGAAGAGGGGACAAGCCATGCCAACAACACTTGCCTTGGGTATCGACAAGGCAAAGTGGATCGAGCCGACAAGGACCTTGTGTCCGAGGTAAGTAATCCAATTTTTCAAAATTTGGGTCTAACTTGTTGTGGTTCTGTCCACAGGATGCTTGTTAGGGCAAGCAAGGAATCGAGGGATCGGGTAGTTGGAGCAAGCCGAGAGTTTCCAACCTTCATCCAAGCCGAGGGACAAGTGCTAGAGAGCACCGAAGTGGAGCCATTCCACGACCCCGCCATCAACACTTCCCTTGAGTATCGACGAGGCATAGTGAAGCCAACCGGTAATGACCTTGTGTCCGAGGTGAGTGACTTAAGTTATTGTGAAAACTTAAGTATTACTTGCTCTAGTTTTGTCCACAGGCCGTCGATGCGATCGAGTGAGAGACCGAGTCGAGCCAAGGAGCAAGTAGGCGAGAAAGCCTACAAGGTTGAGTTGCCACCGGAAAGACGAGTGGACCATGCCCGCATACCCGAGCTGTGGTACGAGGAGTGGTGCGAGATGATCCACACGTGGAGTGGACCGAGCCAAGCACAAAGCAAGGCGAGCGTCTCTTATGAGAAGGAGGCACCTACCATCGACACAGACCAAACGCTAAGGCACAAAGACCTTGCACTTTGGACGGGTCATCCATAAGCTGAGGGTGATTACGAACTTTCCAAGGAGTGGCAACCGTTTGAGAACAAGACGAATCAAGATCCAAGGCATGAAAGCCTTGCCACTTGCACGAGAGTTCCCTCACTCAAACGGGAAAATGACGAGGAGACGAGGTCGTTCAAGGACGAGACGACCGAGACACATCATTGCCTATCGATGAGGGCGTCGATAGATTCAGTGGGGGAGAATGTCATAGACCAACTTTCCACAACCGAGCCAGCCGCACCCATATGTGCTGACCTTAGCGCACCACGTCCTTCACCCGATCGAGGGACCCGAGTAGCTGCCAACACCACGAACCAAGGGGCCATGCACAACGCCCTTTGTGGTGTCCGCATCCTATAGAACCGAGCTGGGCCACTTCTAGAGCACCATGAGGTCTTGCCAAGCACCCCATGTGCTGCCCACGAGAGTTAATCCCGAGGGGGGCCATTACACGCACCCAAGGGGGCCTTGACATGCACCCTCCATGCTGCCCAAGCCATGGAGCATGAGCATGCACCCGACGTGCACACTGAGGGGCCTAGGGGAAGCCCATCCGAGTTGCCCACACCCCTAGGGCCCGATTTAGCTCCTAGTATGCTAAAGAAGGGGTTTTGGACACAAGAACCGGGCCATGCCAAGCCCAATCCGCTCAAGCATCCAAGAACCAAGCCAAGGTGTCATCTTTTGACCAACACACATGGAAAGATATCATCCATGGAGCTTATTCGAGGAAAGTCTTCTATGACAACAAATATGTGATGTCATATCTTTGTTATTGAGGCAAATTTGTTTCTATTAGAGTGTTGCCATGTTTAGGAGGATAGGATTCGTCCATAGCCCTTGGATCGAATTGCTAGAGACCGTTAGATCGAGAGGGCCAAGGCTATAAATAGAGCCCTTCCCTCACCATTGTAATCATTCCATGCATTCCACCTTTCATTCTTGCTAGTTTTCTTTGAGTATTAATAAGAGAAGGCATCGAGTACTCTTTTCTCCCCGTCTAGGCTTAGGGGGCATTTTTAATGAGTCTCTTTGCTTAGAAAATAGCTTGTCTCTCTTATCTTTCTTTGCCTAGCCATCATCACCATTTTCCACAAAGTTTCCGCCGCATCAAGTTCTAAGCACTCCAGCTTAGATATTCGAAGGCTGACTTAGTCCTCGACTTAAGATCGACGACTAAGGTCGCACGGGTTAGCGAGTCAAAACCTAGCCTAGTGACAATATTCCTAAAACAATTTTAATAGGTGCATGAACTATTATAATTCACATTTCTTAAGAGACTAAAATCATGGGATAAATTGTATAGGAGGAATTACATAAATGCGAATATATTTAGGCTCTGTATTTGAGTTGTTTTTGATTTTCTGCAACCAGGGAAATGAATAGTTTGAATATGAAAATTTGTTTTGAATGTGTATTGGAACAATTACGGGCTTCCTTGATAGTGTAATTTAGCTTGGGGGCTTTCTGTTTTATAAAAGTAATTTTCAAGACTGTTTTTACAAGCTAGAGGGCAGTTTGGCTTAATTTTTGCGTTGCTATGTACCTAAAAATGTGAACATGAAAAGAGGACAGTAAATATATTGATATGTGCAAAAATATGATTGTACAAGAACTTTGGGGGGGTATTTCGATATATAGAAAAGAGAAAATTGATAAGTATATGATTACAAGAGATGGCAAGCGAGTCAAAACCTAGCCCCGTGCAGGCGACGAATCCGATCATGAGCACAGTGAGCGCGAGAGTAGACATGTGAAACGACAAACCGAGAAGGCCAAGAGGGCTAGTTCCAAGGACCGAATCACAACACTTGAGGACAAGGTCATCCCCCTAGAGAATGCCACAACCGATGCAAATAGTAGGCTCGAAGTGGGTGAAGTCTTAACATGGGAGTTGGGCCAGCGAGTTGAAAAACTCAAGGAGGAGTTCCAAGGAATCATCAACGAGGTTAATGAACTCGTTGATCTATAAAACGGATCCCTCAAAGACGATGTGAAAGCACTCAAGAAGATCATGGAAGATCTTGCTAAACAAGCTAAGGTAGCCCCTCTTAGAAAGAAGATCGAGGATCTCAAGAGTTAGGTGCTTGTTTACAAAGCCATCGTAAGAAATGGCGTGGTGGCTAGCCCATCGATGGTGCTAGTCGATGTCCTGAAGCCGAAGCACTTGGAGGGGACGAGATCAACCCAACAAGTGGATTATTTCTTGTGGGGACTCGAGCAGTACTTCAAAGCATTTTGCACCATCGAGGATGCTGACAAGGTAAGTACCGCATCAATATATTTAAGTGAGAACTCTTTACTTTGGTGGAGACGCAGGTGTTCCGACGAGAAACGTGGAGGCACCAGTGTTCAAACGTGGGACGAATTCCAAATGGAGTTCAAGAACCAATTTTATCCCGGAGATGTTGAGAGAGAGGCTCGATCCAAGCTTGGACACCTTAAGTAAGAGGGATCAATCTGTGACTACGTTCGAGAGTTTAGCGAGCTGCAACTCCAAATTTCAGATCCAAGTGAGAAAGACTCCCTATTCCACTTCATGGATGGGCTAAAGTCGTGGGTATGCACCGAGCTAGAGAGGAGAGACGTGAAAGAACTCTCCAAGGTGATTACCATTGCCGAGTCATTGAAAGATCATAATAATGATCGAAACAAATCACTCAAGTCCAAGCCACGATCGAGTGAAAGGGAGGAGTCATCGAATGGTAGTGGCAAGCCATCAAATGACAAGTCCTATCGATTCACAAGGCCTTGGGAGAGGAAGGACCGAGGTCCATTGAAGTGCCATCATTGCAGTAGACCACATTTCATTCGGGATTGCCCGAAAAAGACGAGCCTTTCCGCCATCCAAGGAAGAGATGGAGAAGAGGTCGAGCTTTCCCAACTTGGTTCTATATAAAGTTCTCTTCAAGCCAAGAGTGGCCGAAAGAAGAAAGGACTTATGTTCGTGGACGTGGTAGTTGCCGGCAAAAAGCTAAGCGCACTTGTGGACAGTGGAGCATCAGAGTTGTTCGTGTCCGAGCAAGCGGCCAAGCGATTAAACCTTCGAGTTGAGAAGGTAAGTGGATGGATCAAGACCGTCAATTCCGAGGAAGATCCAATTGCAGGAGTTGTAAATGGCGTGGATCTTCAAGTCGGAGATTGGCACGGTAAAGCTTCCATCGAGGTAATCCCTAGATATGATTACGATTTCATTTTGCGCTTATCTTTTCTTGAACGGGTTGATGCACTTGTCTTGCGCAAGAGGGTTGTTTTGTGTATTTTATATCCCCACCAACAATGTGTTGTGCCAGTGAAACGAGTAGCGGACAAGAACACCAAGGAGTTAACAACAATTCGGTTCGTCGAAGGTGTGCCCAAGACGAGAGTCAATGATGACGAGACCATGGAAGAGTCAATGGAAGTCCCCGAGGCAAGGGGACGAGTCTTTGAAGAGATCAAAGATGAGAAGCCTTTGGAGTTACCAAAGTCTTTGCCACCAAAGAGCATGGTGGTTCGAGAGATGGAGTTTCCATCTGAGTTTGATGAAGCGGATCAAGTTCCCAAGGAAGGGGGCTAACAACTTTCTACGAAGAGTTGCATGCCGAGTTTGACGAATGGTCAAAGTCCATGGACGAGTGGCATGAGCACATGAAAGCAAACCAAAGCACTGTCATGAAAGTGATGCCCAAGCCCATTGAAGAGGGACCAAGCCATGCCAACAACACTTGCCTTGGGCATCGACAAGGCAAAGTGGATCGAGCCGACAAGGACCTTGTGTCCGAGGTAAGTGATCCAATTTTTCAAAATTTGGGTCTAACTTGTTGTGGTTTTGTCCACAAGATGCTTGTGAGGCCAAGCAAGGAATCGAGGGATCAGGTTGTTTGAGAAAGCTGAGAGTTTCCAACCTTCATCCAAGCCGAGGGACAAGTGCTAGAGAGCACCGAAGTGGAGCCATTCCACGACCCCGCCATCATCACTTGCCTTGAGTATCGACAAGGCATAGGGAAGCCAACCGACAAGGACCTTGTGTCCGAGGTGAGTGAGTTAAGTTATTGTGAAAACTTAAGTCTAACTTGCTCTGGTTTTGTCCACAGGCCGTCGATGCAATCGAGCGAGGGACCGAGTCGAGCCAAGGAGCAAGTAGGTGAGATAGCCTACAAGGTGGAGTTCCCACCGGAAAGGCTAGTGGACCATGCCCGCATACCCGAGCTGTGGTACGAGGAGTGGTGCGAGATGATCCACACGTGGAGCGGACCGAGCCAAGCACAAAGCAAGGCGAGCGTTTCCTATCAGAAGGAGGCACCTACCATCGAGACGGACCAAGCGCCAAGGCACAAAGACCTTGCACTTTGGACGGGTCATCCATAAGCTGAGGGTGATCACGAACTTGCCAAGGAGTGGCAACCGTTCGAGAACGAGATGAATCAAGATCCAAGGCATGAAAGCCTTGCCACTTGTACGAGAGTTCCCTCATTCAAACGGGAAAATGATGAGGAGCCGAGGCCGTTCAAGGACGAGACGACCGAGACACATCATTGCCTATTGACGAGGGTGTCGATAGATTCAGTGGGGGAGAATGTCATAGACCAACTTTCTACAACCGAGCCAGCCGCACCCATAGGTGTTGACCTTAGCGCACCATGTCCTTCACCCGATTGAGGGACCCGAGTAGCTGCCAACACCACGAACCAAGGGGCCATGCACAACGCCCTTTGTGGTGTCTGCATCCTATAGAACCGAGCCGGGCAACTTCTAGAGCACCATGGGGCCTTGCCGAGCACCCCATGTGCTGCCCACGAGAGTTGGTCTCGAGGGGGCCCATTACACGCACCCGAGGGGGCCTTGATATGCACCCTCCATGCCGCCCAAGCCATGGAGAACGAGCCTGCACCTGACGTGCACACCGAGGGGCCTAGGGGAAGCCCATCCGAGTTGCCCACACCCCTAGAGCTCGATTTAGCACCTAGTATGCTAAAGAAGGGGTTTTAGACACAAGAACCGGGCCATGCCTAGCCAAATCCCCCCAAGCATCCAAGACCCAAGCCAAGGTGTCGTCTTTTGACCAACACACATGGAAAGATATCATCCATGGAGCTTATTCGAGGAAAGTCTTCTATGACAACAAATATGTGATGTAATATCTTTGTAATTGAGGCAACATTGTTTCTATTAGAGTGTTGCCATGTTTAGGAGGATAGGATTCATCCATAGCCCTTGGATCGAATCGCTAGAGACCGTTAGATCGAGAGGGACAAGGCTATAAGTAGAGCCCTTCCCTCACCAATGTAATCATTCCACGCATTCCACATTTCATTCTTAGAGGGCCAAGGCTATAAATCGAGTACTCTTTTCTCCCCGTCTAGGCTTAGGGGGAGTTTTTAACGAGGCTCTTTGCTTAGAAAATAGCTTGTCTCTCTTATCTTTCTTTGCCTAGCCATCATCACCATTTTCCACAAAGCTTCTGCCGCATCAAGTTCTAAGCACTCCAGCTTAGATATCCGAAGGCTGACTTAGACCTCGACTTAAGATCGACGACTAAGGTCGCACAGGTTAGCGAATCAAAACCTAGCCCATTGACAATATGCCTAAAACAATTTTAATAGGTGCATGAACTATTACAATTCACATTGCTTAAGAGACTAAAATCATGGGATAAATTGTATAGGAGGAATTACATAAATGCAAATATATTTAGGCTCTATATTTGAGTTGTTTTTTATTGTCTGAAACCAAGGAAATGAATAGTTTGAATATGAAAATTTGTTTTGAATGTGTATTGGAACAATTAGGGGCTTCCTTGTTCGTGTAATTTAGCTTAAGGCTTTCTGTTTTATAAATGTAATTTTGAAGAGTGTTTTTACAAGCTAGTGGGCTGTTTGGCTTAAATTTTGGGTTGCTAAGTACCTAAAAATGTGAACATGAAAAGAGGACAGTAAATATATTGATATGTGCCAAAATATGTCTGATACAAGAACTTTTGGGGGGTATTTCGATATATAGAAAAGAGAAAATGGTTAAGTATATGATTACAAGAGAATTAGATAGATTTAAGTATGAACTCTTATGTAGTTTTTGTGAAAGTTTTGTAGTCCTTATAACTAAGTCAAAATTATCGCTTGTGATTTCTATGTTTTTCTTGTAGTAACACACTCGATTCCAGGTTACTTCCAAACCAGGTTGAGCTTCCAAACCGAGTTGAGGGTGTTACAAAGATTGTAACAAAGAAAAGGATGATGAGTGAATTTGAAACTGTTTCTAAAGCAGACGAGTGTGTGGCGGTGCCAAGTGATTTACCACCCAAGATCAAGGACCCTGGGAGTTTCACCATTCTATGTTCCATAGTCTGAAACTACTCTGGCCGTGTATTGTGCGATCTCGGTGCAAGTGTCAAATTGATGACGAAATCAATGTTTATGAAATTAGGCATGAGAAGAGCCAAACCTATATCGGTGATCCTTTAATTGGTCAATCGTTCTCAAATCTGACCTGAGGGAAGAATTGAAGATGTCCTGGTCATGGTGGACAAATTTGTCTTCCTTGTAGATTTTTTCATCCTTGACTGTGAAGCTGCTGAGAATGATCCTATAATTGTCAGGAAACCACTCCTTGCTACAATACGGATTGTGATCGATTGTGAGAAGGGTGAATTCATTATGAAGATAAAAGACCAAAAAATCACTTTCAATGTCTTCAGCACTCTCAAGTATGCGGATGAATGTGAAGAATGCCAACTTGTGCATAGTGAAGAAACCCTAGTTGAAGAGAACCTCCATGAAATATGTTGCAATAATGCACTCAATGCTGCGTAGCAATCTGAATTCGACGAGGCAATGCAAGATGTTGAAGAAGAAGGTAAGGGAGAGACTAAACAATCCAATATTGTGCTTGCCCGGTCAGGTATGTCCTTTAAAACATTGGATTTTTTAGAATTCAAAACTCCCAAGCCATCGCTTGAGCATCTGCCTGAACTTGACCTAAAATCTCTTCCCCCATGATTAAAGTATACATATTTAAAAGAGAATAATACGCTGCATGTAATCGTGTATGTTAGCTTAACACCCGACCAAGAAAATAAACTATTGCATGTCTTATCACAACATAAGAAAGCTATTGGTTGGACTATTGAGACTTGAAGGGTATGAACCCTACTTTGTGTATGCATAAGATTTTGCTTGCAGATGATCAGAACAGCTCAATTGAACCACGACAGACTCAATCCAAAAGTGAGGACTATGATTATGAAGGAGATCATCAAATGGAAAGATGTTGGCATCGTCTACCCTATATCGGATAGTTCTTGGGCGAGCCCTTTCTAGAGTGTGCCGAAGAAAGGATGTAAAACCATGATAAAAAATGATGTTGACGAACTCCTCCTCACTGGAACCGTTATTGGATGACGAATCTATATTGACTACTGGAAGCTAAACAAAGCCACAAAAAAGACCACTTCCCCTTGCCATTCATCGATCAGATGCTTGATAAGATAGCAGGGAAACCCTATTATTACTTCCTGGACGGTTACTCCATGTACAACTAGATTGCTATAACATCGGAGGACCAAGAGAAAACAACATTCACATGACCACATGGCATCTATGCCTTTCTTCGAATGCCCTTTGGCATATGCAATGCTCCAACAACATTCCATCGTTGCATGATGGCCATCTTCTCGGACATGGTGGATGACTTTGTAGAGATCTTCATGGATGACTTTTTTGTCCTTGGTTGAGAATCAAGTTGGAAGGTGTTACCGATGAACGATACAGTGAACGACACAATAAAATTTCATTTTATAGCCAACACTTGAACAATATCATGCAGTAAAATATTACTAGCATGTATCTTAATCCAATTAACCCTTTAAGAATCAATATTTAATCATTTAGGACCATTTCTTGACTATTACAAGTTTTAGGGACTAATCTATAAATTTGCTAAATTTGAGATCCTTTGATGCAATTGACAATACCACAATGAAATTCAATACAATATTAACAAGTCTAAAAGTTTTCATGCAAATCAATGATCATTTACTCATTCAATTTAATTATCCTAAACATAGTGATCAAACTTTAAACAATGCAAACATTTAGATTATGCCTTTTAACCAACTTAACTAACCCTGTATCGAAATGCTCAAGATTGTTTCGATACGGGTGTATGATGGCTAACCTTGTTGACTTTACATTTCATACTGTATCGATACGGGCAAGCCCCATATCGGTACATGTTGACTCTCTTTGACCTGGCCTTTGACCCGTTTCGATACATGTTAGACTAGTATCGAAACATGGGATTTCAGTTGCAAAATTTTTCGGTAGGGCCTTAGACCGTTTCAATACGCCCTGATCCTTAGGTTCAATTATGCTTAACCATATCGATACGCCATGACCCGAATCGAAACGATCTGACCTGTAAAGACATATTCTTGCTGGTTTTTAATCAAATTAACTTAGCAAACAATGTCAAAATTCAATGAAAGTGTATATGCAATTTTTCAATATCATAAACTACTGGCTTGCCAAATTTCATGATCATTCAAATCCATTTATTATATTTTCACCTTTTTAAGCCAAATATGCATATTAAGCCATTTCCAAGTAAACTTAACAAGTAATTTAGGCACTTTAACCACATATAACACACAACCTTTATACACATAGATAAAACATCAATACCAACTACTTTAACAACTTTGCCACCATTATAGGAATTCATAGGGACAAAAATACTTTACTTTAGGTCGAGGTGACTTGCCGCTTTACCAAATAGCTCCGATCTTGAAACGATAAATTCTTAACCTGAAATGTATGGATAATGAATGCATTAGACTTATATAGTCTAAGTGAGGTAGTCAATAACAATGAATGAACATGGTATACTATTTATCATGCTTTGGTGACATTCATAATATCATATATGTGAATAAGAATGACATGCTCTTTAATCATGATAAAAGCATAGTATCAATCATCATATCATCAATGACAATATCAAAATACCATAGCAAAGCACTATCAATAATTAATAATTTTCCTTGGATCAATTCAACCGTATTTGGATACACAATTCCACCACTACACCAACAATGAACTAATATGGTCCAATATCCTCCACTACACCATTTTTGACCAGCACAAATCACATCCCTCCACTACACCGTATAAACTCCGTAATTGTAAAGTGTTCATATGTCCTATATTTCATGCACATTCCAATTCTTATTATTACTGTTTTTGAGCTCATTTTAGGCATAAGTAGGTGCATGCATAACATTTTAAAATATTTCTTTGTTTACCTTGCCTTTATAGATTATCATTTATTTGATAAACAAGGGATACTGTCTCAGTGTATTTTTTTTGTAGGTACTAACAACTGAGAGAGGAAACCAAAGAGATGAGAAGTTAAGGCTGAAAGAACAAACCTAGGAGTTGTATTGAACCAGTTCCAGTGGAAGACAAGTTGGTGTCAACTATCTGCCGAGTAGAGTTGCCATCGAGCATGCTGCTCACGACAGCTAACTATGGATGTTGGAAGAACCGGAGTGCGATCTAAAGATCTAAAAACCCTGAATCTATCGTAGTTATCCATTTGATTTTCCGACGTCTGTAGCAGCGACCAGGGCTACCGAAGCAAAAATCTCAAGATTACTTGCGGGCTAAGGCAAACGGGATAAAGTCCAAATTCCACGCAAAGAAGTCAGAGTTTAATGTCACATTAATGATGGAAAGCTACTTTCGAGGACTTCTACTTTAAGAAGGACTTAACCTACTCTTTAGTCTATAAATACCCATTGTACTCCTAGTTCAAATCATCTTGGGTTTTCTATAGACTTTTCTAGTGTTCTCTGTCGCCGCCATGTTCTAAATTCTACTTGGCTTAGGGTTATGTCGTAAACTAGTTGTGAAACAGTTGTTTTAGGTTTCGAGTTATTTTTCAATAATATATTCCAAGTTTGCTTAATCCATTGCTCTTCATTCTTTCAATTATTCTACATCAGTCGGTTGAGAGAATCCATTTTTCGGTCACGAAAGTGCAAGGCTCACGAAAGGGTTAAGTACCGTCACAACGTGTTGAGGCATGACTAACTTGGTTCTACACCAGTCCACAAGTTTCAGCGACTAAAAGGGATTACCAACCGTTTAGACTAGCCTGTTTTCTGTTAACGCTGAGACTGCTAGGTATTGCCTACATCACGTTAGATCTCGATCATCCTAACCTAGAAATAGGAGGGATCACCATCGACTATCCTGTCGAACTTGGTGTATCTGCCAGACTTACCGCCATGACTTCTCTCCATTCCACCTGCCACGTGACAGGGTCATAGCCTGTCACCCGCTATATTCGCCGAGGCGGCATATGGTGGCAACACAAAATAACTCATACCTTTTACAACGCAGTTTTCACACTAAGAAGCATCCTAACCATGTTTGCTCTATCAAATTGTTTCACTCCTTTTATTACTTGTGTTTTCATTTACTTTTCATCTCAACCAACCATTCACTTATGCTTTTATTTTACCGTGTGCAGGGATTACGAAACGAGACAAGCTGTCCAATCCTTGTGGGATTCGACATCTTTTATACTATAACTTGGAAAGAGTGTGCACTTGCGCTCTCACAAAAAGGGAACACCTACACACCCTACAGTACCACTGAGCTCATGAATTCTATGGCATGCCAATTGTATCCAATGATTCGATCCCAAAGTTCGATAACAATAGTTCGATATCAATGATTCAATGACAATATCTCAATAATCATATAGGCATAGCAACAGACAATAGCAATAAACTCATTTCAATGATTCTATATGTCAATGTATCAATGATTTCTATGACAATGATAACAATGCTACGAAAGATGATTCGATGCAATACTTACCAAAACATACCAATATGGCTTTCAATAATTCTTTATGCAAAACCCATTTAATTCAATGGTTAGTAAATCATACGAAATCAATAACGATGAATTCGAAAAGGCTTCTCGCCTAATTTCGAGACTTCGACTACACTCACCTTGATAATCCGAAGCTCCTACGGCTCCTGAATGACTATCCCTTTATTCCTAGCTTTTGATGGAGACGACAGATTAGTCTTTTCCAATTCTTGAACTAGGAGGGGCAATAAAGGATTATTATAATTAATATGACAATATTAACACTCGAATAGTCATTATCTATTAAACAAAGCTTATCTTAAAGCTTGAAATTGAACATTCAATGATTAAGAGAACCGTTGATTAACTTAGGGCTTCCACTTACGCGGTCGGTAGCTATGAATTAATGTCCTTAAATTAAGGGAAGCTTTATTGTAGAGCATTTGGAGTGTTCTCTAAATATGAGCGCAAGTGCACACTCTTGTCAAGTTATAGTATAGAAGATATCGTCTCCCACAGGGATTGGACAACTTACTCAAATTGTAACTCCCGCACAAAGAAAATTAAATGCACAAATATTTTTAGTTTATAAAAGAATTAAAAGTAAATAAAACACAAGTAATTGACGAAAAGATCATGATGATAGAATGGGTCAGGTTATGCTGCTTAGTAGTGTGAAACTGCATTGAATAGGTTAATTTGCTTTGCGTTGTTGGACTTTGCTGCCTCGGCGAAGGATGGCAGATTGGCTGCTTTGACGCTTTCACCGCCTCGTCAGTGGAACGGAAGATTGGCTTGGCAGAAAACTCGGCAGACCTTTAAGGCTCGACAGAACGCTTCGATATTGATCCTGCTTATGTCTAAGTCAGAATACTGTTGTTGCCCACTACAGATGATACTCGTCACAACGTGAATCTTCCAAAGACAACAACCTTAGTTCGTCCTCTTTTAGCCACCTTAAACCTTAACCTATGTCTAAGCTGGATTGATCAACACTTGATTAGGATGAGGATTGTACTTATCCCTTTCGTGAGTTCGATTCTCTCGATACCGAATGAATAGATTCTTAACAACTAATCTTTCGAACTTAATTGAAAACTATTAAGAGCATGGAATAAGAAAACCTTGAAGTTTTATTGCAAAAACAAACTTAATTCCTAAACAACCGTTCTCACACTAGTTAACAACAAAACCCAAACCCAAAAGAGAATTTAGAACATAATGGCAGCAAGAAAACCTAGACTATGCCCAAAAGAAAACCTAAGATGATCACAATAACAAAATATGTCAAGTATATATCGGCATTAGCTAGGCCAAGTCCTCCTTGGAGTCGAAGTCTTCAAAGTAGCTTTTTCATTTAATGCAACCTTTAGTTCTGACTTCTTTGAGTTGAATGTGGACTTCTTCTCGGTTCCTTACACCACAAGTTATCTTGATCTCTTACTTCGGTGGCTCTGTCTGCTGTTGCAAGCGTCAGAAAATTGAGTGGGTGGCATTGTTGGAATTAGGATTTTCTGCTCTAAAGATCGCACTCCAATTCTCCAATTTCTCAGCCTGCTACCTTAAGCGGCAGGTTCTTGGCATCGGCTTTCGCTGCTTAGAACTGCATCAGTACAACTCCCTAGTTTGGTGCCTTTGTATCCTCTCCTCTAATCTGTCCTCCTCCTAACAACTGCTAGTCCTAAAATGCAAACTAAACTAAAACGTCTTTTCCTTACCAAATAAAATATAATCAATAAAATTATAGCAAAGTAAAGAATATTGTAAATATGTAATGCATGAACCTAAATATGCCTAAAATGTACTTAAGAACAACAATAATATGAGATGGAATGCATATAAAATATAGGACTAATGAGCACTTTACACACCCCCAAACTCAAACTATTGCTTGTCCTCAAGCAATGCAAACCTAAACATAGTTTCCCTTTGAACTAATCTTAAAGAAAACTTGTTTTAAACTTAATTTATCACCTCAACGTCGTGGCACCTACATTATATTAGTGAAAGGAGAAGAGCATAAATTACTACAATGTCAGTGCAGTGTGTGTAGAAACTGTATACATGATGAATATGATGAATATTCTAAGCTGTAACCCCCTTAACCCGGCCCAGACGGTTGACCCGAATTAAGAAAGTCACACAGGGAAAATCAAAGTCAACCCGAAAGTCAACCTTGATTAACGACCTTTTTTTTTCTTTTTAAACTTGTCTAGATGCATATTAACCCTAGATATGATCATTCAAACAACATGCTCAAAGATCATACACATCAGAGATTAAACAGGGACCCAATTGAACAATTTACAACTTTAGGGACCAAATTGTAAATTCTGGAAATTTTAAGGTCTTAACCCGAATTAAAGTTACCAATATGAAATTAGTCAGGTTTCATGCCTCACTGTCAAATTTCAGCTCAAATGGACATCCCAAGCTCATACAATTGCATAAACAAGTTTCAGGACCAAAACGCATACAATACAAAACATATAACTGCCAATGTCAGCCCCCAACGGCCAGGTGTTCCGAAACAGGGAGAGCCTGTTTCGAAACGCGGGGCCGTTCCGCAAAGTGTTCCGAAACGAGGGCTGGCAGAGGTCTTTCCGTTTCGGAACGGGGTCTTCCATTTCGAACGCCTGGGCTTTTACAGGGCACCCGTTCCGAAACGGCAGCTACCGTTCCGATACGGTCTGCACAGAATGCATAGAAATGGCTGCTAAAACACATAATTGATCAACCATACATGCTCCAAAAGCTACCAAACTTTACCAGCAAGTCATAAGACATACAAGAGACATATTTGCATCAACAATTCAACACTATAGCATCAAATATGAAAAGCCCCAAATCTAAGGCATGCTTCCTACTTAGCAACCCATTCAAGCATTAAGTCTCCAAACCAACCATATAGAGGCCAATTACAAAATCCAGCATCATCAACAACATAAAACCATTCTTGTCCAAACATACACAAACTCATTAATATCCATACGAAAGATTCTTTCCCCCATTGCCTCTATTAACTATAGCTATTAACCGAGACATACATCTCAAGTGGAGTTCTCCTTGAATCCCTTGCTTCCCGCTGTTCCAACTTCAAGAATCTGCATTGATGGACAAAAAGGAGCGTAAGCACATAATGCTTAGTGAAGAATGCTCAAAACCAAAACACCATGAATGCAGCGAGTCATAAAATCACTTTTAAAAGTAAACTCGATTTGATAAACCAAAGCATTATTTGAAAACCCTTTTCACCAACATGCTTAAAATCATGCATTACTCAAACTTGAAAACCAACCCTTAGCTTAGAAAGCTAAGTAAACCCTTTTCAAACATAAACTTACAATACCATCAATTTAACCATTCCATGCATGAACATCATATGCAAAGTTAAATTCAAATCATTGGAAATCACTTCCACTTCACATCATACCTTTCTCATACTCGAAAACCAACTTTAGGCAAGAAACCTTTTAAAACCATTTACTCATTCAATCTAGCATGTGCATTAAACAATTGCAACATATAAACCACATCATCAAAATTTGAATCACAAGCTTTTAAAAACAAGTCTTAGCAAGACTTCAATGCACTAAAGAGATTCCATGCACACATGCACCATACTCAATAGATAATCAATACTTGTTCAAGCTAACAAGTAAACATGCATTCATAGGTCATTACACACTTCTCATGCAACCATGCATCATTTCAAGCATCTCATGCTTCGATATAATCAAGAACATTACATTGGCTTCCAAGTGATAAACCAAATCCACTTTTCAACTCAACATCCAATCGGATACGCGGATCACAAGCGTTGTCCCTACGCTTCATACACACTACCAATCCAAGGTCCCCAAATGGACTTTTAACCACCATTTGACCTTACCATTCACAAGGTTCCCATATATGGACTTTTAACCACCATATAACCTTAACTTTCACAAGGTTCCCATGTATGGAATTTCACCCACCATACAACCTTAACTTTCACAAGGTTCCCATGTATGGACTTTTATCCACCATACAACCTTAACTTTCACAAGGTTCCCATGTATGGACTTTTAACCACCATACAACCTTAGCATGCACAAGGTTCCCATATATGGACTTTTAATCACCATATAACCTTAGCATTCACCGATTGGTAGTTGTATAACATCACTAACGAGATCCGGGACACCCTACACAAGATCCGCACATGGACTTTACACCACCATTGTGATCTTAACAAGCACAAGGTCTACCAATGGAATTTTAACCACCATTATTACCTTTCCTTACCCATGGTCCTCAAATGGAATCTCAACCTCCATTATGACCTTAACCATCTCGTTAGGATACTTGGATGGAGTTTACCGATTCACACTTAACCACTCCACATCCAAGGCGACTTTATTCACGGTGCACCCAATCCTATAGCCGGCTAACTATATCCGATCAAAGTAACCAAGAACCATTTACATCACTTGCCAATATAACCATCTTACCACATTAATCCATTGATTCACATGCATAGCCATAATGCAAAAACCATCATTTACCATCATCAATTCACTGTTTTTAAAGCATTACACAAGCCATTAAACAACATGCAACACTATGCAACAATTCCACAATTTCCATGTACAAAACCAAGGATCTCTTACCTTGAGCATCCTCCACATAAGGCTTTCAAAACCAGCATTAAACCATGCTAAAATATGCTTTCAAAACAGAATTAAAACATGCAAATCACATGCATTGCATCCATCAACCCAATTGCTTTAAAAACCCAATCACAACACATCCAAGTGAGAAAACCATTTACTTACTCTTGAGCTTAGCAAAGTTGTTTAGACTTAAACTAAGCTCCCAAAACCTTCAAACCATGGTTTAAAAGCTGAAAACCCAGCCAAGATTCATCACTTCTAACCATTTATAAACATCAATTAACATCCAAAATGATCCCAATCACGTCCTTATACCTCCAGCAACAACAGATCATTAAAAACACTCCAAAAAACAACCAAAAACTCAAGTAAAACTTAGGAAATTCAACCTATTCGGGATTGCATTGATCAAACCTCAATTACTCATCAAATTAACATTCATTTAACATCAAAAACACACCTCAAATCACTGCTTTAACAGATCAAACGAAAATTCATCAAAAATCACCAATTCTTGCATTTCAAGCCAAGATCCATTACACAACTTTAAAACCATTTATAAAACATCAATTAAGGATTGAGAACTTGGGAATTTCAGTAAAGAACTGAGAGTTTAGAGGAGAAGGACGTTCTTACCTCCAAACTTGAGTTTCTCCTCTTTTAGAACCAAAAAGCTTGAAGAATCAAGTAGCAAATGGTTAGGTTTTGTTGATGAGATGATTAGCAATCAAAAGAGGATTGAAAAGAGAGATTAAAGTGACAAAATCAGAAGAAAAACTCTGGAGAAAAGGTGTTTGGGTTGAGAGAAAATGAGAGAAAAGGAAAATGAGATTTTAGGAAAAATTAGTTAGAAATAACTTCCCTCCATTTTCCTATTGTTTAAAAATCAGAATTAAATCACTAAATATCTTAGAAAAATCTGGAGAAACTCCCTTTGGGTAAATAGCTCCTTAAAGATTCAAAGTTTCAATCCTTTCTAAAACAGTCACGCAGTTTTCAAAAATTACATTTTGGTCACTAGCCAAAATGTCACCCTTCCAAACCCCATTTTGTAAAATTGATTTCAAAGTTCACTTATAAACATTAAAAGAGGATTTTAGAACATTTTTCCATATTTTTAATGCAACCCGAACTAGGCTTTCCTAAATTCACCTTTTTATATTCGAACAGCACTTTGACCGAACCGGTCAACGCCCAAAACTTCTAAGCCCAAAACCGAGGCGTTACATAAGCAATTAAGGATGGTGTCGTGGTATACAAGGTTGCTGCCGAGGCAACATAATTAAGCACAATTATTTAATCATGGATGTAAGGGATTCGGCTCATCATAACTACTCTCTAGGTCTGAAATTAAGATAGGAGAAAACTACAAAACCCCGGAGCCTTTGAGCAGAGTCATCCTTGAAGACTTTCATTCACACATGCTAATTTGTTCGCCACTTCAAGGATTTCAGATTCATGGACTTTGATAGCAACATAGTTTCCTTGCACATGATTCTTCCAAGAGCCAGTTTCGGGCACCTCTAGGGAAAGGCATCATAAAAATTTCTTTCCTGCCGTGGCAGTGCTTTTCTTTTTATGTTTGTTGCCTGCCGTGGCAGCTTCCTACAACAATGTTAGAATTTTATAAATAATTCAAGCATGCAATGTTTATCAGAATTTCTAACAAATTCAGCAAGTAAAAGTAGTGCTTTTAATTTTTGGCATGAATAGAAAAATTCTAAATTTACTTCATGCTTTCCCCAAAATTAATTTCTTTTTAATTGGTACGAAAAATTAAAGTCGACTATCCTATCATAGGCACAAGTTCTAACATGAGATGGGAATTGCCCTCAATGCAATCTATATGCTACTATGATGCCTAAAAAAATATGAAAGCTACCCCCAAACTCGAGATGGGCACTACCCTCAATGCACAAAATATAGAAAATTAGAACTGAAACTGAAAAATAAACATGAGAAAGGGAAAGAAAACTTAGACTTAGTTGTCGTCAGATGGTGGAGATGATTCGGAGGAGTTATTTGTTATGCCGTCAATGGCGGGGTTGGGCAGCTGGCTGAGCGGTGCTGGCCTTAGTTTTTCGCATCTGCATGATTCTTCTGGGTTTGAATCTAGATAAATAGTTGTGAGACAAGAATAAATAGTTACAACGTATTGAATATAAAATATAGTCCTAAAAATCTACTCCTAAATAGATAAAACAATAAAAATGTGGAAAGATAAAAAAAATATGTCACAGTGGGGTGGGAATCCCCCAAAGTGAATACTTTATGTTCTCTCAGAATATAATCTCCTTCATAATGCTTCAATCGATGCCCATTAACTTTTAATTATGCCCTTCATGTCATTGGTTTTACTGTCACGGCACCATGTGGGAAAGCCTGGACCCCTTCAAACGGTCCTGACCATCTAGATATTAATTTTGTGGGAAACAGCTTCAAACAGGAGTTGAACATCAACACTTGTTGTCCGAGCAGGAACTACCTTTGTTGGATCTTGATGTCGTGCCTTCTTTTGAAGTTTTCCTTGTACAGCTTGGCATTCTCGTATGCCTCCCGCCGAAATTTCTCCATTTCGGTCAAATCTAGTAGTCTCTTTTTGCTAGCTTGCTTCTAATCCATATTTACCGCCTTGACTGCCTAATATGCCTTGTGTTCTATTTCAATTGGAAGGTGACAGGCCTTGCGTATACTAATCGATAAAGGGACATTCCGAGTGGCGTTTTGTACACTATTCGAAGGGCATCGTCTAGTTTCAGTGACCAGTCTTTCCTACTTGGGTTGACAACATTTACTAAGATGGTTTTCACTTCTCTATTTGAAATCTCTGCCTACCTAGTTGTTTGTGGGTGGTATGCAGCAACAATCTTGTGTGTGACACCCAATTTTTGAAGTGCCTTGGCAATTAGTTTGTTGTCAAAATGGGTTCCCTCGTCGCTAATTATGGCTCTTGGGATTCCGAACCTTGTGAATATGTTCTTGTGTAGGAATCTATGGATGGTTTTTGCATCATTGTAAGGAGTGAAAATGGCTTCTGCCCACTAGGAGACGTAGTCAACCGCTAAGAGGATGTACATGTTGCCAAAAGAAGATGAGAATTGTCCCATTAAATCAATCCCCCAAACATCGAATAATTCAACCTCCATGATGGTTTGTAGAGGCATTTTGTTCCTTCTTGATATGTTTCTTGTTCTTTGACATCTGTCACGCTGTTTGTAGAAGGCATAGGCATCTCTTTGCAAAGTTGGCCAAAAAATGCATGATTGGAGTACTTTTGTTGCCGTGCGCTGCCCTTCGAAATGACCTCCACATGGTGCTGCATGGCATTGAGATAGTATGGCTTGTTGTTCATCCTCAGGGACACAACGTCTAATGACCTTATCTCCACAGTTTTTAAACAAGAAAGGCTCATTCCAAAAATAATGCTTAGCATCATATTGGAATCGTTTCTTTCCTTGGTAGTTAAGGTCATAAGGTAAAACACCAGTTAGCAAGTAATTAACGATATCTACGTACTAGAGTGTGGCTGTTGACGTTGATGTCGCGGCCTCTTCATGGGCGGCCACTGAGATGCCTTCAGCTTCCAAGGTGACTACCAGGGCGGAGCCAGTAACAACTGTTCATCAGGGAATGCATCCTGGATTTCACGGATGGGTGCCTTTCCTTGTTCATTCTCGAGCCGAGATAAATGGTCCGCTACTTGATTTTATGTGCCCTTCCTATCTTGGATTTCTAGGTCGAACTCTTGCAACAGAAGGATCTAATGGATCAGGTGAGGTTTGGCATCCTTTTTTGCGAACATGTACCTTAAGGTTGAATGATATGTTTTAAAGGTCATATTTTTTCCAATTAGATAGGTTCGAAACTTATGGAAGGCGAACATTACTGCCAGTAGTTCTTTCTTGGTGGTGGTGTAGTTGGTCTGGGCAAGATTCAGCGTTCTGCTGGCGTAGTAGATGATATGAAATATTTTGTCCCTTTGTTGTCCGAGGGCGGCTCCGACGGCAACATAACTAGCGTCACACATTAGCTCAAATGGCTGGCTCCAATCAGGGGAACTACCACAAGTGTTATCACGAGCTTTTCTCTAAGGGTTTTGAATGCTTCCATGCATGCCTCATCGAAGTTTAATGGTTTATCCTGTTCCGGCAAGCTACACAACAGTTTAGAAATATTAGAAAAATTTTCAATGAATCGACGATAGAAACCTGCGGGTCCTAGAAAACTTCGAAAGCCCTTGATAGAGGTTGGTGACGACAAGTTAGAGATGAATTTGATCTTAGCCTTATCTACTTCTATTCCTTGTGTCAAGATTTTTTGCCCCAAGACTATGCCTTCATCGACCATGAAGTTGCATTTTTCCCAATTGAGTACTAGGTCTGTGTCCTCGTATCTAGTAAGTACTTTTTTAAGGTTGCTGAGGAAACTATCGAAGCTGCTGCCGAAGACAGAGAAATCATCCATAAATATCTCCTTGAAGTCCTCTATCATATTGGAGATAATAGCCATCATGCAGTGCTGGAATGTGGCAGGGGCGTTACTTAAACCAAACAACATTCTATGGAAGGCGTAAATGCCATATGAGCATGTGAATGTTATCTTGTCCTGGTCTTCCAGTGTAATGGCAATCTGGTTATAACATGAATATCCATCCAAGACATAATAGAAAGGTTTTCCAGCAAGGCGGTCCAGCATTTGGTCAATAAAAGGTAGAGGGAAGTGACCCTTTTTAGTTGCTTTATTTAACTTGTGGTAATCCATGCATATTCTCCAACCGGTTATTGTCCTAGTTGGAATTAGCTCATTATTATCATTCCTTACAACAAATATACCAACTTTCTTTGGTACACACTTTACTGGGCTTACACATTCACTGTCAGGGATAGGATATATGATTCGAGCATCTAACCATTTGATTATCTCTTTTCTGACAACTTCTCTCATGGCATCATTTAATCTCCTCGGGGCATCTATAGCTGGCTTTTGATCCTCTTTAAGTTGGATTTTGTGCATGCAGATTGCTGGGTTAATCCATTTTATATCTGCAATGGTCCAACCTATTGCCCTCTTGTGATGCCGCAACAAAGCTATCAGTTTCTGTTCCTATGTAGGCTACAACTTGGAGGAAATAATTATGGGCAGCGTATTATTGGGTCCCAAGTAAGCATACTTAAGTTGTGCAGGTAAAGCTTTTAATTCAATAGAAGGGGGTTGTTCAACAGATGGTTTGAACTTTTCGCCACCCTTTTCTGTATAATTTAACTGTTCAAAATACTTACCTAGCTTGTTTGCTATTTAGTACGCCTCCTCGTGCCCCTCCAGTTCATGTTCTGTCAATTCACTACATTGTTCATCTTCTGATCAATTATCTAAATGGATGCCGAGACAGCTGTCGAGGTTACTGCCATGGCAGTCGTAATGTAGGCAGTGTTTGTTGGATTCGAAATTGAACTCTCAAGTGGCCTATATTAGCTGGCATTCTTTAGGATCATCTGCTTACCTCATTGTTTGGAAGAAATTCAACTTTACTTGCTTATCATTGACCCTCATTGTAAGTTCACCTTTTTCAACATCGATCAGCGATCTGCTTGTAGCTAGTAATGGTTGCCCTAGAATTATCGGTGCCCTTTCATCTTTTTCGCAGTCTAGAACTAGGAAGTCGGGAGCGAAAATGACTTTGTCAACCTTTACCAAGATGTCATCATTCATTCCTTCCGGTTGTACATACATTTTGTCGGCTAGCTGCAACATTACTGTCATTGGGCGGGTGTCTCCTATCCCTAGTTTTTGGAAAACAGACTTGGGCATTTTGTTGATGGTTGCCCCTAGGTCACACAGGGATTTTATGGAGTGGTTGCTCCCTATTTTACAAGGAATTATGAAGTTTCCCGGATATTTCTGTTTAGGCGGCGCCTTATTGTGCAACATAGCCATACATCCATATGTTACTACCAATGTTTCAAATTCCCCAATTCTTGTTCTTTTGGATACTATATCCTTTAGCAACTTAGCATAGCTGGGCATCTGTTCGATCAACTCCACCAATGGAAGATTGATTTTTACTTCCTTTAGAACATCCATGAATATTCTGAATTGCATGTCATGTTTCTGTTTTTTCAGAAGTTGTGGGAAAGGTGGTGAAGGTGTATTATCTGCGATTTTTGCGTTGGAAAAAAACTTATTATGGGGGGCAGTAACTAGTTCAGATTTCGTCTGGTCATTTATAGTGTCATCTATCGGCCCTTTTTGTGGTTCTGTGTTGCCTTTCTCAAGTGCTGCCGCGGTAGGATTTCTGGCGGCTTGAGCTGGATCGACTAGTGCTATTGCGTTCGTAGCATGCTTTGATTGCTCTTGTAACGTTATACCACTACTAGTTGTTATAGCCTTACATTGCTCTTGGGATTCTCCTTTCGTGGTTTCAGTATCACTAGGTAATCCTCCCATTGGCCTAGTGTTAACAATCTAGGCAAACCTTCCAAACTGGGTCTCCAGATTCTTTATTGTTGCCTCCTGGTTGTTCATCCTTATTTTAGTCCTGTCCATGCAAGATTCATTTTTCTCAATAAATTTATTAGTATGGACAAAAAAGTCATTAGTACGGGACATAATCTTTGACCCGTTTCGATGCAGGTTAAACCAGTGTTGAAATAGGGGATTCAAGTAGCAAAATATTTCGGTACGTCTCTGGACCGTTTCAATACGCCCTGATCCTTAGGTTCAATTATGCTTAACTGTATTGATACGACCTGACCTGTAATGACAGATTCTTGCTAGTTTATAATCAAATTGACTTAGCAAACAATGTACAAGTGCAATGAAACTTTACATACAATATTTCAATATCATAAACTACGGGCATGCCATATTTCATGATCAATCAAATCCACTCACTATATTTTCACCTTTTTAAGCCAAATATGCATATTAAGTCATTAACAAGAAAATACTTTAATTTAGGGCACTTTAACCACATATAGCACATAGCCTTTATACACATAGGTAAAACATCAATACCAACTACTTTAACTACTTTGCCACCATTCCAGGAGTTCATAGGGACAAAAATACTTTAATTTAGGCTGAGGTGACTTGCCGCTTCACGAACTAGCTCCGATCTTGAAATGATAAATTCTTAACCTGAAATGTATGGACAATGAATGCATTAGACTTCTATAGTCGAAGTGAGGTAGTCAATAACAATGAATGAACATGATATATTATTTAGCATGCTTCGGTGACAATCATAATATCAAATATGTGAATAAGCATGCCATGCTCTTTAATCATGATAAAAGCATAGCATCAATCATCATATCATCAATGACAATATCAAAATACCATAATAAAGAAACATCAATAATCAATAATTTTCCTAGGATCGATTCAACCGTATTTGGATAAACGAATTCCACCATTACACCAACAATGAACAAATATGGTCCAATATCCTCCACTACACCGTTTTTGACCAACACAAATCACATCTATCCGCTATACCGTATAAACTCCGTACCACTTAGCTCATGAATTCTATGGCATGCCAATTGTATCCAATACTTCGATCCCAAAGTTCGTTAACAATAGTTCGATATCAATGTTTCAATGTCAATATCTTAATAATCATATAGTCATAGCAACAGACAATAGCATTAAACTCGTTTCAATGATTCTATATGTAATGCTTCAATGATTTCTATGACATTGATAACAATGCTACATACGATGATTCAATGCAACCAAAACTTACCAATATGGCTTTCAATAATGCTTTATGCAAAACACCTTTGATTCAATGGTTAGAAAATCATATGAAATCAATAACGATGAATTCAGAAAGGATTATCTTAAAGCTTGAAATTGAACATTCAATAATTGAGTGAATCAAATATTAACTTAGGGCTTCCACTTACCCGAGTGATAGCTATAAATTAATGTCCTTCATTCAAGGAAAGCTAAAGCTTAAGGATCTCAAGGTTGAAGACAATGGAGGTTTGTGCTTGTTCTTTCAAAGCTAAAGGATGGAAATGGATCTCGGTGAAACAAAACAAATATGAGAGCTTTCTTTTACTCAATTTCTTAATCATTTCCCACCTCCCTTATGACCAATGAAATGGTTTCCCTCACTCAAGGGTAAGCTTATTATACTATCATCTATATTCTATATTTCTTATTAATAAAGATGAGTATAAGTAAGCCCTTAGATCATTTCCATGTGGGGAGTGGCATCGATAATTAGGTGAGTCATCACCACCCCATTTCCTTTCAATTTAACCTTTGAACATATTCGAATCAGGCACCCGTTTTGAAATGCGTGAAGCTATATCGAAACAGCTAAACAAAAGTCCAAAAGTTAGGTAATACCGTTACAACCGTATCAAAACAACCCATAAGAGTTTCGAAATGCCTTACCTAGGCCGCTTCGATACAAATCTTAGAATATCGAAACACTTAGCTCAAAAACATCATATGAGTCATTTCAAAGGAGGTCTTTAAAAATAAGTTCATTTAGGGTCTCTTAACAGTATAGTTTATAATTTAGGTAGCAAAGATACAATATTTGAATTTTATAACACCAATACTCCAATCATCGGAATCCAATTTGGTCTAGACTGGTTTTCGGGGTGTTACACTCGTTTGATCAATGCTTAGGCAAGCTTGCCAAGGTATTGAAACGATGTGAGAAAATCAACAATAGAAACCCACGTGTCCTAGAAAACTTCGAATGACCATGATAGAGGTTGGTGACGGCAAGTTGGCGATGACTTTGATCTTAGCCTTATCTACTTCTATTCCTTGTGCCGAGAATTTATGCCCCAAGACTATACCTTCATCGACGATGAAGTTGTATTTCTCCCAATTGAGTACTAGGTCTGCGTCCTTGCATCTGGTAAGTACTTTTTTGAGGTTGCTGAGGCAACTGTCGAAGCTGCTTCCGAAGATAGAGAAGTCATCCATAAATATCTCCAAGAAGTCCTCTATCATATCGGAGATAATAGCCATCATGCAGTGCTGGAATGTGGCAGGGGCGTTGCATAAACCGAACGACATTCTTCGGAAGGCGTAAATGCCATATGAGCATGTGAATTTTATCTTGGCCAGGTCTTCCAGTGCAATGGTAATCTGGTTATAACCTGAATATCCATCCAATAAATAATAGAAAGGTTTTCCAGCAAGGCGGTCCATCATTTAGTCAATAAATGGTAGAGGGAAGTGATCCTTTTTAGTTTCTTTATTTAACTCGCGGTAATCCATGCATATTCTCCAACCAATTATTTTCCTATTTGGAATTAGCTCATTATTATCATTACTTACCACAGTTATACTACCTTTCTTTGGTACACACTTTACTGGGCTTACCCATTCACTGTCCTATATAGAATATATGATTCCAGCATCTAACAATTTTATTATCTCCTTTTTGGCAACTTCTCTCATGGCATCATTTAATCTCGTCTGGGCATCTACAGCTGGCTTTTGATCCTCCTTAAGTTGGATATTTTGCATGCATATTGCTAGGTTGATCCCTTTTATATCTGCAATGGTCCAGCCTATTGCCTTATTGTGCTGCCACAACAACGCTATCAATTTCTATTCATGTGTAGGCTGCAACTTGGAGGAAATTATTACGGGCAGTGTATTATTGGGTCCCATGTAAGCATACTTAAGTTGTGCAGGTAAAGCTTTTAATTGAGGAGTAGGGGTTGTTCAAGAGATGGTTTGAACATTTTGCTACCATTTTCTGTAAAATTTAATGGTTCAAAATACTTACCTAGCTTGTTTGCTATCTAGTACGCCTCATCGTGTCCCTCCAGTTCATGTTCTGTCAATTCACTACATTGTTCATCTTTCGAGCAATTATCTAAATGGCTACCGAGACAGCAGTCGAGGTTCCTGCCCTGGCAGTCGTACTGTAGGCAGTGTTTGTTGGCTTCAAAATTCAACTCTAAGGTGGCCTCTATTAGCTGACATTCTTTAGGATCATCTGCTTACCTCATTGTTTGGAAGACGTTCAACTTTACTTGCTGATCATTGACCCTCATTGTAAGGTCAACTTTACTTGTTGATCAATGACCCTCATTGCCCTAGGATTATCGGTGCCCTTTCATCTTCTTCACAGTCTAGAACTAGGAAGTCGGGAGCGAAAATGAATTTGTCCACCTTTACCAGGATGTCATCAATCTTTCCTTCCGATTGTACATACATTTTGTCGGCTAGCTGCAACATTACTGTCGTTGGGCGGGTGTCTCCTATCCCTAGTTTTTCGAAAACAGACTTGGGCATTAAGTTGATGGTTGCCCCTAGGTCACATAGGGCTTTTACGGAGTGGTTTCTCCCTATTTTACAAGGAATTATGAAGTGGCTCATATATTTCTGTTTGGGCGGCACCTTATTGTGCAACATAGCCATGCATCCCTCTGTTACTACCATTGTTTCAAATTCCTCGATTCTTGTTCTTTTGGATAACATATCCTTTTAGGAACTTAGCATAGCTGGGCATCAGTTCGATCAACTCCACCAATGGAAGATTGATTTTTACTCGATTCAGAACATCCATGAATATTCTGAACTACATGATGTGTTACTGTTTTTTAAGTCATTGTGGGAAGGGTGGCGAAGGTGTAGTATCTGCGATTTTTGCCTTGGAAAAAAACTTATTTTGTGGGGTAGTAACTAGTTCAGATTCCATATGGTCATTTATAGTGTCATCTATCGGCCCTTTTTGTGGTTCTGTGTTGCCTATCTCAAGTGTTGTCGCGGCAGGATTTCTGGCGGCTTGAGCTGGATCGGCTAGTGATGTTTCTTTGGTAGCAAGCTTTGATGGCTCTTGTAACGTTACACAACTTCAAGTTGATATAGCCTTACATTGCTCTTGGGATTTTCCTTTCGTGGTTTAAGTATCACTAGGTAATCCTCTCATTGGCCTAGTGTTAACAATCTGGGCAAACCTTCCAAACTGGGTCTCCAGTTTCTTTATTGTTGCCTCTTGGTTGTTCATCCTTATTTTAGTCCTGTCCATGCAAGATTCAGTTTTGTCAATAAATTTATTAGTATGGATAATAAAGTCATTAGTACGGGATATAATCTTTGACCCGTTTCGATACAGGTTAAACCAGTATCGAAACAGGGGATTCAAGTAGCAAAATATTTCGTTATGTCCCTAGACCGTTTCAATACGCACTGATCCTTAGGTTCAGTTATGCTTAACCGTATTGATACGACTTGACCTGTAATGAAAGATTCTTGCTAGTATTTATTCAAATTGACTTAGCAAACAATGTACAAGTGCAATGAAACATTACATGCAATATTTCAATATCATAAACTACAGGCATGCCAAATTTCATGATCATTCGAATCCACTCACTATATTTTCACCTTTTTAAGCCAAATATGCATATTAAGTCATTAACAAGAAAACTTAACAAGTCATTTACGGAACTTTAACCACATATAACACATAGCCTTTATACACATGGGCAAAACATCAATACCAACTACTTTAACTACTTTGCCACCATTCCATGAGTTCATAAGGACAAAAATACTTTACTTTAGGCTGAGGTGACTTGCCGCTTTACCAACTAGCTCCGATTTTGAAATGATAAATTCTTAACCTGAAATGTATAGACAATGAATGCATTAGACTTATATAGTCTAAGTGAGGTAGTCAATAACAATGAATGAACATGGTATACTATTTAGCAAGCTTTGGTGACAATCATAATATCAAATATGTGAATAAGCATGTCATGCTCTTTAATCATGATAAAAGCATAGTATCAATCATCATATCATCAATGACAATATCAAAATACCATAATAAAGAAATATCAATAATCAATAATTTTCCTTGGATCAATTCAACCGTATTTGGATACATGAATTCCACCATTACACCAACGATGAACAAATATGGTCCAATATCCTTCAGTAAACCGTTTTTGACCAGCACAAATCACATCCCTCCACTATACCGCATAAACTACGTACCACTTAGCTCATGAATTCTATGGCATGCCAATTGTATCCAATACTTCGATCCCAAAGTTTGATATCAATGATTGAATGACAATATCTCAATAATCATATAGTCATAGCAACATACAATAGCTTTAAACTCATTTCAATGATTCTACATGTCAATGCTTCAATGATTTCTATGACAATAATAACAATGCTACAGATGATGATTCGATGCACTACTTAGCAAAACTTACCAATATGGCTTTCAATAATGCTTTATGCAAACTCCATTTAATTCATTGGTTAGTAAATCATATGAAATCAATAACGATGAATTCAGAAAGGCTTCTTGCCTAATTCCGAGACTCCAACTAGATTCACATTGATAATCCAAATCTCCTACGGTTCCCGGATGACTATCTCTTTATTCATAGATTTTGATGGAGATGACGAATTAGTCTTTTCCAATTCTTAAACTTGGAAGGGTAATAATGGAATATTAGAATCAATATTACAATATCGACACTCAAATAGCCATTAGCTATTAAACAAATCTTATCTTAAAGCTTGAAATTGAACATTCAATAATTAAGAAAATCAATGATTAACTTAGGGCTTCCACTTACCCGATCGATAGCTATAAATTAATGTCCTTAAATCAAGGAAAGCTTAAGCTTAAGGATCTCAAATTGAGAGGTGTATGCTTGGGATCTAAGGGTTGAAGACAATGCGGGTATGTGCTTGTTCTTTTAAAGCTAAAGGATGGAAATGGATCTCGGTGAAACAAAACAAATATGAGAGCTTTCTTTTACTCACTTTCTTAATCATTTCCCACCACCGTTATGACCAATGAAATGGTTTCCCTCACCCAAGGGTAAGCTTATTATATTATCATCAATATTTTCTATTTCTTATTAATAAAGATGACTAAAAGTGAGCCCTTAGATTATTTCCACATGGGGAGGGGCATCGATAATTAGGTGAGTCATCACCACCCCATTTCCTTTCAATTTAACCTTTGAACATATTCGAATCAGGGGACCTGTTTTGAAATGCGTGAAGCTATATCGAAACAACTAAACAAAAGTCCAAAAGTTAGGTAATACCGTTATAACCGTATCAAAATGCCATATAACCGTTTCGAAATGCCTTACGTAGGCCGTTTCGATACGAATCTTATTGTATCGAAACACCTAGCTCAAAAACATTATATGAGTCATTTCGAAGGAGGACTTTAAGAATAAGTTCATTTAGGGTCTCTTAACAGTATAGTTCATAATTTAGGCAGCAAAGATACAATATTTGAATTTTATAACACCAATACTCTGATCATCAGAATCCAATTCTGTCTAGACCAGTTTTCAGGGTGTTACACTCGTTTGATCAATGCCTAGGCAAGATTGCTGAGGTATTGAAATGATGTGAAAAAATCGACGATAGAAACCTATGTGTCCTAGAAAACTTCGAATGACCTTGATAGAGGTTGGTGTTGACAAGTTGGCGATGACTTTGATCTTAGCCTTGTCTACTTCTATTTTTTGTGCCGAGATTTTATGCCCCATGACTATGCCTTCATCGACGTTGAAGTGGCATTTTTCCCAATTGCGTACTAGGTCTGTGTCTTCGCATCTGGTAAGTACTTTTTTTGAGGTTGCTGAGGCAACTGTCTAAGCTTCTTCCGAAGACAGAGAAGTCATCCATAAATATCTCAATGAAGTCCTCTATCACATCGGAGATAATAGCCATCATGCAGTGCTGGAATGTGGCAGGGGCGTTGAATAAACCGAACGACATTCTTCGGAAGGCGGTCCAGCATTTGGTCAATAAAAGGTAGAGGGAAGTGACCCTTTTTAGGTGCTTTATTTAACTTGCGATAATCCATGCATATTCTCCAACCGACTATTGTTCTAGTTGGAAATAGCTCATTATTATCATTCCTTACCACAATTATACCACCTTTCTTTGGTACACACTTTTTTGGGCTTACCCATTTGCTGTCAGAGATAGGATATATGATTCCAGCATCTAACCATTTTGTTATCTCCTTTCTGACAACTTCTCTAATGGCATCATTTAATCTCCTTTGGGCATCTAGTTCTGGCTTTTGATCCTCTTTAAGTTGGATCTTGTGCATGCAGATTGCTGGGTTGATCACTTTTATATCTAGAATGGTCCAACCTATTGCCTTTTTGTGCTGCCGTAACAACACTATTAGTTTCTATTCCTGTGTAGGCTGCAACACGAAGGAAATTATTACGGGAAGCGTATTATTGGGTCCCAAGTAAGCATACTTATGTTGTGCAGGTAAAGCTTTTAATTCAAGAGTAAGGGATTGTTCAACAGATGGTTTGAACATTTTGCCACCCTATTCTGTATAATTTAACAGTTCAAAATACTTACCTAGCTTGTTTGCTATCTAATACGCCTCCTCGTGCCCCTCTAGTTCATGTTCTGTCAATTCACTACATTGTTTATCTTCCGAGCAATTATCTAAATGGCTGCCGAGACAGCTGTTGAGGTTACTTCCCTAGCAGTCGTACTGTAGGCAGTGTTTGTTGGCTTCGAAATTGAACTCTAAGGTGGCCTCTATTAGTTGGCATTCTTTAGGATCATCTCCTTACCTCATTGTTTGGAAGACGATCAACTTTACTTGCTGATCATTGACCGTCATTGTAAGTTCACCTTTTTCAACATCGATCAGCGTTCTGCTTGTAGCTAGGAATGGTCGCCCTAGGATTATCGGTGCCCTTTCATCTTCTTCACAATCTAGAACTAGGAAGTCGGGAGCGAAAATGAATTTGTCCACCTTTACCAGGATGTCATCAATCTTTCCTTCCGGTTGTACATACGTATTTTCGGCTAGCTGCAACATTACTGTGTTTGGGCGGGTGTCTCCTATCGCTGGTTTTTGGATAACAGACTTGGGCATTAAGTTGATGTTTGCCCCTAGGTCACATAGGGCTTTTACGGAGTTATTGCTGCCTATTTTATAGAGAATTATGAAGTTGCTCGGATCTTTCTATTTGGGCGGCGCCTAATTGTGCATCATAGCCATGCATCCCTCTGTTACTACCATTGTTTCAAATTCCCCAATTCTTGTTCTTTTGGATACCATAGCCTTTAGGAACTTATCATAGCTGGGCATATGTTTGATCAACTCGACCAATGAAAGATTGATTTTTACTTGCTTCAAAACATCCATGAATATTCTGAACTACATGTCGTGTTTTTGTGTTTTCAATCGTTGTTGGAAGGGTGACACGCATCGTATAGTGTCAAAAATAAAACCATAAACTCAAAATAAATAAGATTTAAATTAATATAGCGAGAGTAAGGGTCGATCCGTAGGGAATAGGAACTCTAACACCTTTCTTCTGATTTAGACCAATAACCTGTAGAAAATAAAGGGGGATTTTAGAATAGTGATTTGAATGAGAAAAATAGTAAAAACGTAATAATAAATGTTGAGAATGAATTATGGATAGAAATAGCCTCAAGTCACGCTTTGCCACGACATCTTCGATCACTGAAGTTGATTTTTCTTCGACTTTCCTGCAGGTTACAGTCTACAAGGCCCAACCCTTGTAACTTACTTCTCGTTGGTAAATTCGACCCCCAGGGCAATCCTTGAAGTCAAACTTTAGTGAATTAGCCACGACAATCGATGCTAACTCAAATCTGAGTTAGTGCTAGAGAAGCCCGTGCTCGGATATTCGTCTCGATGAGAGTTGTTTCCGATTTTGATTCCCCTTAGTGGACCGCCACTAAGTTTGTTCTTAGGGAGTTGAATTGGCTACAAGCTTTTCCTCGTCCCCAACGATGGATCTAAACCACTTCAAGCCGATGGGCGCTCTCGGAATGAAACAATTGTGATGCCTAAAAATTAGGCCGATTGCCAAATCAATTTTACAGAGAATCTAAAAAGGAGTTGTTGAAGGATTGAAGTATTTTCCTAATCTCACGAGGTTTGTCGGGTTTGGCGTTGCTTTTGGCTAAAAGGAATTTAGTTAAGCATGGTTTGTGAAAAAACCATACTTAATAAAATAAATAAAGAAAATGGAGAGCTTTATTACTCAAGGAAGAAGAGAACAATGAAAAATGTTTTATGAATAATTCACCCCCAAAGTGGGGTATTTATAGTAGTTGAAAAACCCTAAAAACCTAAGATGATAAATCCTAAATTTAAATAAAATTACATAAGATAAATATCCATGTTTGGAATTTAAGATAAAAATCGGATGATAAGCTATCTTGATAAGTGGACTGATAAGTTATCAGGGTTGCTGATGTCATCTTCTAGAAGGTGCTGACGTGGCGCCCAGTCAGCATTCATGCCCTGGTTCATGCCCATGAATCTACCCACGACTTCAGTATTTTCCGCAGCACTTCAACTCATTTCCAACATTACATAACCTGCATGAGAACAACATAAAAACAGCCCAATTAAGTCCTTCAAACATATATATTCGATCAAAACAAGGACTAAAACATAACCAAAATAAATACTTATCAAATTCCCACTCACATATTCGATGCTTGTCCTCAAGTATCTCAAAATTAAATAATCTTAAGTTCAAGTTTTCATCCTTAATTTCACGAAGTCTCAAAAGTTCTCAATATGATTAAGCATCTAAATATGAGAGAAAACTAAGGAGCAAAAATAGATAATTGGCAAGACTAACAATTTAAAGCTAAGACGACATTCTAAAACTCTACTAAAATCAATGATGCAAACCAAGTACCCTCACAAGGAATCGCTCATGTCACTCAAAGTGTTTAAGGGTAGAGAAAAATCACTCGAGCCAAAGCTAGTAAGAGCATAACCATAAGCTTGTGTTTAAATCTAATCTCCACTACTAACATGAGTATGATGAAAAAATCAAGAGGTCTTAAATAAGGGTTGTAATGGGGCTAAGGTAAGGGTAGGATAACGGCTGAAAATAAGGGCTAAAACTCAAGACAAAAAATCATCTCAAAAAAAATATATTCGAAACAGTTTTTTTTTCATTCGAACCAAAACTGCTCGACAGTGTACCCCTTTTTTTCCGAACTGCACTGTTTTTTTTTCTGGTTTTATTTTTCTACAGACTCGAACAAATTCCTGCACTGTATATTTGAATCAATTCTGCACAGTTTATGCGAATCAATTCTGCAAGGTTTTATTTTTTTTCTGCACAGTGTTTTTAGCTGCTGCACTACACTTATTCGAATCTGTTTTTTTAAGACGATTTTTGTCTTGAAAAAGGGAACAAAAGTGATGGATTTGAGAAGAAAATTGGATTAGGCTTAAAATGTGGTGATTTCAAGAAAAAGGCTAAGGCTCAAAGATTGTTTCACTAGGGGAAATTAATTAAAGGGTAGGTGATTTATTTGGGAAGAGAAATGGTTAAAACCTAGTGCCTCTATCATATTAAAGCATCATAATCAATCAATGTAATCTCAAAAAGAATTTAAAAACAAGTTCTAGAACGCAACTAATTTAACTAGGCACACTCAAAGAAACAAAGAGCAAATATCATGCATGCTCATTAGGCTCAAAAACTCACAAATATGTATTGTGTACTTAGGTAAACATCATGTGGATTAATAGAGGAATACAATGTCATATAAAAGATTAAAATTAATCATGCCAAAAATCTACCATGCACCCTAGAATTTTCTAACAAGATAGATACAGAACCATGTGAAAACAGTGAGACAAGGCGAAATTAAGGATTAAACGAAGAATTTAAATTAATAAAATCAAGATTTCAAGCGAACAATCAAGACGGATAAGCAAGATAAAAATTGATAAGCATATCTCCCTCCCCCTCACTTAAATCATTTTGCCTCAAAATGAACATAAAATAAAATTTAAAAGAGAGGATGAAAATACTCCCCGATTGCAAAAGAGCATGTTTCGGTAGTGGGCTCCGAGTCTAGTGTAGGGGCGGAGGCGAGCTAGCTCTCGAGTTCGGATCATGGTGAAGAAGTAAAGAGAGATGGGTTTTGGGAAATATGTGGCTGTGTTTAAAAGGTGAGGAAATATATAAAAAGGGTTTAAAAGGTATAATGGGTGGTTGGGGGTGTAGCCGTATAGGTCAAAGTTTTGGGTAGGGGTGGGGTCCACGGGTATTTAATTGGGTGAGGGTTGTGGTGTTTTGACCGGTTAGAAATTTTGTAGGTGGGGTCCCCGGGTGTTTTAATTGGGTTTGGAGTGTGTTTAAAATATGGGTTTGATTGGGAAAGGGATAAAATTCGAATATTAAATTAAAAGTTCAGCCCACAAAATTCTGATAGTTTCTCTTCTCTTTATTCGATCTAAATTATCTGCAAATAAAATAAATAAAAGATCAGATAAAAATAGAATTCAAAATAAAAAATAAAAAAATAAATAAAAATAAAATGATGAGATAATAAAATAAATTCAAAAAGATAAATAAAATGAGATAAAAATAAATTTAAAACTAGATAAGAAAATATTCAAAAATAAATATGAAAAATAATGAAGATAAATTTGAAAAAATATAAAATCAAAATTAAAAATCTTTAGATTAGATAATTTCGATTCTTTTCTCTTTTTTTTTCTTTTTTTTAACTAAAAAGAGATTTTAAATAACATTAAATTATGGCAGTTTAAATGGAATAAAATAAAATAAAGAAAAATAAAAATAATTAAAATAAAAAAGAAATGGGTTGCCTCCCATCTAGCGCTTGTTTATCGTCATTAGCTTGACGACCTGGTTCAGACTACAGGCATTGCGACAAATACTTTTTCCAGTTCTCGCGCTTTATCCAACTGAGTATTTCCCTACGAGAAATTTTGCGATTATGGAGTTTTTTTACTGGAAAAATTTCTCTTTCACTCCAAAATCAATTCCTGCAAAATGAAAGAAAACATTTTAGATTTTGATGGAGTTAGACGTAAATCAGAATGAACAGAGGAAACATTTTTCAACTCCTTAATTCCTTTGTCGTAATCCGTCAAATCCCTGCACGAATCATCAACAGATTTAAATTCTATAAATTCTTCAACGGCGGGCTCAATAACATCTATAAAATTTATACAAGCAACATTATCAGGATGTCGCATCGCTTTGTAAACATCAAATTTTGCGACCTCGCCATCGAACTCCATTGTAAGGATCCCGCTTCTCACATCGATTTTCTTATTTGCAGTGCTCAAAAATGGGCGGCCAAGGAGGATCTCAGAAGAATTATTGGCCCGGTCGTTTTCCATGTCAATAACATAGAAATCCGCCGGAAAGATCAAATCGTTTACCTTTACCAAGACGTTCTCCAGTAATCCTTCCGGGTAGATTATGGATCTGTCTGCCAGTTGTATGGTTACCATCGTATCTTTCAAAGGCTCAGCAGAAAGTGAGTTATAAAAAGAAAGGGGCATAACATTAATAGAGGCCCCTAAGTCACACATTGCTCGTTTAATACCCACTTTACCGATTTTGCAGGGAATGGCGAACAAACCTTGGTCCTTTAATTTTGGTGGCAACTTTCGCTGGAAGACCGCCGATACATGCTCTCCTAGATTAACCTTCTCAATTCCAATAAGACGACGTTTATTAGTACATAAATCTTTAAGGAACTTAGCATACCTTGGGATTTTTCGGATTACGTCGAGGAGTGGAATATTGATCTCTACTTTTTGAAACACATCTAGGATCTCCTTTTCTTCAGATTGTTTTTCTCTTTTCATTAATCCCGACGGGAAGGGAGGTGGCACGTCATAGGGGGATGGTTTAGGGGTCGGGTTCAGTTTATCTTTTTCAAAGGGAGATGTTGTCTTTTCTTTACCTTTCTTTTGAACGCCTTCCTTTGTGGTTTTTGGTTCGATGATGGTACCGCTTCGTAGAGTGATGGCATTCACATTCTCTCTTGGATTGGGCTCCGTTTGAGAAGGTAATTTTACTTTGGATTCTAAGCGACTTACCGCTAAGGTCAATTGACTTATCTGTTTGTCAATTGCTTCAAAGTGAGCTTCGGTCTTTAGTTGAAACTTTTCTTGGGCTAGCGCTAACTTTTCAACAATTGACTCTAACGATGGCTTTTGCGGTTGATATTGTTGTGGTGCAATTGGTTGATAAGCTTGATTTGGCCTCTGGTTTTGTGCGTAACCAAAGTTTGATTGGTTTCTCCATCACTGATTATATGAATTTCCTATGGCATTGGCTTGAGCGATATCATCTTCTTGAATCATCGGACAACAGTCTGTCGGATGTTCTGGGCTAGTACAGATTCCACAAAGTCTAGCTGTTCTTTTTCTATCTGCAACAAGATATTGCACTATTTCAGCTAATTTATCAATCTTATTTTCTAAAGAAACTGTGCTTACCTCGCGAACCCTTCGAGATGGTTCGCTAGATTGATTAAATCTTTGCGAGTTGGCGGCCATGGTTGTTATCAGTGTTTTAGTCGTTGTTGGTGTCATGTTGACTAGAGCTCCGCCACTTGCCGCATCTATCACCTTCATGTCCATAGGCGTTAATCCTTCGTAAAAATATTGGAGGAGGGTTTGTTCCGACAACCCATGTTGTGGACAATTTGCACACAACTTTTTAAACCTCTCATAGTATTCATACAAGGATTCAACTTCTTTTTGTTGAATGCTCAGGATGCTGCGCCTAATTTCGCTTACTTTTGCTGTAGGGAAGAACCTGTCAAGAAAAAGCTTAGCCATGTCAGTCCATGTTGTAACAGAATTAGGGGGTAAATCAAATAACCAATCTTTCGCTATATTGGCTAGGGAAAATGGAAATGCTCTAAGTTTGATTTGGTCATCGGATACTCCCTGTGGCTTTGTACTTAGACAAACCATGTGAAATTCCTTCAAATGTTTATGAGGATTTTATGTCGGTAAGCCGTGAAAGGTAGGCAAGAGATGGATCAAACCCGTTTTTAGCACGAACGGTGTTTCGCCATTCAGGAAAGTTATACACATAGGTTGTTGGCCATCGGGCGCCGCATTTAGTTGGCGAATGGTTTGATTTTCGTCTCCCATCGGATTGGGCTCGTAACTCGATTCTGCTTCGGATGTGATTTCTAGATTGCGTTCGAATCTCTGTTGGCGTCTTTTGTTTTTCTTTTCCCGAAGTGTTTGTGCGTTCAACTTTCAGGCTAGTGCTTCGATTTCCGGGATGAGATCAAATTGTTCTCCCGGATTGCTCCTGGTAATAAATCAAATAAAACGATATTAGTACTTTGCCGTACTCCCCAGCAACGGCGCCAATTTTGACACGCATCGTATAGTGTCAAAAATAAAACCTTAAACTCAAAATAAATAAGATTTAAATTAATATAGCGAGAGTAAGGGTTGATCCGTAGGGAATAAGAACTCTAACACCTTTCTTCTGATTTAGACCAATAACCTATAGAAAATAAAGGGGGATTTTAGAATAGTGATTTGAATGAGAAAAATAGTAAAAACGTAAAAATAAATGTTGAGAATGAATTATGGATAGAAATAGCCTCAAGCCACGCTTTGCCATGACATCTTCGATCACTGAAGTTGATTTTTCTTCGACTTTCCTACAGGTTACAGTCTACAAGGCCCAACCCTTGTAACTTACTTCTCGTTGGTAAATTCGACTCCCAGGGCAATCCTTAAAGTCAAACTTTAGTGAATTAGCCACGACAATCGATGCTAACTCAAATCTGAGTTAGTGCTGGAGAAGCTCGTGCTCGGATATTCGTCTCGATGAGAGTTGTTTCCGATTTTGATTCCCCTTAGTGGACCGCCACTAAGTTTGTTCTTAGGGAGTTGAATTGGCTACAAGCTTTTCCTCGTCCCCAACGATGGATCTAAACCACTTCAAGCCGATGCGCGCTCTCGGAATGAAACAATTGTGATGCCTAAAGATTAGGCCGATTGCCTAATCAATTTTACAGAGAATCTAAAAAGGAGTTGTTGAAGGATTGAAGTATTTTCCTAATCTCACGAGGTTTGTCGGGTTTGGCGTTGCTTTTGGCTATAAGGAATTTAGTTAAGCATGGTTTGTGGAAAAACCATACTTAATAAAATAAATAAAGAAAATGGAGAAAAATGGAGAGCTTTATTACTCAAGGAAGAAGAGAACAATGAAAAATGTTTTATGAATAATTCAACCCCAAAGTGGGGTATTTATAGTAGTTGAAAAACCCTAAAAACCTAAGATGATAAATCCTAAATTTAAATAAAATTACATAAGATAAATATCCAAGTTTGAAATTTAAGATAAAAATCGGATTATAAGCTATCTTGATAAGTGGACTGATAAGTTATTAGGGTTGCTGACGTCATCTTCTAGAAGGTGCTGACGTGGCGCCCAGTCAGCATTCATGCCCTGGTTCATGCCCATGAATCTACCCACGACATCAGTATTTTCAGCAGCACTTCAACTCATTTCCAACATTACGTAACCTGCATGAGAACAACATAAAAACAGCCCAATTAAGTCCTTCAAACATATATATTCGATCAAAACAAGGACTAAAACATAACCAAAATAAATACTTATCAAAGGGTGGTGAAGGTGTAGTATCTGCGATTTTTGCCTTGGAAAAAAACTTATTCTAGGGGGCAGTAACTAGTTCAGATTTCGTCTGGTCATTTATAGTGTCATCTATCAGTCCTTTTTTGGTTCTGTGTTGCCTTTTTCAAGTGCTGCCGCGGCAGGAATTCTGGCGGCTTGAGTTGGATTGGCTAGTGTTGTTTCTTTTGTAGCAAGCTTTGATGGCTCTTGTAACGTTATACCACTTCTAGTTCTTATAGCCTTACATTGCTCTTGGAATTTTCCTCTCGTGGTTTCAGTATCACTATGTAATCCTCCCATTGACCTAGTGCTAACAATCTAGGCAAACCTTCCAAACTGGGTCTCCAGATTCTTTATTGTTACCTCCTTGTTGTTCATCCTTATTTTAGTCCTGTCCTTTGAAGATTCAGATTTGTCAATAAATTTATTAGTATGGACAATAAAGTCATTAGTACGGGATATAAAAGTATGTAAAGTAGATTCTATTGAATTATTGTTCATATTTTGTAGCTTTTGAGGCGGCTGTCTGGACAGGTTTTGTTTGTATCCTCCTGGTTGTTAAGTTGGATTTGTAGCCGTGTTTGGATTACTCCAGGAGAAGTTTGGATGCTTCTTACAGCCTGTGTTGTATGTGTTGGTGTTAGGCCTCCTATTCCTCTCATAGGTTCCCATGAAGTTGGCATATTCACTGCATTCAGAGGAATCGTGATTGCCCCCACACTCATCACAAAAAGGCTCCACTGCCTTGGCCTCATATGTCTTTCCTTTGTCAATATTCATCACCAGCTCAGTCAGTTTCTCCAGGCGAGAATTAACAGATTCAGTGGCCTCTACCTTATTAAGAACAATTGGTCGTCTTATGCGGTCGCAGCGGGATGTAGGGAACTTGTAGTCGTTCTTAGCAATTATGTTCAGAATATGTAGTGCCTCCTCAGGTGATCTATATAGGATGATTCCATTAGCTAAGGTGTCGAACATCATTCATGTCGGTTGGTTTACTCCATTGTAGAACATCGACACTTGCGTCCAGGATGGGAAACCATGAAGTGGGCAGCTATTCAGCATCTGTTGGTATCTCACCCAAGCTTCATACATTGGTTCGTCATCCCCTAGGCAGAAGGATGTGATCTCGTTTCTCAATCTGTGTGTGATGTTTGATGGACTGAAACGATCTAGGAAGTCCTTGCACAACTCCGTCCAAGTATTGAATGATATCGCTGGTTGGTTGTTCAGCAATTGTTTTGCCCTATCCCTTAGTGAATAGGGTAATAATCTCAGCTTCAGTATGTCTTGATGGACTCCATGTATCTTGGAAGCTCTGTATATATCTAGGAATCCTCTCAAGTGTTTCCGAGCATTTTCTGTGGTAGTTCTTCCAAATTGCCCCAATGTGTTGATCATATTGAACATCACGAGCTTTAATTCAAAGTGGTCCACTTCAATTTTAGGCTCGGTCAAAATTTGGTAAAGCCCTCTGAAGTTGTGCTCCGGGTAATCCCTGGTGGTTCGAACATACTATGGCTGCCTGGGCAGAACAAGGAGTTGCTGCCTAGGTGGAATTTGTTGCTGCTCTCTGGGCGGCGAATTTTGCTGCCTATCTCTGCCGTTTTGATCATCGATGGCAAGGTTGTCTTCTTGGCCGTTATGCATGGTTGCTTCTGCTTTTCCCTATTTCTTTGCTTTCCCGGGGGATTCTCTGACTTTTTTCTTAAATTATTTTGCTCTTCGTTCAATCCCGTCAAAGAAAATGATTTCTCCCTTTGGATTTGCTCTGGTCATGCACTAGACAAGAAAACTGTAAAATTATTATTTTTGAGTAAAAATAATAAAAACTAAAATTAAATGCAATTAAAGTAAAAGTGCAAAAAAATATGAATTTTTTGTTGCCAATCCTCGGCAACGGCGCCAAAAACTTGTAGAGCGTTTGGAGTGTTCTCTAAATATGAGCGCAAGTGCACACTCTTGTCAAGTTATAGTATAAAAGATATCATCTCCCACAGGGATTGGATAGCTTATTCGAAAGAAAATTAAATGCATAAATAATTTTAGTTTATAAAAGAATTAAAAGTAAATAAAACACAAGTGATTGACGAAAAGATAAAGATGATAAAATGGGTCAGGTTATGCTGCTTAGTAGTGTGAAACTGTGTTGAATAGGTTAAGTTGCTTTGTGCTGCCAGACTTTGCAGCCTCAGTGGAGGATGGCAAATTGGCTACTCTGACGCTTTCGCTGCTTCGACAGTGGAACGTACAATTGGCTCAGCGGCAAGCTTGGCAGACCTTCAAGGCTCGGCAGAACGCTTCGATATTGATCCCGCTTATGTCTAAGTAAGAATACTATTGTTGCCCACTATAGATGATACTCGTCATGACATGAATCTTGCAAAGACAACAACCTTGGCTCGTCCTCTTATAGACGCCTTAAACCCTAACCCATGTTTAGGCTGGATTGATAAGCACCTGATTAGGATGAGGATCGTACTTATCCCTCTCGTGAGTTCGATTCTCTCGATATCGTACAAATAAATAATTAACAACTAATATTTCGAACTTAATTGAAAACTATAAAAAGCATGGAATAAGCAAACCTTGAAGTTTTATTGCAAAAACAAAATTAATTCCTAAACAATCGTTCACACACTAGTTTACAACATAACCCAAACCCAAAGAGAATTAAGAACATAATGGCGACAAGAAAACCTAGACTATGCACAAAGGAAAACCTAAGATGATCACAATTACAAAATTTGTCAAGTATATATAGGCATTATCTAGGGCAAGTCCTCCTTGGAGTAGAAGTCATCAAAGTAGCTTTCGCATTAAATGCAACCTTTAATTCTAACTTCTTTGAGTTGTATATGGACTTCTTCTCGTTGCCTTGCACCGCAAGTTATCTTGATCTCCTCCTTTAGCGGCTCTGTCCGCTGCTCTTGGCGTTAGAAAATTGAGTGGATGGCATCGTTGGAATCATGATTTTCTGCTCTACAGATCCAACTCCAATTCTCCAATTCCTCAGCATGCTGCCCTTGGGCAACAGGTATGACGGCGAAAGGTTCTCGGCAGCGGCTTTCTCTACATGGAACTGCATCATTATAGCTCCCTGGTGTGTTGCCTCTGCATCCTCTCCTCTGATCTGCCCTCCTCCTAACAACTGCTATTCCTGAAATGCAAACTAAACTAAAACAACGTCTTTTCCATACCAAATAAAAGATCATCAATAAAATCATGGAAAAGAAAATAATACTGTAAATATGCAATGCATGAACCTAAATATGCCTAAAATGAACTTAGGAACAACAATAATATGAGATAGAATGCATATAAAATATAAGACTACTGAGCACTTTACATTTATTGAAACAGCTAAGCAAAAGTCCAAAAGTTAGTTAATACCATTATAACTATATCAAACCACCCTATAATTGTTTTGAAACACCTTACATATGCCGTTTAGATATGGAAATTACAGTATCGAAACGCCTAGCTCAAAAACATTATCATAGGCATTCACAACGAGGTTTTTAGAATAAGTTCATTTAGGGTTTCTTAATAGTATAGTCTATAATTTAGGTTGCGATGATACAATATTCGAATATTTTAACACCAATACTTCGATCATCGGAATCCAATTTTGACTAGACCGGTTTCGGGGTGTTACAACACTCCCCCTTAACAAAAATTCTTCCTCAAAATTTTACCTAGAATGATGTCGTGATAATCCACTTGTTCTTTGCGTCTCATATGGTACATCTATGCAAAAGCTTTAGATTCTAGTCGGTACGATGGTTTGGATGAACCTCCTGGTTTTCTGAACGATCCTTGACTCGCTCCCATGCCATGAAAGGATTAAGCAGGGGACGGATTAGAAAACTGGTTTTTAGGACAATCTCGTCTAACATGTCCCATCTCACCACAAAAGAAGCAAGCTCCAGATTTCTTGCGACATTATTCCTCAGGGTGTTTGTGTTGACATAAGTTACAAACTGGGAACTATGTTTCTAGTTTAGAACCATCAATGCTCTCAATGGAATTAACACTAGGGAAGAACTATTTTACAACTGGTGGTTTAGTAAGGTATTCATACTGGGAGGTGTGAATACACACTTGGTTTCGAATCTTGATACTTCCCTTTCTTGAAAGATTCATAAGGTTCATCTCCTTGTCTTTTCTCAGTTTTGTTCGACTCACTATTCTTGTGAGCCTTTTGAGCATCTTTTGAAGCTTTGACTCTATTCACAAGAGTTTGAAAATCGATGTTGCACAAAGCCTTGGATATAGGACGTAGTTCATCGTTCAAACCGTTGATGAACATCCCACACTTCACTTCTTCTTTCTTAATATATTCATCCCCATATCGATAATACTTCCAAAAGTCGTGCATATACTGCTCGATAAGTGAATCACTTTGCTTTAGATGACGGAAGATATCACCTCTCTCAGCAAGGTAGTATTCGCTGATGTACATCTTTCGAAATTCATGTAGGAAGAACTCCCAGTTCACAGCCTCTTCAGGGACTTCCAGGATCGTTGCTTCCAACCAATACAGAGCTTCATCAGCTAAAAAAGAAAGGGCACATTCGAGTTTATGTTCTTCAGAACACTGCAACTACTTATTCAAAATCCGTAAAGTATTATCTAGCCAATACTCTCCAACTTAAGGATTATCATCATTTGACCGGTAAATGAGTAAGCCCTATGTTGAGGTAACTAATTAATAGGAGCCCGGGTACTCGGAATAGCGACAGTGGGAGTTTGATAAGTTTTCTCAACTTTCATCGATTTCATGAATACCTTGAACAAATCAGTTATGTTCCTAAAGCATTCGGTTTGAGCCGATTGTAATTCAAGCTTAGGGTTTCGTATTGGAGGGTTTTGCGGATTTAGAGGATCCTTCCTTCTAATTTCTTCACGATGATTTGAGGGATCAGCAATATGCTCATCTATTCGACCTTCAGTAGATTTAGACATCTATAAATAAAAGATCGGATTAGCCAGCAAGTCACAATACACAATAAATAACCCCTAGGTGGCAAAGTAACACAATATACAATACAGACAAGCATATGTTTAGTCCAGAACAGACTAAACTCTACCTTTGATTCCATAAATGTAACACCCCTCCCAGCCTGGTTGAGAACCGAGTTAGAAGGTGTTACCGATAAACGATACGATGAACGATGCAATAAAATTTCATTTTATAGCCAACACTCGGACAATATCATGCAGTAAAATATTACAAGAATTTATCTTAATCTAATTAACCCTTTATGAATCAATATTTAATCATTTAGGACCAATTCTTGACTATTACAAGTTTTAGGGACTAATCTGTAAATTTACGAAATTAGTGGTCCTCTGATGCAATTGACAAACTAAAATGAAATTCAATACAATATTAACAAGTCTAAAATTTTTCATGCAAATCGGTGTTTATTTATTCATTCGATTTAATTATCCAAAATAAAGTGACCAAACTGTAAACAATGCAAACATTCAGATTATGTCTTTTAACCAACTTAACTAACCCTATATTGAAACGCTCAATACTTTTTTGATACGGGTGTACGATGGAAAACCTTATTGACTTTACTTTTCATATCGTATCGATACGGGCAAGCCTCGTATCTGTACGGGTTTACTCTCTCTGACCTTGACTTTGACACGTTCCGATACAGGTTAGACTAGTATCGTAATAGGGGATTCAAGTAGCAAAATATTTCGCTACAACCCTAAACCGTTTCGATGTGCCCTGGTCCTTAGGTTCCATTATGCTTAACCATATCGAGAAACCATGACTCGTATCAATATGGTCTGGCCTGAATGACAGATTCTTGCTGGTTTTTGATGAAATTGACTTAGTAAACAATCTCCAAATGCAATGGAACTTTACATGCAATATTTCAATATCATAATCTTTTTGCAAGCCAAATTTCATGATCATTCAAATCCATTTACTATATTTTTACCTTTTTAAACCAAATATGCATATTAAGCCATTTCCATGCAAACTTATAAAGACATTTAGGGCACTTTAACCACATATAACACATTCGTTATACACATACACAAAACATCAATACCAACTACTTTATCTACTTTGCCACCAGTCTAGGAGTTCATATGGACAAAAAACATTACTTTAGACTGAGGTGAGTTGTCGCTTTACCAACTTGCTCTGATCTTGAAACGATTAATTCTTAACCTGAAATGTATGGACAATGAATGCATTAGACTTATATAGTCTAAGTGAGGTAGTCACTAACAATGAATGAACACGGTATACTATTTAGCATGCTTTGGTGACAATCATAATATCAAATATGTGAATAAGCATGTCATGCTCTTTAATCATGATAAAAGCATAGTATCAATCATCATATCATCAATGACAATATCAAAATACCATAACAAAGCAAAATCAATAATCAATAATTTTCCTTGGATCGATTCAACCGTATTTGGATACACGAATTCCACCACTACACCAACAATGAACAAATATGGTCCAATATTCTCCACTACACCGTTTTTGACCAGCACAAATCACATCCCTCCACTATACCGTATAAACTCCGAATCACTTAACTCATGAATTCTATGGCATGCCAATTGTATCCAATACATCGATCCCAAAGTTTTATAACAATAGTTCGATATCAATAATTCAATGACAATATCTCAATAATCATATAGTCATAGAAAAAAACAATAGCAATAAACTCATGGCAATGGTTCTATATGTCAAAGCTTCAATGATTTATATGACAATATTAACAATGCTACGGACGATGATTCGATGCACTACTTACCAAAACTTACCAATATGGCTTTAAATAATGCTTTATGCAAAACCCCTTTAATTCAATGGTTAGTAAATCATACGGAATCAATAGCGATGAATTCAAAAAGGGCAGTAATGGATTATTAGAACTAATATGACTTTATCGACACTCAATATGACAACATCGACAATCAAATAGCCATTAGCTATTAAACAAAGCTTATCTTAAAGCTTGAAATTGAACATTCAATGATTAAGAGAATCAATGATTAACTTAGGGCTTCCACTTACCCGATCGGTAGCTATAAATTAATGTCCTTAAATCAAGGAAAGCTTAAGCTCAAGGAACTCAAATTGAGAGTTGTATGCTTGGGAGCTCAAGGTTGAAGACAATGGAGGTGTGTGCTTGTTCTTTCAAAGCTAAAGGGTGGAAATGAATCTCGGTGAAACAAAACAAATATGAGAGCTTTCTTTTACTAACTTTCTTAATCATTTCCTACCTCCCTTATGACAAATGAAATGGTTTCCCTCCCCCAAGGGTAAGCTTATTATATTATCATCTATATTCTATATTTCTTATCAATAAAGAAGACTATAAGTCATCCCTTAGACTCTATCCACGTGGGGAGGGGCAGCAATAATCAGGTGAGTCATCACCAACCCATTTCCTTTCAATTTAACATTTAAATAGATTCAAATCAGGGGACCCGTTTTGAAACACGTGAAGTTGTATCGAAAAAGGCTAAGAAAAAGTCCAAAATTTTATTGATATCGTTATAACCGTATCTAAATGCCCAATAACCATTTCAAAACGCCTTACCTAGGCCGTTTCGATACGGATCTTACTGTATCGAAACACCTAGCTCAAAAACATTATCTTAGGCATTTCCAAGGAGGTCTTTAAGTATAAGTTCTTTTAGGGTCTCTTAACAGTATAATCTATAATTTAGGCAGCAAAGATACAATATTTGAATATTTTAACGCCAATACTCTGATCATCGGAATCCAATTCCGATTAGATTGATTTTCGGGGTGTTAAAACTGTCACCTTAAGAAAAATTCGTCCTTGAATTTTTACATAGAATGATGTCGTGATCATCCACTTGTTCTTGCCTCTCATATAGTACGTCTGTCCAAAAGCTTTAGATTTTGGTCGGTACGTTTCTTTGGATGAACCTCTTGATTTTCCAAAGGATCCTTGCCTCGCTCCATTACCACAAGAGGATTGAACAGGGGACAGATTAGCAAACTGGTTTTTAGGACAATCTGGTCCAAGGTGTCCCATCTCACCACAAAAGAAGCAAGCTCTTGTTTAGAATATGGGAACTTCGTTTCTTGTTTAGAACCATCAATGCTCTCAATGGAATTAGCACTAGGGAAGAACTGTGTTACAGCTGGTGGTTGAGCAAGGTATTCATACTGGGAAGGCTGTGAATACACACTCGGTTTCAATTCTTGATACTTTCATTTCTTGAAAGATTCATAAGGTTCATCTCGGTGTCTTTTCTTAGCTTTGTTTGACTCACTATTCTTATGAGCTTTTTGAGCACCTTCAGTAGCTTTGACTCTATTCACAAGGGTTTGAAAATCGATGCTGCGCAAAGACGTAAATATAGGACCCAGTTCATCGTTCAATCTGTTGATGAACATCCTACACTTCTCTTCTTCTTTCTTAATATATTCACGCCCATATTGACAATACTTGAAAAAGTCGTGATTATACTGCTCGATAGGTTGATCACCTTGCTTTAGATGAAGGAAGATATCACGTCTCTCAGCAAGGTAGTATTCGCTGGTGTACTTCTTTCGAAATTCTTATAGGAAGAACTCCCAGTTTAGAGTCTCATCAGGGACCGCCAGGATAGTTGCTTCCCACCAATACAGAGCTTCATCAGCCAACAAAGAAAGGGCACATTCGAGTTTATGTTCTTCAGAACACTGCAACTACTTATTCAAAATCCGTAAAGTATTGTATAACCAATACTCTCCAAGTTAAGGGTTATCATCATTTTGCCTGGTTAATGAGTAAACCCGTTGTTAAGGTAACTTATCAATAGGAGCTCAGGTACTCGGAATAGCAATTGTTGGAGTTTGAGAAGTTTTATCAACTTTCATCGATGTCATGAATACCTTGAACATATCAGCTATGTTCATAAAGCATTCGGTTTGAGCATATTGTACTTTAGGCTCAGGGTTTCGTATTGGAAGGTTTTGCGGATTTAGAGGATCCCTCCTTCTAACTTCCTCAGCATGAGTTGAGGAATCAGCAATATGCTTATCTGTTCGAGCTTGATTATAGTTGGACATATATGAATAAAAGATCAGATTAGCCGACAAGTCACAATACACAATAAATAACACCTAGGTGGCAGTAATGGATTATTAGAATCAATATGACAATGTAACGCCCCGGTTTTGGGCTTAGAAGTTTTGGGCGTTGACCGGTTCGGTCAAAGTGTTGTTCGAATATAAAAAGGTGAATTTAGGAATGCCTAGTTCGGGTTGCATTAAAAATATGGAAAAATGTTCTAAAATCCTCTTTTAATGTTTATAAGTGAACTTTGAAATCAATTTTACAAAATGGGGTTTGGAAGGGTGACATTTTGGCTAGTGACCAAAATGTAATTTTTGAAAACTGCGTGACTGTTTTAGAAAGGATTGAAACTTTGAATCTTTAAGGAGCTATTTACCCAAAGGGAGTTTCTCCAGATTTTTCTAAGATATTTAGTGATTTAATTCTGATTTTTAAACAAAAGGAAAGTGGAGGGAAGTTATTTCTAACTAATTTTTCCTAAAATCTCATTTTCCTTTTCTCTCATTTTCTCTCAACCCAAACACCTTTTCTCCGGAGTTTTTTTTTTCTGATTTTGTCACTTAAATCTCTCTTTTCAATCCTCTTTTGATTGCTAATCATCTCATCAACAAAACCTCACCATTTGCTACTTGATTCTTCAAGCTTTTTGGTTCTAAAAGAGGAGAAACTCAAGTTTGGAGGTAAGAACGTCCTTCTCCTCTAAACTCTCAGTTCTCTACTGAAATTCCTAAGTTCTCAATCCTTAATTGATGTTTTATAAGTGGTTTTAAAGTTGTGTAATGGATCTTGGCTTGAAATGCAAGATTTGGTGATTTTTGATGAATTTTCGTTTGATCTGTTAAAGTTTGGAGGTATAAGGACGTGATTGGGATCATTTTGGATGTTAATTGATGTTTATAAATGGTTAGAAGTGATGAATCTTGGATGGGTTAAGTTTTGGAAGTGTTTGGAGGTGATTTCGGTTGTGTTTGGTAGCCGAAATGTTGGATTTGCTAGGAGCAGTGGGTTTAGTTGTGTTGCTGGTGTTTTTAATGCATAATGATGCGTTAATCCTCTGTTATTGTGTGCTTGAAACAGGGGAGGTTGATCCGTGAGCATTAGAGGTGGTGTGGAAGGTTTCGGATGCTTGGAAGGCTTGTTGGCTAGCCTTGTTTTGTGTATCGGTGAGTGAAGTTGGGTTTTCAGCTTTTAAACCAAGGTTTGAAGGTTTTGGGAGCTTAGTTTAAGTCTAAACAACTTTGCTAAGCTCAAGAGTAAGTAAATGGTTTTCTCACTTGGATGTGTTGTGATTGGGTTTTTAAAGCAATTGGGTTGATGGATGCAATGCATGTGATTTGCATGTTTTAATTCTGTTTTGAAAGCATATTTTAGCATGGTTTAATGCTGGTTTTGAAAGCCTTATGTGGAGGATGCTCAAGGTAAGAGATCCTTGGTTTTGTACATGGAAATTGTGGAATTGTTGCATAGTGTTGCATGTTGTTTAATGGCTTGTGTAATGCTTTAAAAACAGTGAATTGATGATGGTAAATGATGGTTTTTGCATTATGGCTATGCATGTGAATCAATGGATTAATGTGGTAAGATGGTTATATTGGCAAGTGATGTAAGTGGTTCTTGGTTACTTTGATCGGATATAGTTAGCCGGCTATAGGATTGGGTGCACCGTGAATAAAGTCGCCTTGGATGTGGAGTGGTTAAGTGTGAACCGGTAAACTCCATCCAAGTTTCCTAACGAGATGGTTAAGGTCATAATGGAGGTTGAGATTCCATTTGAGGACCATGGGTAAGCAAAGGTAATAATGGTGGTTAAAATTCCATTGGTGGACCTTGTGCTTGTTAAGATCACAATGGTGGTGTAAAGTCCATGTGTGGATCTTGTGTAGGGTGTCCCGGATCTCGTTAGTGATGTTATACAACTACCAATCGGTGAATGCTAAGGTTATATGGTGATTAAAAGTCCATATATGGGAACCTTGTGCATGCTAAGGTTGTATGGTGGTTAAAAGTCCATACATGGGAACCTTGTGAAAGTTAAGGTTGTATGGTGGATAAAAGTCCATACATGGGAACCTTGTGAAAGTTAAGGTTGTATGGTGGGTGAAATTCCATACATGGGAACCTTGTGAAAGTTAAGGTTATATGGTGGTTAAAAGTCCATATATGGGAACCTTGTGAATGGTAAGGTCAAATGGTGGTTAAAAGTCCATTTGGGGACCTTGGATTGGTAGTGTGTATGAATCGTAGGGACAACGCTTGTGATCCGCGTATCCGATTGGATGTTGAGTTGAAAAGTGGATTTGGTTTATCACTTGGAAGCCAATGTAATGTTCTTGATTATATCGAAGCATGAGATGCTTGAAATGATGCATGGTTGCATGAGAAGTGTGTAATGACCTATGAATGCATGTTTACTTGTTAGCTTGAACAAGTATTGATTATCTATTGAGTATGGTGCATGTGTGCATGGAATCTCTTTAGTGCATTGAAGTCTTGCTAAGACTTGTTTTTAAAAGCTTGTGATGCAAATTTTGATGATGTGGTTTATATGTTGTAATTGTTTAATGCACATGCTAGATTGAATGAGTAAATGGTTTTAAACGGTTTCTTGCCTAAAGTTGGTTTTCGAGTATGAGAAAGGTATGATGTGAAGTGGAAGTGATTTCCAATGATTTGAATTTAACTTTGCATATGATGTTCATGCATGGAATGGTTAAATTGATGGTATTGTAAGTTTATGTTTGAAAAGGGTTTACTTAGCTTTCTAAGCTAAGGGTTAGTTTTCAAGTTTGAGTAATGCATGATTTTAAGCATGTTGGTTAAAAGGGTTTTCAAATAATGCTTTGGTTTATCAAATCGAGTTTACTTTTAAAAGTGATTTTATGACTCGCTGCATTGATGGTGTTTTGGTTTTGAGCATTCCTCACTAAGCATTATGTGCTTACGCTCCTTTTTGTCCATCAATGCAGATTCTTGAAGTTGGAACAGCGGGAAGCAAGGGATTCAAGGAGAACTCCACTTGAGATGTATGTCTCGGTTAATAGCTATAGTTAATAGAGGCAATGGGGGAAAGAATCTTTCGTATGGATATTAATGAGTTTGTGTATGTTTGGACAAGAATGGTTTTATGTTGTTGATGATGCTGGATTTTGTAATTGGCCTCTATATGGTTGGTTTTGAGACTTAATGCTTGAATGGGTTGCTAAGTAGGAAGCATGCCTTAGATTTGAGGCTTTTCATATTTGATGTTATAGTGTTGAATTGTTGATGCAAATATGTCTCTTGTATGTCGTATGACTTGCTGGTAAAGTTTGGTAGCTTTTGGAGCATGTATGGTTGATCAATTATGTGTTTTAGCAGCCATTTCTATGCATTCTGTGCAGACCGTATCGGAACGGTAGCTTCCGTTTCGGAACGGGTGCCCTGTAAAAGCCCAGGCGTTCGAAACGGAAGACCCCGATCCGAAACGAAAAGCCCTCTGCCAGCCCTCGTTTCGGAACACGTTGCGGAACGACCCCGCGTTTCGAAACAGGCTCTCCCTGTTTCGGAACACCTGGCCGTTGGGGGCTGACATTGGCAGTTATATGTTTTGTATTGTATGCGTTTTGGTCCTGAAACTTGTTTATGCAATTGTATGAGCTTGGGATGTCCATTTGAGCTGAAATTTGACAGTGAGGCATGAAACCTGACTAATTTCATATTGGTAACTTTAATTCGGGTTAAGACCTTAAAATTTCCAGAATTTACAATTTGGTCCCTGAAGTTGTAAATTGTTCAATTGGGTCCCTGATTAATCTCTAATGTGTATGATCTTTGAGCATGTTGTTTGAATGATCATATCTAAGGTTAATATGCTTCTAGACAAGTTTAAAAAGAAAAAAAAAAGGTCGTTAATCAAGGTTGACTTTCGGGTTGACTTTGATTTTCCCCGTGTGACTTTCTTAATTCAGGTCAACCGTCTGGGCCGGGTTAAGGGGGTTACATTTGGTGGTATCAGAGCTAAGTTGCAAATGCTTGGGGAAAACGGTAAATTGTTGTAAAGTGTGTTTGATATATATCCTGATGTATGATTGAAAGCTGGTTGAAACACGTGTTTCTGAGCATATTGTTGATGTTTCTAAGCATGCTTTTTGGTTATGAATCTTGGTTGAGCTAATGTGGATTTGTGCATATGTTGTGAGCTGGTTTATGAATGATGAAGGTGTAATGAGTATGATATGTTGATATTATGCTGTTGCGAGTGGATGCTGTTTGATGAAAGCATGATCGAAGTATGTTGTTTGATATGCTTGATGTTGTGATATCCATGTTTTTGATGACTGTTATGTCATGTAAAAGGGGAGGATTCGGGATACCCATTGCCTTATTATTATAGCTATTGTGTTATTTTGGAGTTGGAGTTTGAATCCTTGCTTTAGGCTGGTCTAACTGATTTGTTTGTTTTGTTGTGATTGTTTGTTGTTAATAGTATGGCGAAATCGATGGAAGAATGGCAGTTGGGTGAGATGGTTGCTGCGTTAGGGCAGGTTGTTAAGGCGTGGAATTCACCTTTTAGTGGAGGTGTTTTGTCTCAGTCTTCTGTGCATGGGGTTGAGGTAGTAAGGCAGGAGAAAGAAGTTGGTTCTGTGGTGAAGAGTTCATCACCTGTTGCTCAAGAGGTGTTGGGAATATCTCAGGCTATGGTAAAAGTAAAGTCTGTGGACGTGCTGGCTGTTGGATGTGTGGGTTTGCCGAAATAGCGCTTATTGGATTTGGGTGCTGTGGAGTATCATGGTTCAACACCTGAGATGTTTGAGGGTTGGTTAGCCAGTGTAGTTCTGATTTTGGATCAGGAAGGTTGTGATTATGCTTGTAAGCTGGGAAGTGTTGTTTCTTTGATGTTGGAGGACGCATGTGCGTGGTGGACATCTGTGGCGGTGGCATCGCACATCCATGATATTGATTGGGAATTCTTTGTGTCTGCCTTTTATGAAAGGTATCTTGGAGAGAAATTTCGAAGGGTTAAGCAGTGTGAAGGTAGTGCAAATCTGGGGCAAGTGCGGGTTGAACAAAGAGCGGAAGCTCAGCTACCGGTGTGTGACTGTCGTAAAAGGCGCCGTGTTGGAGGTTGTTGGGGCGCAGGTGCTTGTTGGAACTGTGGTTCTAAAGAGCATGTGAAGCGAGATTGTCCTCTCGGGTGAAGTCAGCTTCAGTGGTAGCCAAAGGGTCTCTGAAGGGTCGTGGGCACGGCCGAAGCAAGGTTCGGAGGTGGCAGGAAGAGCATAAAGTTGTGAAGAGTTTGGGAAATGAAATCTGTTGGAAATGTGGGTCTGTTGGACATAGGAGGCGTGATTGTTTGAAGTTGGCTCGGAACAGCCAAGGTTCCTTACCGCAAGGAGTTGGTGATGACCTTAGAATGTTAGTTGATGCTACAGCGGTACGGCCGGAGGATGATGGTTCCGCGAGGAAGAGAGCTCGTCTGTTGGAGCTCCAGGGCAGTGAAGTGTTTTCAGGTAACCTTGTTAAGTAACCTTTGCCCAGCTATCTTAGTTTGGTTTTCCTTGCGTAGTGAGTATGATCTTGTTGCTAGCATGTTGGGGTGGTAGTTGTTGTTGTTTTGAAAACAACTTTATTGTGAAGAAGGCTTTAGTGAGTATCTTGTGGTTAATGGTTGCTAGAATAATGGAGTTAGACAAGTTGAAAGTGAGGTGGGAGGTTGTTCATAGACAGACTCTGAGGATGTTATTGGAGGGTGTGAACTGACATACATGCACAGTTTAAATCATCTGTTATATATACTATATTATATATGTATTGGTCCATGCATACATGTGGCATGACATTAGAGGTTTTGCATACATGTACATAAGGCATTGATAGGGCATATTGGTGACCATGCATACGAACGTTCACACTCGCTAATAACTAATCAAGTCTGTTAGTGTTGTGATAGGGTTAGGTTGGATGATAGGTTTTTAGAGGTTGTCTTGGTGTTAGGAGAATGTTAGAGGTAGTGGAGGGTTTTAAGCGAGCTGTTAGTAATAGTGTGCGCGGTATAGCATGTTAGTGAAAGGAAGGCGTTTAGTGCTTAAAGAGTTTAGTGGTGTGGTGGAAAAGATTGCCAATTGAAGTTAGAATCGGTCGAGTGGTTGTGAATGGCTAGTGGAGGAGGTGATAGTTCCTTGGAAGCTAGGTGGGGTTGTATGTTGTGGGTGGTTAGCAAGGTGCTGAGGTAACTTGGCATAGGTGTTGTGTTGTGGGTTGTAGAGAAGGGTTAGTCTGGGAGGGTAGGAGTCTCGTAACCTAGTTATGTATGTGTAGGATGGTTGCTGTCCTGGTAAGGTAAGTGTTGCAGTTTAGCTTGAAGTGGAAGGGCAATGTAAGATCAAAGGCCATTGTTGGTTGGTCGAGCTTTGTGAGAAGTGTTGGTTGATTGTGGTTAAGTAGATTCCTTTGAAGTCAGCTAGTGGTGTGTGGAACGGCTGGCGGAGCCAAGGTTGGGGTTTTTTGTCAGGGTTATCAGGTGATGGGTGAGTATTCTGGGTGAGCTGTTGTAGTTGTGATAGCGGTGGATGTGAAGGAGTGCCAGCATTGTGTTGGGAAGTTTGAGTAAGCAGTTGATGCTTAAGGATTCTTGCTTGGTGTGGTAACCTTTGGAAGAGGTTGAGCAGTTGTGTAAGGAGTTTTAGAGGAAGTGAAGGTTGTGGGATACATGGTGGCTGAATTGGTTTGGTTGGCGTCACTGTGTGCGCGAGTTTTGGGAAATATGAATTAAGGTGGTGTATGCTGCAAAAAGGTTGGAGGTTCTTCAGGTTGTTGGTGGGTTTATGTGCAGTTTAGAAGAATGAAAAGGATAAGGTGTGAATAGTATCCGAGTGCTTTGGGAGTTCTTGAACAGTACGTGATGGTGTTGAGTTGAATGGAGTTTTGGTCTGGATAGTGTTCAGTGGTGGTTAAGTCTCCTGTGTTGTTTTGTGTATTGCTTTGAGGAGTTTGGTTGTGTTCTTTCCGCCGGTTGAAATTTCGAGGATGAAATTTCCTAAGAGGGGGAGAGTTGTAACGCCCCGGTTTTGGGCTTAAAAGTTTTGGGCGTTGACCGGTTCGGTCAAAGTGCAGTTCGAATATAAAAAGGTGAATTTAGGAAAGCCTAGTTCGGGTTGCATTAAAAATATGGAAAAATGTTCTAAAATCCTCTTTTAATTTTTATAAGTGAACTTTGAAATCAATTTTACAAAATGGGGTTTGGAAGGGTGACATTTTTGCTAGTGACCAAAATGTAATTTTTGAAAACTGCGTGATTGTTTTAGAAAGGATTGAAACTTTGAATCTTTAAGGAGCTATTTACCCAAAGGGAGTTTCTCCAGATTTTTCTAAGATATTTAGTGATTTAATTCTGATTTTTAAACAAAAGGAAAGTGGAGGGAAGTTATTTCTAACTAATTTTTCCTAAAATCTCATTTTCCTTTACTCTCATTTTCTCTCAACCCAAACACCTTTTCTCCAGAGTTTTTCTTCTGTTTTTGTCACTTAAATCTCTCTTTTCAATCCTCTTTTGATTGCTAATCATCTCATCAACAAAACCTCACCATTTGCTACTTGATTCTTCAAGCTTTTTGGTTCTAAAAGAGGAGAAACTCAAGTTTGGAGGTAAGAACGTCCTTCTCCTCTAAACTCTCAGTTCTTTACTGAAATTCCTAAGTTCTCAATCCTTAATTGATGTTTTATAAGTGGTTTTAAAGTTGTGTAATGGATCTTGGCTTGAAATGCAAGATTTGGTGATTTTTGATGAATTTTCGTTTGATCTGTTAAAGCAGTGATTTGAGGTGTGTTTTTGATGTTAAATGAATGTTAATTTGATGAGTAATTGAGGTTTGATCAATGCAATCCCGAATAGGTTGAATTTCCTAAGTTTTACTTGAGTTTTTGGTTGTTTTTGGAGTGTTTTTAATGATCTGTTGTTGCTGGAGGTATAAGGACGTGATTGGGATCATTTTGGATGTTAATTGATGTTTATAAATGGTTAGAAGTGATGAATCTTTGCTGGTAGCCGAAATTTTGGATTTGCTAGGAGCAGCGGGTTTAGTTGTGTTGCTGGTGTTTTTAATGCATAATGATGCGCTAATCCTCTGTTATTGTGTGCTTGAAACAGGGGAGGTTGATCCGTGAGCATTAGAGGTGGTGTGGAAGGTTTCGGATGCTTGGAAGGCTTGTTGGCTAGCCTTGTTTTGTGTATCGGTGAGTGAAGTTGGGTTTTCAGCTTTTAAACCAAGGTTTGAAGGTTTTGGGTGTAACGCCCCGGTTTTGGGCTTAGGAGTTTTGGGCGTTGACCGGTTGGTCAAGGTGCTGTTCGAATCTAAAGAGGTTAAATTAGGAAAGCCTAGTTCGGGTTGCATTAAAAATATGGAAAAATGTTCTAAAATCATCTTTTAATATAATTAAGTGAACTGTGAAATCAATTTTGGAAAATGAGTTTTGGAAGTGTGACATTTTGGCTAGTGACCAAAATGTAATTTTCGCAAGTTTGGTGGTTGTTTTATAAAGGGTTGAAACTTTGAATCTTTAAGGAGCTATTAATCCAAAAGTGTTTTCTCCAGATTTTTCCAAGATATTTTGAGTTATAATTCTGATTTTAAAGAAAACAAAAAGGAGGGAAAAGCTCATTTGGCTATTTTTCTCAACTAACTTCTCATTTTCTTTCTTCCATTTTCTCTCAAACCAAACACTACATTTCCAGAGATTTGTTTCTGATTTTTCTCACCTAATTTCCTCCTTTCAACTCTCATTTGATTCCAAATCAACATATCTTCAAAACCTCCTCAATTGCTACAAGTTTCATCAAGGTTTTTCATTCAAAAAAGTGGAGAAACACAAGTTTGGAGGTAAGAACGTCCTTCTCCTCTAAACTATCAGTTCTTTACTGAAATTCCTAAGTTTTGTAACCCCCGTAGCCCGGTCTAGCCGGTTGACCCGAACTACAAGGATTACACGGGGAAAACCAAAGTCAACCCGAAAGTCAACCTTGATTAACGTCCCTTTTTTTTTCTTTTTAATCTTGTCTAGATGCACATTAACCTTAAGTGTGATCATACAAACAACATATCAAAAGATCACAAACATCAGAGATCAAACAGGGACCCAATTGAACAAATTACAACTTTAGGGACCAAAATGTAAATTCTGATAAATTAAGGGACTTAGCCCAAATTAAAGTTACCATCTTGAAATTAGTCAGGTTTCATGCACCTCTGTGAAATTTCAGCTTAAAAGGACATCCACCGCTCATGTAATTGATCACGCAAGATTTAGGACCAAAACGCAAACATTTCAAAACATGTAACTACCATGTCAGCTCCCTAACGGTCGACCGTTCCGAAACAGGCTAGCCCTGTTCCGAAACACGGGCCGTTCCGAAACGGGTTCCGGAACATGGCCTCGGCAGAGGCTAAACCGTTTCGAAACGGTGCATACCGTTTCGGACGCCTGGGTTCATGCAAGGCACCCGTTCCGAAACGGTACACCCCTGTTCCGAAACGCCTGCACAAAAACCAGCAAACAAGCATACTAGATCATGCAATTGGACACTCAAACATGCTCCAAACATCACCAAACTTTACCAGCATGCAATTAAACATATTTAACACATATAAGCATCATCAATTCAGCAAGATAACATCTCATGCAAAAAGGCCCAAATTTAAGGTCATGCTTCCTACACAAGCTATCCACTCAAGCTTCAACTTGCAAAACAAGCATATAAGGTTCAATCCAAAAATCAGCAACATCAACCACATTCAACATACTTAGGGAGTCGTAAACACCTCCCAAAACCAATACATTGGTCCCCCATTGCCAAAAACATACAAAAGCTAAAACACTTATAAAACCTTCATACATTGAGCTTTACTTGTACTTGTTTGCTTGCCTCCTCTTGCTGCCCTCAATGCACTCTAATGCTCTGCATTATTGAATCAAGAAAAACGAGAGAGCGTAAGCCAAAGCTTAGTGAGGAGTGCTCTTTAAAAACCATTCAATAATGCATTAAAATTCATTTGTAAATCATGCTTGAAAACAACCTTTACACATGCTCAAAGCATACTTTAAATCAAGCAATAACATGCTTCCACATTTCATTTAAACTAGCATCTCATGCTTCAACATAAACATTAAATCATGCATCTCATGCATCTCATGTACAATACATGTCATATTGGCTCAAGTGATACATTTCATTTAGAAATCAAGTTCAACAACTTTCCCCAAGGACTTTTAAACACCTTGGACCCCAAGGACTTTTAAACACCTTGGCCATGGACTTTTAAACACCATGAATGGACCACACAAGGACTTTTAACCACCTTTGTGTCCGTAGCTTGAAATACCCCAAGGACTTTTAAACACCTTGGCCCCAAGGACTTTTAAACACCTTGGCCCCATGGACTTTTAACCACCATGGAAAGGAGCACCTAAGGACTTTTAACCACCTTAGTGTCCGCAACAAGATTCACCCAAGGACTTTTAACCACCTTGATGATCTTAGATAACAAGGCTCACTCAAGGACTTTTAACCACCTTAGTGACCTTCAATTTTACAAATCATCACTTGCCAATACACACTTTATACATCATGTAACCCACTGTTTTAAAGCATTTAAATCAAGCCATTTCATCATGCATTTCAAAGCATTAAATCATCATTTAACAATGCATAAAACAAGGTACTCTTACCTAGAGACACCTTCAACACATGGCTTAAAACATCAGCATAAATCATGCTAAAACATCAGCAATTAACATGCTCAAACATGCTTTCCAAAACAGTAGCAAATCATGCAAAATCATCATTTCACATTTCATCAAAACATGGCACCCACTCTAAGAGAGTAATCCGAAAACTTACACTTGAGCTTAGCAAAGTTGTTTAGACTTATACTAAGCTCCCAAAACCTTCAACCTTTGGTTTAAAAGCTGAAAATCCATTTTCACTCACCGATTACCAAACAAGCCTAGCCAACAAGCTTTCCAAGCTTCCGAAACCTTCCGAAAACACCTCCAAAGCTCAGGGATCAACCTCCCCTGTTTCAAGCACATAAAAACAGAACATTAATGCATCCTTATGCATTAAAACACCAGCAACAACAACACAACTCGCTGCTCACCACAAATCTAACAATTTTGGCTACCAAACACAACCGAAATCATCTCCAAACAATTCCAAAACTTCACCCAGCAAAGATCCATCACTTCTAACCATTTTTATACATCACATAACATGCAAAAAGATCACAACCACGTCCTTATACCTCCAGGTATAACAGATCACCAAAACACTCCAAAAACAACCAAAAACTCAAGCCAAACTTAGGAAATTCAACCTATCCGGGATTGCATTGATTAAACCTCAACTTCTAATCATTTTAGCATTCATTTAACATCATTTTAACACCTCAAAACCCTGCTTAAACAGATCACACGAAATTTTCACCAAAATCACCAAATCTTGCATTTTTGCCAAAAATCAAGATCTCAATTGAAAAGCCTTTAATAAAACATGAATCAAGGATTGAGAACTTAGGAATTTCAGTAAAGAACTGATAGTTTAGAGGAGAAGGACGTTCTTACCTCCAAACTTGAATTTCTCCACTTTAGAGCCAAAATGCTTGATGAATCAACTTGTAAATTGTGAGGTTTTGATGATGAGATGATTAAAAATCCAATGAGAGTTGAAATGAGAGATGTAGATGTCAAAATCAGAGAAAGAAATCTGGAAAATCTTGTTTGGGTAGAGAGAAAATGAGAGAAAAGAGAATTTGAGAGAAAATAGAAAAATTAGTTAAGAATTGGTTAAAAATGATTTCCCTCCCTTTTCTTAATCTTTAAAATCAGATTTTAGGCTTAAAATATCTTACAAAAATCTGGAGAAATCCTTTTTGGAATAATAGCTCCTTAAAGATTCAAAGTTTCAATCCTTTATAAAACTGTCCCGCAACTTTCAAAAATTACATTTTGGTCACTAGCCAAAATGTCAACCTTCCGAACCTCATTTTCCAAAATTGATTTCACAGTTCACTTTTATATATTAAAAGATGATTTTAGAATATTTTTCCATATTTTTAATGCAACCCGAACTAGGTTTTTCCTAAATTCCCTCATATACATTCGATCAGCACTTTGACCGAATCGGTCAACGCCAAAACTTCTGAGCCCAAAACCGGGGCGTTACAAGTTTTCAATCCTAAATTGATGTTTAATTAAAGGCTTTTAAGTTGATTTATGGATCTTGGCTTATTATGCAAGATTTTGATGATTTTTGATGATTTTCGTTAGATCTGAGTAATCTGTGATTTAAGAGGTGTTTTTGATGTTAAATGATCTCTAAAATGATGTGGAATTGAGTTTTGATTGATGCAATCCCGGATAGGTTGAGTTTCCTAAGTTTAGCTTGTGTTTTAAGGTAGTTTTTGAGGTGATCTTGATGATCTGTTGTTGCTGGAGGTATAAGGTTGTTAATAGGTTGTTTTTAGATGTTATATGATGTTAATGGAAGTGAGGTTTTGCTGGTTTATGGCTGGGCTTTGTTTAGAAGTGGTTTGGATGCATTTTCGGTTGTGTTTGGTGGCCGAAAATGGAGGTTGGATGAGAGCAGCGAGTTTAGGTGCTTTCATTGAAGCAATTAATGCATGATGATGCATTAATCCTCTGCTTTGATGTGTTGAAACAGGGGAGGCATCTTTGGATCCAATTTTGGTTGATCCGGAAGCTTGATTTGGTGCTTTGGCTTGAAGCAAAGTGGAAATCGGTGAGTGCATTTGTGGGAATTGGATTTTCAGCTTTTAAACCAAGGTTTGAAGGTTTTGGGAGCTTAGTTTAAGTCTAAACAACTTTGCTAAGCTCAAGTGTAAGTTTTCGGATTTTCTCTCTAGTGGTGGCCATGATTTTTGGTTGTGATGCAAGTGATGTTTTGCATGTTTTAACTACTGTTTTGAAAGCATGTTTTAGCATGGATTTTGCTGATGATGTAAGCCATTTGTTGAAGGTAACTCTAGGTAGGAGTACCTTGCTTTTATACATTGAAATAATGTGGTTTGATGCTTTGAAATGCATGATGAAAATGGCTTGGTTTAATGCTTAAAAACAGTGGATTAAATGATGAATATGATGTATATTGGCAAGTGATGTTTTGAAAAGATTAAGGTCACTAAGGTGGTTAAAAGTCCTTGAGTGAGCCTTGTTACTTAAGATCATCAAGGTGGTTAAAAGTCCTTGGATGAGTCTTGTTGCGGACACTAAGGTGGTTAAAAGTCCTTAGGTGATCCTTTCCATGGTGTTTAAAAGTCCATGGGGCCAAGGTGTTTAAAAGTCCTTGGGGCCAAGGTGTTTAAAAGTCCTTGGGGTGATTCAAGCATTGGACACAAAGGTGGTTAAAAGTCCTTGTGTGGTCCTAAATCATGGTGTTTAAAAGTCCATGGCCAAGGTGTTTAAAAGTCCTTGGGAAGTTGTTAAACTTGTTTTAAGAAATGGAATGAATCACTTGAGCTAATATGACATATATGTTTAAGTTTAAGCATGAGATGGCTTGTTTAAAGAATGTTTTGAGCATGCTAATAAAAGGTTTTAATTCCATTATTGAATGTTTTATTAGAGCATGCCTCACTAAGCTTTTGCTTACGCTCTCCTCGTTTTCTTAATTCAATAATGCAGAGCATTAAAGTACCTTAAGGGGCAGCAAGAAAGGGCAAGCAATCAAGTTCAAGAGAAGCTCAATGTATGAAGGTTTTATAAGTTCATTTTAGCTTTTGTGTGTTTTGGCAATGGGGACCAATGTGTATGTTTTGGGAGGTATTCGAGACTCCCTAAGTATGTTGAATGTTGTTGAGATTGCTGGTTTTTGAATTGGAACCTTATATGCTTGTTTTGGAAGTTTGGTGTTGAAAAGCTAGCTTGTGTAGGAAGTATGCCATTAGATTTGGGGCTTTTCTTATGTGATGGTCATATGTTGAATTGGTGATGCAATTATGGTCCTTGCATGTTGGTTGATAATGTGGTATGATTTGGTGCTGTTAATTTGAAGTTTGAAGCATGTATGTTGTTGATTTTGAGTCGATTTCAGGCAGGGGTATCGGTACTCGGGCTTGCGTATCGATACGCCTGAGCCAAATATGCACATTTCTGCCCAGGCGTATCGGTACGGTTGAGTGGGTATCGATACTCGTCTGGGCTAAATATGAATGTCGTATCGAAACGCAGGACCTCGTATCGATACAGTCTTTGGAGTTTGGTTACTGCCTTCCCCGCGTATCGATACGACTCCAGGCGTATCGATACGTGACCGTTAATTCGGTTAAAAGTATCTTTGTATGTTTTGTTTTGTTTACGTTTTGGTCCTGAATTTTATTTGTTCAATTGAATGAGCTTGGGAAGTCCTTTTGAGCTGAAATTTCACAGAGAAGCATGAAACCTGATTAATTTCAAGATGGTAACTTTAATTTGGGTCAAGTCCTTTTAGTTATCAGAAATTACAATTTGGTCCCTAAAGTTGTAATTTGTTCAATTGGGTCCCTGTTTGATCTCTGATGTTTGTGATCTTTGAGCATGATGTTTGTGTGATCACAATTAGGGTTAATGCGCATCTAGACAAGATTAAAAAGAAAAAAAAGGGTCGTTAATCAAGGTTGACTTTCGGGTTGACTTTGGTTTTCCCCGTGTGACTTTCTTAATTCGGGTCAACCGTCTAGGCCGGGTTAAGGGGGTTACATTGGGAGCTTAGTTTAAGTCTAAACAACTTTGCTAAGCTCAAGAGTAAGTAAATGGTTTTCTCACTTGGATGTGTTGTGATTGGGTTTTTAAAGCAATTGGGTTGATGGATGCAATGCATGTGATTTGCATGTTTTAATTCTGTTTTGAAAGCATATTTTAGCATGGTTTAATGCTGGTTTTGAAACCCTTATGTGGAGGATGCTCAAGGTAAGAGATCCTTGGTTTTGTACATGGAAATTGTGGAATTGTTGCATAGTGTTGCATGTTGTTTAATGGCTTGTGTAATGCTTTAAAAACAATGAATTGATGATGGTAAATGATGGTTTTTGCATTATGGCTATGCATGTGAATCAATGGATTAATGTGGTAAGATGGTTATATTGGCAAATGATGTAAGTGGTTCTTGGTTACTTTGATCAGATATAGTTAGCCGGCTATAGGATTGGGTGCACCGTGAATAAAGTCGCCTTGGATGTGGAATGGTTAAGTGTGAACCGGTAAACTCCATCCAAGTATCCTAACGAGATGGTTAAGGTCATAATGGAGGTTGAGATTCCATTTGAGGACCATGGGTAAGCAAAGGTAATAATGGTGGTTAAAATTCCATTGGTGGACCTTGTGCTTGTTAAGATCACAATGGTGGTGTAAAGTCCATGTGTGGATCTTGTGTAGGGTGTCCCGGATCTCGTTAGTGATGTTATACAACTACCAATCGGTGAATGCTAAGGTTATATGGTGATTAAAAGTCCATATATGGGAACCTCGTGCATGCTAAGGTTGTATGGTGGTTAAAAGTCCATACATGGGAACCTTGTGAAAGTTAAGGTTGTATGGTGGATAAAAGTCCATGCATGGGAACCTTGTGAAAGTTAAGGTTGTATGGTGGGTGAAGTTCCATACATGGGAACCTTGTGAAAGTTAAGGTTATATGGTGGTTAAAAGTCCATATATGGGAACCTTGTGAATGGTAAGGTCAAATGGTGGTTAAAAGTCCATTTGGGGACCTTGGATTGGTAGTGTGTATGAAGCGTAGGGACAACGCTTGTGATCCACGTATCCGATTGGATGTTGAGTTGAAAAGTGGATTTGGTTTATCACTTGGAAGCCAATGTAATGTTCTTGATTATATCGAAGCATGAGATGCTTGAAATGATGCATGGTTGCATGAGAAGTGTGTAATGACCTATGAATGCATGTTTACTTGTTAGCTTGAACAAGTATTGATTATCTATTGAGTATGGTGCATGTGTGCATGGAATCTCTTTAGTGCATTGAAGTCTTGCTAAGACTTGTTTTTAAAAGCTTGTGATGCAAATTTTGATGATGTGGTTTATATGTTGCAATTGTTTAATGCACATGCTAGATTGAATGAGTAAATGGTTTTAAAAGGTTTCTTGCCTAAAGTTGGTTTTCGAGTATGAGAAAGGTTTGATGTGAAGTGGAAGTGATTTCCAATGATTTGAATTTAACTTTGCATATGATGTTCATGCATGGAATGGTTAAATTGATGGTATTGTAAGTTTATGTTTGAAAAGGGTTTACTTAGCTTTCTAAGCTAAGGGTTGGTTTTCAAGTTTGAGTAATGCATGATTTTAAGCATGTTGGTGAAAAGGGTTTTCAAATAATGCTTTGGTTTATCAAATCGAGTTTACTTTTAAAAGTGATTTTATGACTCGCTGCATCGATGGTGTTTTGGTTTTGAGCATTCCTCACTAAGCATTATGTGCTTACGCTCCTTTTTATCCATCAATGCAGATTCTTGAAGTTGGAACAGCGGGAAGCAAGGGATTCAAGGAGAACTCCACTTGAGATGTATGTCTCGGTTAATAGCTATAGTTAATAGAGGCAATGGGGGAAAGAATCTTTCGTATGGATATTAATGAGTTTGTGTATGTTTGGACAAGAATTGTTTTATGTTGTTGATGATGCTGGGTTTTGTAATTGGCCTCTATATGGTTGGTTTGGAGACTAAATGCTTGAATGGGTTGCTAAGTAGGAAGCATGCCTTAGATTTGGGGCTTTTCATATTTGATGCTATAGTGTTGAATTGTTGATGCAAATATGTCTCTTGTATGTCGTATGACTTGCTGGTAAAGTTTGGTAGCTTTTGGAGCATGTATGGTTGATCAATTATGTGTTTTAGCAGCCATTTCTATGCATTCTGTGCAGACCGTATCGGAACGGTAGCTGCCGTTTCGAAACGGAAAGCCCTCTGCCAGCCCTCATTTCGGAACATGTTGTGGAACGGCCCCGCGTTTCGAAACAGGCTCTCCCTGTTTCGGAACACCTAGCCGTTGGGGGCTGACATTGGCAGTTATATGTTTTGTATTGTATGCGTTTTGGTCCTGAAACTTGTTTATGCAATTGTATGAGCTTGGGATGTCCATTTGAGCTGAAATTTGACAGTGGGGCACGAAACCTGACTAATTTCATATTGGTAACTTTAATTCGGGTTAAGACCTTAAAATTTCCAGAATTTACAATTTGGTCCCTAAAGTTGTAAATTGTTCAATTGGGTCCCTGTTTAATCTCTGATGTGTATGATCTTTGAGCATGTTGTTTGAATGATCATATCTAGGGTTAATATGCATCTAGACAAGTTTAAAAAGAAAAAAAAGGGTCGTTAATCAAGGTTGACCTTCGGGTTGACTTTGATTTTCCCCGTGTGACTTTCTTAATTCGGGTCAACCGTCTAGGCCGGGTTAAGGGGGTTACAGACAACATCGACAATCAAATAGCCATTAGCTATTAAACAAAGCTTATCTTGAAGCTTGAAATTGAACATTCAATAATTAAGAGAATCAATGATTAACTTAGGGCTTCCACTTACCCGATCGGTAGCTATAAATTAATGTCCTTAAATCAACGAAAGCTTAAGCTTAAGGATATCAAATTGAGAGGTGTATGCTTGGGATCTCAAGGTTGAAGACAATGGAGGTGTGTGCTTGTTCTTTCAAAGCTGAAGGATGGAAATGGATCTCGGTGAAACAAAACAAATATGAGAGCTTTCTTTTACTCACTTTCTTAATCGTTTCCCACCTCCCTATTTACCAATGAAATGGTTTCCCTCACCCAAGAGTAAGCTTATTATATTATTATCTATATTCTATATTTGTTCTCAATAAAGATGACTATAAGTAAGCCCTTATATTATTTCCACGTGGGGAGGGGCATCGATAATTAGGTGAGTAATCACCACCCCATTTCTTTTCAATGTAACCTTTGAACAGATTCGAACTAGGGACCCATTTTGAAATGCATGAAGCTATATCGTAACAGCTAAACAAAAGTCCAAAAGTTAGGTAATATCGTTATAACCGTATCAATGCACCTTAACCGTTTCGAAATGCCTTACCTAGGCTCTTTCGATATTGTAACACCCCAATTTTGGGCTTAGAAGTTCTGGGTTTGAATTTGACCGGTCGGATTTCGGTTCGAATATAAAATGTGATTTTAGAGAAAGCCTAGTTCGGGATGCATTAAAAATATGGAAAAATATTTAAAAATCCTCTTTTATTATATATAAGAGAGTGGTGAAATCAATTTTACAAAATGAGGTTTCGAAATGTGACATTTCAAGTTAGTGACTAAAATGTAATTTTTGAAAAGTTTGTGACTGTTTTTAAAGGATTGAAACTTTGAATCTTTAAGGAGCTAATTTACCCAAGAAGAGTTTTCTCCAGATTTTTCTTAATATTAAAGATTTAATTAATGATTTTTAATAAAGGAAAAAGGAGGGAAATAGATATTTTGATATTATAACTAACTTTTCTCAAGATTTTCCCATTTCTTTTCTCTCAACTTTTCTCTCAGCCAAATACTTTTCCCCAGCCAATTTCCCTCTGATTTTAACATCTAAAGATGAGATTTTAATCTCCAATTGATCTCTAATCATTTCTATATCAAATCCTTATCTTTTGCTTATGGAATTTTCAAGAAATCTTAGCTTTAAACAATGAGAAACTCACATTTAGAGGTATGAACGTCCTTCTCCTCTAAATACTCAGTTCTTTACTGAAATTCCCAAGTTCTCAATCCTTGATTTGAGTTTGATTAAAGGTTTTTATGTTGTGTTCTTGATCTTGGCTTAAAATGCAAGATTTGGATTTAATTTTGATGAAATTCGTATGAAATGATTGGGCTCTGTTTTGAGATGTATTTTTGATGAAATTGGATGTATAAATGATGTGTAATTGAGGTTTAATCAATGCAATCCCGAATAGGTTGATTTCCCTAAGTTTTTGATTGGGTTAATGGTGGTTTTTGGGGTGATTTTGATGTTCTGCTATAGCTGGAGGTATAAGGACGTGATTAGATCCTTTTTGGATGTTAATTGATGTATAAGAATTATTGGAATTGATGGATCTTGGCTGGGTAATGTTGTACAGGTGTTTGGATGTGATTTCGGTTCTGTTTGGTAGACGAAAAGTGAGTGTTGATGAGAGCAGCGAGTTTAGGTGTCTTGGTTGAAGATATTAATGCATGATGATGCATTAATCCTCTGCTTTGATGTGTTTAAAATAGGGGAGGCATCTTCGGATCCTTGTGGTGTTGATCCGGAAGCTTGATTGGTGTTTCGGCAAGCTTGCAAAGCGGAATCGGTGAGTGAAGTTTGGTTTTCAGCTTTGAAACCAATGTTTGGAGGTTATGGGAGCTTAGTTTAAGTATAAACAACTTAGCTAAGCTCGAGAGTAAGTTTTCGGAAAAACTCTCTTTTTGATGAACCATGAGATGGTTGAATGCAATATGTTTATTTTGCATGATTTAAATTCTGTTTTGAAAGCATATTTTAGCATGTCTAATGCTTGTTTTGTAAGCCATGTGTTGAAGGATACTCAAGGTAAGAGATCCTTGTTTTGAACATTGATAAATGTGGTTTTGATGCATAGTGATGCATGTTGATTTAATGGCTTTGATAAATGCTTTAAACAGTGGATTAATGATGGTAAATGATGTGTATTGGCTAGTGATGTGTTGGTTTAAAAGTACTTGAATCAGATATAGTTAGTCGGCTATAGGATTGGGTGCACCGTGAATAAAGTTGCCTTGGATGTTGAGGGGTTGTGATTGTACCGTAAACTCCATCCAAGTACACTAACGAGATGGTTAAGATCACCATGGTGGTTAAAAGTCCATGAGTGGATCTTGTGTTAAGATCACAATGGTGGTTAAAAGTCCATGTGTGGATCTTGTGTTGTGTGTCCCGTATTCTCGTTAGTGATGTTATACAAGTACCAATGAGTGATGTGGAGGGGTTGTGATTGTACCATAGTCTCCATCACGGGTGTTGAGGAGTTGTGATTGTACCATGCTCCACCTTGATATTGGTAGTGTGTATGAAGCGTATGGGACAACGCTTGTAATCCGCGTATCCGATTGTGTTTTGAATTGTAAAATGTTTATGATTATCACTTGAAAGCCAATATGACATGATGATGGATTGAAGCATGAGATGCTTGGTTTGTATGCATAAATGCATGATAAATGTGGTTTTGAAACTAAAGGCCTTGAGAAGGTGTTTTACAAATGCATTATTGTGATGTTTTAATTGAGCATTCCTCACTAAGCTATGTGCTTACGCTCTCTCTTTTCTTATACCAATAATGCAGAGCATTGAAGTGCATAAAGGGCAGCAAGGAGGCCAAGGATCCAAGTGAAAGACTAAGCTCATGTATGGTGAATGTTTTCCTAACACTATTAGCTTTTGGGCATTTGGCAGTGGGAACCTAAATATGTGTTTTGGGAGATGTTATAGACTCCTCAAGTTGGTTTTATGCTTTTGATGATGTTGGAACATGTAAATGGCCTTTGGTATTTCGTTTTGGTGAATTGTTGATTGCATGATTTTCTTTTATAGGATGTATGCCTATAGAATTGGGATTTTCTTTGAATGATGCTATGGTTGAGATTGGATGATGCTAATATGTTCCTTAAGTGTTTAATGACTTGTATGTATGATATGGAGGTCATATGAATGCGTTTGATGGGTTGAACGAGTAATAAACCAACAAAAATCTGCATTTCTGGGCAACTCGTTTCGGAACGGGTGCTACTGTTTCAGAACAGATGGCCTAAAATGGCCATGGCGTTTCGAAACAGGTAGGGTTGTTCCGAAACGGTTTTGCCACTGCCAAGCCCTGTTCCGCAACTTGTTTCGGAACGGTCCCGCATTTCGGAACGGTTCTTCCCCGTTTCGGAACACTCGACCGTTGGGCACTGAATCTGATGGTTATATGTTTTGATATTCTCACGTTTTGGTCCTGAACTTTGTGTATACAATTGAATGAGTTTGAGATGTTCGTTTGAGATGAAATTTGGCAGAGGAGCATGAAATATGATTAATTTCATATTGGTAACTTAAAATTTGGTAAAGTCCTCTCAATTTTCAGAATTTACAATTTGGTCCTTAAATTTGTATGTTGTGCAATTGAGTCCCTAAATGTTTTCCGAATGCTGTGATTTTTGAATATGTTCTCCTAAAGAGTTCACATAGGATTAATGTGCATTTAGACAAGTTTAAAAAGAAAAAAAGGGTCGTTAATCAAGGTTGACTTTTGGGTTGACTTTGGTTTTCCCCGTGTAATCTCCGTAGTTCGGGTCAACCGTCTAGGCCGGGCTAAGGGGGTTACAGATATGAATCTTACTGTATCGAAACACCTAGCTCAAAAACATTATATGAGTCATTTTCAAGGAGGTCTTTAAGAATAAGTTCTTTTGGGGTCTCTTAACAGTATAGTTTATAATTTAGGCAACAAAGATACAATATTTGAATTTAATAACACCAATACTCTGATCATCGGAATCCAATTCCGTCTAGACCAGTTTTCGGGGTGTTACACTCATTTGATCAATGTCTAGGCAAGCTTTCCAATGTATTGAAATGATGTGAGAAAATCGACGATAGAAACCTGTGTGTCCTAGAAAACTTCGAATGCCCTTGATAGAGGTTGGTGACGGCAAGTTGGTGATGACTTTGATCTTAGCCTTATCTACTTCTATTCCTTGTGCCGAGATTTTATGCCCCAAGACTATGCCTTCATCAATGATGAAGTCGTAGTTTGAACATCCATGAATATTCTTAACTGCGTGTCGTGTTTCTGTTTTTTCAATCGTTGTGGGTAGGGTGGTGAAGGTGTAGTATTTGTGATTTTTGCCTTGGAAAAAAACATATTCTGGGGCAGTAACTAGATCAGATTTCATCTGGTCATTTATAGTGTCATCTATCAGCCCTTTTTGTGGTTCTCTGTTGCCTTTCTCAAGTGCTGCTGTGGCATGATTTCTGGCGGCTTGAGCTGGATCGGCTAGTGCTGTTTCTTTCGTAGCAAGCTTTGATGGCTCTTGTAACGTTATACCACTTCTAGTTGTTATAGCCTTACATTACTCTTGGGATTTTTCTTTCGTGGTTTTAGTATCACTAGGTAATCCTCCCATTGGCCTAGTGTTAACAATCTAGGCAAACCTTCCAAACTAGGTCTCCAGATTCTTTATTGTTTCCTGCTGGTTGTTCATCCTTATTTTAGTCCTGTCCATGCAAGATTCAGTTTTGTCAATAAATTTATTAGTATGGATAATAAAGTCATTAGTACGAGATATAATCTTTGACCCGTTTCGATACAGGTTAAACCAGTATCAAAACAGGGGATTCAAGTAGCAAAATATTTCGGTACGTCCCTAGACCGTTTCAATACGACCTGATCCTTAGGTTCAATTATGCTTAACCGTATTGATACGACCTGACCTGTAATGACAGATTCTTGCTAGTTTTTAATCAAATTGACTTAGCAAACAATGTACAAGTGCAATGAAACTTTACATGCAATATTTCAATATCATAAACTACGGGCATGCCAAATTTCATGATCATTCGAATCCACTCATTATATTTTCACCTTTTTAAGTCAAATATGCATATTAAGTCATTAACAAGAAATCTTAACAAGTCATTTACGACACTTTAACCACATATAACACATAGCCTTTATACACATATGCAAAACATCAATACCAACTACTTTAACTACTTTGCCACCATTCCAGGAGTTCATAGGGACAAAAATACTTTACTTTAGGCTGAGGTGAGTTGCCGCTTTACCAACTATCTCTGATCTTGAAATGATAAATTCATAACCTGAAATGTATGGACAATGAATGCATTAGACTTATATAGTCTAAGTGAGGTAGTCAATAACAATGAATGAACATGGTATACTATTTAGCATGCTTTGGTGACAATCATAATATCAAATATGTGAATAAGCATGTCATGCTCTTTAATCATGATAAAAGCATAGTATCAATCATCATATCATCAATGACAATATCAAAATACCATAATAAAGAAGTATCAATAATCTATAATTTTCCTTGGATCGATTCAACTGTATTTGTATACATGAATGCCCCCATTACACCAACATTGAACAAATATGGTCTAATATCATGCACCACACCATTTTTAACCAACACAAATGGTTTCCCTCACCTCCCTATTTACAAATGAAATGGTTTCCCTCACCCAAGGGTAAGCTTATTATATTATCATCTATATTCTATATTTGTTATCAATAAAGATGACTATAAGTAAGCCCTTAGATTATTTCCACGTGGGGAGAGGGATCGATAATTAGGTGAGTAATCACCACCCCATTTCCTTTCAATTTAACCTTTGAACAGATTCGAATTAGGGGACCCATTTTGAAATGCGTGAAGCTATATCAAAACAGCTAAACAAAAGTCCAAAAGTTAGGTAATATCGTTATAACCGTATCAAAACGCCATATAACCGTTTCGAAATGCCTTACCTAGGCCGTTTCAATACAAATCTTACTGTATCAAAACACCTAGCTTAAAAATATTATATGAGTCATTTCCAATGAGGTCTTTAAGAATAAGTTCATTTAGGGTCTCTTAACAGTATAGTTTATAATTTAGGCAGCAAAGATACAATATTTGAATTTTATAACACCAATACTTCGATCATCGGAATCCAATTCCGTCTAGACCGGTTTTTGGGGTGTTACACTCGTTTGATCAATGCCCAGACAAGCTTGCCAAGGTATTGAAACGATGTGAGAATATCGATGATAGAAACCTGCGTGTCCTAGAAAACTTAGAATGCCCTTGATAGAGGTTGGTGTAACCCCCTTAGCCCGATCTAGACGTTTACGAAGATTACACGGGGAAAACCAAAGTCAACCCGAAAGTCAACCTTGATTTACGACCAATTTTTTCTTTCTATCTTCACTAGATGCATAATATTAACCTATAAGTTCAGCAAAGCGATATGGTGAAAACGGCACAACGATCAGAGCTCAATTAGGGGTTCAATTGCATACATTTGACTTTTAGGGACTAACCTATAATTTCATAAATTATAGGGACTTTCATGATTTTAAAGTTACCAATCTTCAATTAATAATATAACATGTCAGCATGTCAAAAATCAGCTCAAATAGATCATTCTAACATAATCAATTGCACACACAAAGCTCAAGGACCAAAAAGAAAGACATGAGAACTTGAAACAATTCAAAAACACAGACCAACGATCAAGTGTTTCGAAACGCTAAACTTCATATCGAAACACCCATTTCGAAACTGGGCTGGTTGTTTCGGTACTCGGGCCCGTTCCGAAACTCGTATCAGAACATGAATCTCCAGTATCTAAAGTGTTCTGACACACCTTCTCCCGTTCTGAAACGCTATGGCCATTTCAGGCCCCTGTTTCGAAACAGGTAAGGGTGTTTCGATACACCCTGCCCTGCAACTGCAGAGTTTGCTGGTTTTTCATGTATTTTCACACTCGAATCATTCCCGACACAAGCCATAACATACATAGAACATGGATGCAAATCAACAATCATCATTTTGAGGCATTAAGTACGATACGGCATACAACATGCAAATATAAATTCTAAAGGCATGCTCCCTAGTCCCCCATAACCACAACGAGCTATAACAACATACAAACCAAAATCCAATCATCAAAGGCCATTTACAACTCAAGTATAATCAATCTAACATGCTCAAAGTAAAGGGAACATCCTCAAACATTCCAAAGTATATATCCCACCCATTGCCTTTTATTACACCGAAGCAAAACCACATACATTGCACGATTAAAAGCTTGGATTCCTCTTGCTCACTTGTTGCCTTCAAAGCATAGTTTTCTGCATTGATGAAACAAAACAACGTAAGCACAAAGCTTAGTGAGGATCGCTAAACATCATTCATCAATGCATGTCTCATATTTTGCAAAATCAACACTTTACATCTCATGACACATTATAGAACATGTCTTCTCAAGACCTCAATACACTTTTTAACCACATGCTCATATGCATCATTTTAAAACAACAAATAAACCTTTGCTCATGCTTAACAATTATCACATGCATTCTTGCGTCATACGCAAATATCTCATGTATCCTTGCATCATATACAAGCATCTTATACTTCACATTATTCATTTACATTATATTGGCTTACAAGTGATAATCCATAAACCATTTCAACACAAGACACAATCTGATACACGAATTACAAGCGTTGTCCCTCACGCTTCATACAAACTACCAGACTACAAAAGGTGGAGATTAATGGCACAATCACAACCCCTCAACACCCGTGATAGATATTAATGACACAATCACAACCCCTCAACACCCGTGATAGATATTAATGACACAATCACAACCCCTCAACATCACTCATCGGTAGTTGTATAATTCCACTAACGAGAGTATGGGACACATGCACAAGACTCACACACGGGACTAACCACTCGTCGTTGTGATCTTAACCTCAATCGTTAGGGTACATAGATGGAGGTTACGACACAATCACAACCCCTCGACATCCAAGGCGACTTTATTCACGATGCACCCAATCCTATAGCCGACTAACTATATCCGATTAAAGTAACCAAAAACCATTTTCATCACTTGCCAATATAATCATTTAACCACATTAATCCATTGTTTAAACAAGCATAACCACAATGCCATTTCCACAAGCATCACATGTTTAATATCATATGCATTCAACACATACAAACCAATGATCACTTACCTAGTGCATCCTTAACACAATGACATTAAAATCCAGCATTAAATCATGCTTAAACATGCTTAAAAATAGTAAACAAATCCACTCTTACATCAAGTGCAAATTCATCACACATAGCAGATTTCCAAGAGAGGGATTACCAAAACACTTATTCTTAAGCTTAGCTAAGTGTATCAAACTTACATTAAGCTCCCAATATCACTGTCAAAGCGTTACAATGCAGGAAATTGCTTTTCCACTCACCGATACGCGAAGTCTTGCTCCCCGACAAATAATTTACACCTCCAGAACCTCCAAAATCACCTCGTTTGTTTCCGGATCAAGATCCCTTGTTTTCACATCATCCAAACAGAGATATAAATGCATTAAAATGCATTTTTAACACCAGCAACAATTTATAAACTCGTTGCCCACTAAAACTACACCAAAATACCCATCCAAAGCAACTGAAAACTCAATCGATTGCTTCCTAAACCAAGCCTAGCCAACATACATCACTTCCAAAGAATTATCAACATCAAAACACATCTAAAAAGCAACCTAACTCATCCTTATTCCTCCAGCAAGCAAGATTTCACCATTTCACCCCAAAATCTCACTTAAAACTATCATGAAACTCAAGGATCTCAAGGATTTCGGGATCTATATCATCAACAACTCATATTAACATATAGATCAACTTATAAATGAATTAAAATCAAAACAAAACAATGCCCAACTCATCAAGTCTGAAAATCAAGATTTCATCCCAATTTCACAAGATTTTGATCCCAAATCAAAACTATATTGAAAACTCAATAAAAAATAGTATTTAGAAACCAAATATCTTGGGAATTTCAATAAAGAACTTAGATTAGAGGTTGGGAACGGGATTTACCTCCAATCCTTGCTTCCTCCAACAAATGACAAGTTTTCCTTCCTCCAATATAGAACTTTTATACACTTAACACACTCCCAAACTCAACTTCTTGCTTGCCCTCAAGCAAATATGACCCAACTAAAAATAAAAACCTTTTGGTTTGGCTTAATTCAGTGAACCTTTCATTACCTACCACTTATTCCCTGTAACACCCCAAATTTGGGCCTACATGTTTTAGAGTCTGAATCGGATGGGTCAGAAAAAAGTTCGAGTCTTAAAGGGAGCTTTAGGGAACATCGAGTTCAGGATGCTTTAAAAATATGGAAAAATATCTAAAAATCCTCATTTAATATACGAATGATTATGGTGAAATAAATTTTACAAAATAAGGTTTGGAAATACTACATTTCGGTGTAGTGACCCAAATCGCTATTTTTACAAAGTTAAATAGTAACTATTTTGTAAAGGATTGAAACTTTGAATCTTTTAGGAGCTAATTTTACCAAAATATTTTTAATCAGATTTCTTCTTAATTTGGGTGATTTTATTAATGTTTTAATTAAAGGAAAACAAGGAATAATTAAAAGGAAACTACCTTTGAGTTTTCATAACTACTTTACGTCAATTTTCTATCCTTCCATTTTCTCTCAAATTCTTTTCAGCCAAACACTCTTTCTCCTTCAATTGGTTGCTGATTTTTATCTCTTTTGTTTGGATTTCACTTCCTTTTTCATTCCTAATCTTCTCTTCATCAAAACCTCTTGATTTTATATTGGATTTTCAAGAAAACTTGCCCAAATTAAGGAGAAATCAGCCATTAGAGGTAAGCTTCGTCCTTCTCCTCTAATGATCAGTTCTTTACTGAAATTCCCTAGTTATCAATCCTTTGTTAATGATTTTTGTTTTGGATGTGTTTGGAGGTGATTTCGGTTGTGTTTGGTAGCCGAAATTTTCTTTGTTAGTAGAGCAGCGGGTTTAGGAGTGTGGCTGATGAATTCAATGCATGATGATGCATTAATCCTCTACTCTTATGTGTTTAAAACAGGGAGACATCTTTGGATTCCTTTGGTGTTGATCCTAGTGCCTGGATAGCATTTCGACAATCAAGCGAAACGTAATCGGTGAGTGCGTATGGTTTTAGAAGTCCTTAAGGGAAAAATAATCAAGGTTTGGGGATTTAGGAAAGGTTTGAAACACCTTCCTAAGTCCAGAAGTAAATATTGGCTAGATTGATATCTTATATGTGGTGGATTGGCCGTAAAATGCTTTTACATGCTCATGTTTTGAGATAGATAAATTCCTACTGTTTTTACGTATGTTTTGTAGCAGGAGATGATGATTGAAATGATTTCATGAAATAACATGTTGCATGGTTGAGAATTGGGCTTTTGTTAAAACATGACTAATGTTATGGTTTTGAAATGAGATGAGAATGATTTGAGAATTGATGCATGAAAAATAGTTGGTGAGATGATGTTTTGACATAATATATTGGCATATATGTTGAGATACTTACTGGAAATAATTGATCGATCAATAGGATGAGAGTGCACTATAAACTAAAAATTTGTATGTGCTCTTTGGTTGAATCCAAAGAGAGAGAACCGATGATGGGCATTCCATTGGGTAGGACTTGGTGAAATACCCAAGCTTTGTGGCGATGAGAGATACTGCCATGTGAGTACGGTGATAGTAGATGCCACCGGAAATTATGTTACTAGACGAGTGAGTACGGTGATGGTAGATGTCACCGAAAGTGTCTAGTGAGTTGTTCGCATATCCAAGTAATAATAAGATGTGAAATGCCAATATAATATATGAAAATGGTTTTGATTCACATGTACCTATTGTTGAGATGATTTATGCTATGAGAAATGCATATGAGATTTGTATATGAGATGCTTTGGTTTTACAAGCATGAATTTGGCTTTGTCATGAGATTTGCATTGGTTTTAATGCATGAGATAGAATTGAGGTACATGTGTTTTCAATGAGAAGTTGCTTTGAATGGTTTTCAAGCATGAGCTAGAATGAGCATGTTGTAGAAAAAGGCTTTTGAGAAAGTGTTTTCAAGAAATGCATTATTGTGTTGGTTTTCTTTAGAGCAATTGTGCTTACGCTCTCTCTTTTACCAATAATGCAGATAATTGAGGTGTTTTCGAGCATCAAGAAGGATAAGAACTTCCAAGGAAGTGCAAAGCTCATGTATGGTGATGTTTTTATACACTTTAGTTTTGATATGTGGCAATGGGAAACCAAGGTTGCATTTGGGAGATATGTTTGAACTCCCTAAGTCTGTGGCAGGGTTGTGTTGGCATTTATGGGTTGTAAATGGTCCTAAATGTTTGGTTTGGGGTTTGGTTGCTTATATTACTTTCAGATTAGTAAGCATGCCTTTAGATTGTGTGCTTTTGTGTTTGATGCCATGCTCTAGCTTAAAGAACTTAAATATGTTCCTTAATGGCTAAATGAGTTGTTGGTATGTTTTGATGCTTATTGAAGTGTGTTTGAATGGCTTGAAATGTCAAAAACAAGCAATTTCTACTGTCATTGGGCAAGGTGTATCGAAACAACCTCACTTGTACTGAAACGGGGCCCTGTAATGGCCATAGTGGTTCGGAACAGATGAAGCTGTTTCGAAACAGTTTGGGTACTGGTGAAGCCTGTTCCGATACTGGTCTCGGAACATACCTGAGTACCAAAACAGCCAACACCATTTCGATACGGGCGTTTCGGTACGGTGGGTAGGTGTTCCGATGCAGTTGACCGTTGGATGCTGATTTGAATTGATTTAAGTTTTCATGCTTTACATTTTAGTCCTAAACGTTGTGGATGCTATTACTTGAGCTTGGGATGTCTTTTTAAGCTAAAATTTGGCAAAGAAGCATGTAACATGATTAATTTCAAATTGGTAAACCTAAAATCAGCTAAGTCCTTCAAACTTCCAAAAATTAAATTTTGGTCCCTAAACAAGTAAATTGTGCAATTGAGTCCCTAAATGCTTTCCGATCGTTGTGCCCTTCTCTTTCATGATTTGTGAGTATTCACATAGGCTTAAAGTGCATCTAGTCAAGATTAAAAATAAAAAAGGGTCGTTAATCAAGGTTGACTTTCAGGTTGACTTTGATTTTCCCCGTGTAATCTTTGTAGTTCGGGTTAAGCGTCTAGGCCAGGCTAAGGGGGTTACAAGTGTTGGTTTCAGAGCCAGGTTATCGAATAATTGGGGCTTGGTATGTGATTGATGTATTTGATTATGCATGATGGTGACTTTTCGGTGAAAGTGTGATGCTTGAATAGTGATGTATGATTCAATTGAAGTGAATTTGTGATGATATGCCACATTTGGAGTGTGGTTGGGGACCCCATTGCCATATCAAAACTAATGAGAAGAATTGTTTTCGAAAATGAGCTTGAGTACTTGGATTACTTACATTATTATGCCTACTTGTGTTTATTGCATTTTGTCAGTGTATTGTTTTTAGTATGGGGCCACGTAGAGAGCTGAGAATCAATACTAGATCTACGGCTGAGAATGAAAACGTAGGGAGTGTTGAGGATTTACCTCCTCCTCCACCTGGTGGACCACTTGTTGGTGGTGGAGCTGGGACTGGTGCTGCTGGAGTTTGTGCAGGGGTTGCTGGACCCGAGGGTGTTCAGGGGCAAGCTGCTCCTAACATGACCATGTTAAAACATGCTATTGCTAGAGCTTTCCAGGCAGCAGTAGCTGGAGCTCATAGAGCTGTACCTCAAGATGGTGCTAATGTGAGATTTCCGTTGAAGCGTCTCCACAGTCTAGGAGGGACTGAGTTTAGAGGTTTGTCACTGCAGGGATCCGAGTCTTGGTTGGAGAGCACCAAGAGGATTCTTGGTCAAATGAACTACAACAATGTGCAGAAGCTGGGATGTATTGTGTCACTACTACATGGTGATGCTTACACATGGTGGACGACCACTATCTCCGGAATGGAGGACGATGACGTGACTTGGACATTCTTCCTGAATGCGTTCAAGCGAAAATATCTAGGAGTTCGCTACCTCGACGAGAAGAAGAGGGAGTTTATGTCTCTTATGCAACGAACATGTTTGTAGCTGAATATGAGATTCAATTTGTTCGCCTTAGCCGGTATGCACCTGAGCTAATTCCTAGTGAGAGGGAAAGGTGTGAACGGTTACGTTATGGGCTGGTAGCGGATATAAAGACCTATATGCTTGCTGATGATTACACCGATTTTGATGTCTTAGTCACCAGAGCCAAGGACATTGAATTGAATCTTGGTTTGGCGAGCTGAGCAGGTAGATCTAGCTCGAGAAAGCGAGCTGCAGAACACGATTATGGTAGAGATCGCAACAAGAGACATAAGGGTAGGAAGCCGCACTATGATGCTAGACGTGGGGTGGTAACCTTGGTAGAGGTCAACAAGGACCTAATGCTTTCTTTAGGACTCCTGAGTGTAACCGTTGTGGTAGGAGACACGGTGGAGAGTGTTGGGGTAATCTTAGGACATGCTGGAATTGTGGAAACCGAAGGCATATGAAGAAAGATTGCCCTCAGCCGCTTAGAGAGGGACAAGCTCCGATGAGAGCAGTTGAGCCACAGAGAGGTCGTGGGCGCGGCCGTGGTAATTTTCAGCATAGAGATGATGGTGGAAGGAGCGTGGCGCATGTTGTGGCTGTCTAACCTGAGGGTGGTGGTCAGGCTCGAGTGTATGCTCATCGTAAGGGAAGGAATGATATAGACGTGATCGCAGGTACCTTTACTTTGCAGTCCTTGTCATTACTTTCTTTGATTGATTATGGATCTACACACTCGTACATATTGCGTGAACATGCTCAAATGCTTGGTTTGCCTGTTGAGTCTTTGGATGTTGGTATGCGTGTGACTAGCTCCTTTGGTGAGACGGTTGTAAGAAGAAAGTTGTATAGGAGATGTCCTTTGAAGGTGCAAGATCATGTTTTTCTTGTTGATCTCATGGAATTGCCATTCTATGGTTTCGATGTAATCCTTGGCATGGATTGGCTTGTTGAGCATAGAGACGTTGTGAATTTCGAAAGCAAGCGAGTTTCGTTGAAACTTGCGAATGATTACGAGGTGGTGGTAGTGGGAGAGAATGTGAAGTTTCTTGCCAATGTGGTGTCAACGTTGGAAGCAAGCCGGATGTTGCGTCAAGGATGTGAAGCTTACCTAGCTTTTGTTATGAATCCCAGTTCGAAGGAGGTACGTGATCAGGATATAAGGACCGTGTGTGAGTTCCCTGGAGTGTTTCGAGAGGAATTACTTGTTTTGCCGCCTAGTCGAGATGTTGAGTTTGGAATTGAGTTGTATGAGAACACAACTCCGCTGTCCATTGCTCCCTATCGCATGGCACCCAAAGAGTTGAATACTCAACTTCAGGAGTTTCTTGATGGTGGCTTCATTCAGCCTAGTGTGTCACCTTGGGGTGCACCGGTCTTGTTTGTTAAAAAGAAAGATGGCACGATGAGAATGTGCATTGATTATCGTCAGCTGAATAAGTTGACCGTCAAGAACAAGTATCCTTTGTCGAGGATTGATGATCTCTTTGATCAGTTTCGGGGAGCGGCTGTGTTTTCAAAGACTGACTTGAGGTTAGGGTACTATCAGTTAAAGGTGAAAGATGTGGATGTGCCGGAAACAACCTTTAGAACGAGGTATGGGCATTATGAGTTCCTTGTAATGTTGTTTGGCTTGACGAATGCTCCTGCTACTTTCATGGACATGATGAATAGGGTGTTCCATGAATTTTTGGATAAGTTTGTTGTGATGTTTATCGACGATATCCTTGTGTACTCTCGTACCGAGGAGGAGCATGAAGGTCATTTGAGAATTGTTTTTCAAGCACTGTTGGAAAATCAACTTTATGCTAAGCTGAGCAAATGTGAGTTTTGGCTAAAGGAAGTTGTTTTCCTTGGTCATGTGGTTTTGGCCGAAAGGATTCGAGTTGATCCCCAGAAAGTTGAGGAGGTGATGAATTGGAAGCCTCCTAAGTCTGTTCACGAAGTCTGTAGTTTTCTTGGGTTAGCAGGATATTACTGGAGGTTTATGGATGGATTTTCTAAGATTGCTGCCCCTTTAACGAAGTTGTTGCAAAAGGATGTTAAGTATGAGTGGACAGAAGCGAGACATCAAGCTTTTGAGAAGCTTAAAGCAGCTTTGACGCAAGCTCTTATCTTGGTTCAACCTGAATCAGTGAAAGAGTTTGTGGTGTATAGTGACGCATCCTACGTTGGTTTGGGGTGTGTGCTAATGCAAAAGGGTAAGGTGGTGGCTTATGCATCGCGATAGTTGAAAGTGCATGAGCGCAATTATCCTACGCATGATATTGAGTTGACTGCAGTGGTTTTTGCTCTAAAGATCTGGAGACATTATCTTTTATGGTGAGAAGTGTACTGTGTACACGGATCACAAAAGTTTGAAGTATTTGATGTCTTAGAAAGAGTTGAATCTTAGGCAACGACAATGGGTGGAGTTGCTTAAGGATTATGATCTAATGATCGAGTATCACACGAAAAAGGCCAATGTTGTGGCTGATGCTTTGAGCAGGAAAGTGGCGGTGGAGTTAAGAGCGATGTTTGCTAGCTTGAGCATATCGCGAGATGGTGGTCTTGTTGCTGAGTTGCAAGTGAAACCGTCTCTAGTGTAGTTGATAAAGGATAAGCAGTTGCTGGATGATTCCTTGGTGCCACATGTTCAGAATATTGCTGAGGGTAGACCACCGGATTTTTGTTTTAATGATGATGGTGTTCTATGTTTTGGGAGTCGGATAGTGGTGCTGAATGATGTTGAGTTGAGGCACACTATTCTAACCGAAGCTCATAGTAGTCCTTTTGCAATGCACCCTAAAAGTACAAAGATGTACCATGATATGAAGGATGAGTACTATTGGGTGGGTTTAAAGAAAGATGTCGCTGAGTATGTGAGAAAGTGTATGGTTTGTCAGCGGGTTAAGGCTGAGCATCAGTTTCCTTCAGGGTTGTTGCAGCCGTTGAGGATCCCTGAGTGCAAATTGGAGAGGATCACCATGGACTTTGTGTCTGGGTTGCCTTTATCGCCATCAAAGAAGAATTCTATTTGGGTGATTGTGGATCGCCTTACGAAGTGTGCGCATTTCTTGCATGTGCACACTACGTATACCTTGGATAAGTTTGCAGAGTTGTACATTGCTGAGATTGTACGTTTGCATGGCGTACCGAATTTTATAGTGTCGGATAGAGATCCGAGGTTTACTGCAAGGTTTTGGGAGTGTTTTATCAAGCATTGGGTACGTGACTGAATTTCAGTACTTCTTATCATCCGCAGACGGATGGACAGTCGGAGCTTGTTATCCAAGTTCTTGAGGATATGTTGAGGTGTTGTGTTATTGAATTTCAAGGCTCTTGGGAGAAGCACTTGCCTTTGGTGGAGTTTGCTTATAATAATAGTTACCAGGCATGTATTCAAATGGCACCTTATGAAGCTTTGTACGGGAGGAAGTGCAGAACTCCTCTTTACTGGGCTGAAACGGGACAAAAGTTGGTCTCGATGTCGGCTTTGTTGAAAGGAAACATTGAGAAGGTGAAGCTCATTTTTGAGCGGTTGAAGGAAACTTCAGATCGACAAAAGTCTTACGCGGACTTGAAGCGTAAGGAGAGAATTTGTGGTGGGTGATCGTGTGTTCTCGAAAGTTTCACCTTGGAAGAAGGTGATGAGATTTGGCCGAAAGGGCAAGCTAAGTCCGAGATACATTGAACCATACGAAGTGATAGAACGTGTGAGTCCTGTTGCTTATAAGCTGAGGCTACCATAAGAGTTAGAAAAGATACATAATGTGTTTCATGTATCCATGCTTCGGAGGTATAGATCGGATCCTTCGCATGTAATGCCTGTGGAGGAAGTTGAGTTGAATCCATATTTGACATATGATGAGGAACCAAATGATATTTTGGATTCGGACAGTAAGGTTCTCCGTGGTAAGACCATTGAGCTGGTTAAGGTGTTGTGGAGACATCGTGGTGTTGAGGAAGATATGAAGAAGCAATTTCTTTATCTTTTTCCTCCAGAAAAATTTTGAGGAAGAAAATTCTTAAGAGGGGGAGAGTTGTAACACCCCAAATTTAGGCCTAGATGTTTTAAAGTCCGAATCGGACCGGTCAGAAAACGATTCAAGTCTTAAATGGTGCTTTAGGGAACACCTAGTTTGGGATGCTTTAAAAATATTGAAAATATCTAAAAATCCTCATTTAATATATGAATGAATATGGTGAAATCTATTTTACAAAATAAGGTTTGGAAAATACTACATTTCGGTGTAGTGACCCAAATCGCAGTTTTTACAAAGTTAAATAGTGACTGTTTTGTAACGGGTTGAAACATTGAATATTTAAGGAGCTAATTTTACCAAAAGGTTTTTAATTAGATTTCTTCTTAATTTGGGTGATTTTATTAATGTTTTAATTAAAGGAAAACAATGATTAATTAAAAGGAATCTACGTTTGACTTTTCATAACTACTTTACGTCAAATTTCTCTCCTTCCATTTTCTCTCAAATTCTTTTCAGCCAAACACTCTTTATCCTTCAATTGGTTGCTGATTTTTATCCCTTTTGTTTGGATTTCAATTCCTTTTTGATTCCTAATCTTCACTTCATCAAAACCTCTTGATTTTACATTGGATTTTCAAGAAAACTTGCCCAGATCAAGGAGAAATCAGCCATTAGAGGTAAGCTTCGTCCTTCTCCTCTTATGATAAGTTCTTTACTGAAATTCCCAAGTTATCAATCCTTTGTTAATGATTTTTGAGTTGCTTTAATGTTAGAAACAAGGAATTGTATTAAAACTCAAGGTTTTTGGAGGAATCTTGATGATTTTCGTGCTTGATGGTTAGGCTCTATTTTGAGGGTGTTTTCTAATGTATTTTGGATGTTAATTGATGTAATAAATGAGGTTTTATCGAATAAATCCCGAATAGGCTTGGGTTCCTAAGTTTTGCTTGCTAGAATGATGGTTTTTGGGGTGGTTTTGGTGTTCTGTCATAGCTGGAGGTATAAAGATGAGTTTGTGGTGATTTTTGATGTTGATTGATGTTTAGAAATGATTAGAATTGGTAGATCTTGGCTGGGCTTTGCTTTGGATGAGTTTAGAGGTGATTTCTGTTGTGTTTGGTAGCCGAAATGTGGTTTGTGAGTAGAGCAGCGAGTTTAGGTGTGTGGCTGAAGATTTCAATGCATGATGATGCATTAATCCTCTGCTCTTATGTGTTTAAAACAGAGGAGACATCTTCGGACGCCTTTGGTGTTGATCCGGGAGCCTAGATAGCGTTTCGACAATCAAGCGAAACGTAATCGATGAGTGCGTGTTGTTTTAGAAGTCCTTGAGGGACAAAGAATCGAGGTTTGGGGATTTAGGAAAGGTTTGAAACATCTTCCTAAGTTCGAAAGTAAGTATTGGCTAGATTGCTCTCTTATATGTGGTTGAAATGATTTCATGAAATAACATGATTCATGGTGGAGAATTTGGATTTTGTTAAAACATGGCAAATGTTATGATTTTGAAATGATATGAGAATGATTTGAGAATTGATGCATGAAAAATAGTAGGTGAGATGACGTTTTGACATAATATATTGGCATAGATGTTGAGATACTTACCGAATTTAATTGATCGATCAATAGGATGAGAGTGCACTATATAATAAAAATTCGTACGTGCTCTTTGGTTGAATCCAAAGGGAGAGAACCGATGATGGGCATTCCATTGGGTAGGGCTTGGTGAAATACCCAAGCTTTATGGCGATGAGAGATACCGCCATGTGGGTACGGTGATGGTAGATGCCACCGGAAATTATGTTACTAGACGAGTGAGTACGGTGATGGTAGATGCCGTCGGAAGTGTCTAGTGAGTTGTCCGCATATCCGAGTAATAATGAGATGTGAAATGCCAATATAATATATGAAAAATGCTTTTGATTCACATGTACCTATTGTTGAGATGATTTATGCTCTGAGAAATGCATATGAGATTTGTATATGAGATGCTTTGGTTTTACAAGCATGATTTTGGCTTTGCCATGAGATTTGCATTGGTTTTAATACATGAGATAGAATTGAGGTACATGTCTTTTCAATGAGAAGTTGCTTTGAATGGTTTTCAAGCTTGAGCTAGAATGAGCATGTGGTAGAAAAATGCTTTTGAGAAAGTGTTTTCAAGAAATGCATTATTGTGTTGGTTTTCTTTAGAGCATGCCTCACTAAGCAATTGTGTTTACGCTCTCTCTTTTATCAATAATGCAGATAATTGAGGTGTTTTCGGGCATCAAGAAGGATAAGAACATCCAAGGAAGTGCAAAGCTCATGTATGGTGATGTTTTTATACACTTTAGTTTTGATATATGGCAATGAGAAACCAAGGTTGTATTTGGGAGATATGTTTGAACTCCCTAAGTTTGTGTCAGGGTTGTGTTGGCATTTATGGGTTGTAAATGGTCCTAAATGTTTGGTTTTGGGTTTGGTTGCTTATATTGGTTTGAGATTAGGAAGCATGCCTTTAGATTGTGTGCTTTTGTGTTTGATGTCATGCTCTAGCTTAAAGACATTAAATATGTTCCTTAATGGCTAAATGAGTTGCTGGTATGTTTTGATTCTCATTGAAGTGTGTTTGAATGGCTTGAAATGTCAAAAACCAACAATTTGTGCTGTCACTGGGAAAGGTGTATCGAAACCCCTCACATGTTCCAAAACGGGGCCCTGTAATGGCCATGGTGGTTCAGAACGGATGAAGCTGTTTCGAAACAGTTTGGAAAATGGTGAAGCCTGTTCCGATATTGGTCTCGAAACATACTCGAGTACCGAAATGGCCAACACCGTTTCGATACGATATTTTCGGTACGGTGGGTTGGTGTTCCGATACAGTTGACCGTTGGATGTTGATTTGAATTGTTTTAAGTTTTCTTGCTTTACATTTTAGTCCTAAACGTTGTGGATGCTATTGCTTGAGCTTGGGATGTCTTTTTAAGATGAAATTTTGCAGATAAGCATGTAACATGATTAATTTCAAATTGGTAAGCCTAAAATCAGCTAAGTCCTTCAAACTTCCAAAAATTACATTTTGGTCCCGAAATACGTAAATTGTGCAATTGAGTCCATAAATGCTTTCCGATCGTTGCGCCCTTCTCTTTCATGATTCGTGAGTATTCAAATAGGCTTAAAGTGCATCTAGTCAAGATTAAAAAATAAAAAAGGTCGTTAATCAAGGTTGACTTTCGGGTTGACTTTGGTTTGCCCGTGTAATCTGCGTAGTTCGGGTCAAGCGTGTAGGCCGGGATAAGGGGGTTACATTGCCTATCAACAGTAATACCTTGTCGGGCATTTTTGGGTTTATTCGGAACCATGCTATAATTCTTGTGTAGTGTGTGCAGGTTTTGTGAACAACTATGTGTCTAGACTCATTTAGTGTACCAGAATAGTCATGCTTACAAACTTTTTGTTTATTCCAATTTAATTTTTTTTCTGGAGGCAATTCTTAGGCTCCTTTAGTTTTTTTTCTGACTCTAGATTTAAATGCATCTTTTATGGAGGCTGTTCTTAGGCTCATTTAGTTTTTTCTAACTTAAGCTCAAAGAGAAATCTCCAAAAAACAGTGCATGTCAGTTTTGCAAGCAAATGAGTCTGAATATTTTTCTTTTTTTATTGTTTTCCTAGAGTCAGTGATAGGCACCTCAAGGGGCAATTTCAAGCGGGTAAACATTCTTATTCCAGTGCACTACAGAAGTCTAGATAGCATAAGAGTCACAAAGAGTGTTGTACAGATCAGAATTATAGCAAGACTCTAAACAGTTCCTAAAATTTCCTAAAGGCACTGTCACGACAGAGTATGTCGCGGCAGGTAAGTTTAGCTCAAAGACTTAAGCAAATTTTTTGTTTTTATTTTCATTTTTTGACACAAAAATAAGCTTAAAAGTAAACTAATAATTAGACACGAATTTAAGACACAACTAACAACTTCATTAATGGAGGGATGCCACCCCCAAACTCGAGGGTTACAGTGCCCTCAATGCAGGACAAAATGAAAGATAAAAAATAGAAAAATAAAATATATCATAAAAGAAATAAAACAACAAAGACAACAAAATATAAGAAAGAAACTTAATTTGAGGAGCTGTCGTCGCTGCTGATTTGGAGCTGCCGGTGGGCAGTAACTTTCATGGTAGGGGCTGGCAGTGTGCTGGGAGAGGTAGAAGCTGTTTTCTTCTTTACTTCTCGAGATGGCTGGACACGTGTCAGTGAGATGTGTGTGGGCTTGTCCAGAAGCTCGACATCATCGTCGGAGCTGCTGCTACTGCTAGCAGATCTACCTTGGCTGAAAATTCCTTCGGCGGACTCATTGAGTTTCTTTCTCTTCATCGGAGGGTAGTCCTTGGAGATGTTTTGGGCAACCGATGGCTCGGAATCAAAATCCTGCCAGGCAGAAGAAGAGGAGAACCCTTCCCAATATTTGGGGTCGATTTCTTGTAAGGTGTCCTTCCACTTTTCTCCTCTGGCTGTGGCAGACTGCCTGTCGCCTTCGCCTATCGTGGCAGGGGTAGGTATGGAAGTAGCCAAGGGGGTATGCAGGCTTGCAGTAAGGGTAGGTGTGGGGATAGCAAAGAAGTGGTCTGGGAAGGAAGGGAAAGGCACATGGGTAAAATGTAAATTATTATGAATAAAATTTACCGTTGCGGCCGTGAAGTCCCTCATGTAGCCCATCAGTCCGAGCTGTCATTCCTCCATTCGTTTCAGTGTTGACAAAATCTAGGCAGAGGTGTCTGGTGGAGGTGTTGTTGTCGTCTGCTGTTGTTCTACTGCGACAAGTTCTGGGAAACTAGGGCCTTCCAGCTGGTCTGTCGTGGCAGATGGGTTGAAGTATGATAGTGGGGTATCAGCTTTCAACACCATTAGGCTGAAAATGTTCCGCTGCGTCCACCCTTTTTCTTGAACATTTACGTCTTCCTCAATCTCTGGTACATTGTGGCCCCGGCAGATGGTGGTGATAAGGTAGGGGAAGATGAGGGGACCCGATGGTCAGAGGCACACTCAAGTATTCCATCACGTATGTAGCATGCGACATTTATTTGTCTTTCATTTAAAATTGAATGAACAAGGGCTAACCTTGTCTGTCGACCGTGCTGTTGTAGGAGGATGGCATGATGCGCTTCTTGACAAAGTGAGTCCACATTTTGGCTTGTGCAGTAAGCTGGGTTCTCTTCACAGTCCATCGGTGTTTAGGGTCATTGTTCCATTCCGTCCCTTCTTCGGTAACTTCTGCCATGACCGCGTCGTAGTCTGCCGGCGACAGACTATTCACGAACTTTCTGCGGGAGTCCTCCTTTTTGCTTACATACAATCCGTAGAGTGTATTGATGTATGTAGGCTCGAGGGAGAGTTGCTTGCCTCGAACGGTGACTGTCTTGGTATCTTTGTTGTCGATGGCAGCATAGAACTCTCGGACGAGGGATATGTTCATCTCCTCGGGTTGGGCCGCAAATTTCTACCATTTGTGGGCCTGAATTTTCTTGGCTATGAAGTTCTCGAGCCCTACATCTCTCGTGGGTTGTGTGTAGATAAACCCTCTTTCCTCCCACATATCCCTCTTTTGAAAGGAACTGTAATATCTCGAGGTAGACTCAATGGAGGTGAAACGGTTCGGAATGGCATTATGACTTGGGGTGGATGCTGCTGCGATAGAAGAGGAGGCAACACTACGACGGGTTTGTCTGCTATCCATTTGCAAGGTCTGTAGAAAATGTAAAGAAAATTTTGAGATCTAAAACAGAGAAAACAAGTTGAGAGAATGAGAATGAGATGAAAAATGAATAGTGAGTGGGGGTTTATATAGAAGGGTGATTTTCTGCCCGTTGAAGCTGTAACGGTAGGCGCGAATAATGGGGCCAGGTGTTACGCGGTTTCTGACGCGTCTGTCATGCGTTTCTGTGTCTACTGCGCGTCTATTACACGTTTGCATGTCTGTCACGATAGCTCCGTGAGAGGCTGTCTTCTCTGCCTCTGTCGCGACAGCTGATGACAGGCTGTGACGACAGACTCATCCGTTGGGCTTTTTGGGCTGCTATTGATATGATGAGCTGGTTCATTCCTTCTCTTTGCCTTGCTTCCTTTATTTCCTGAAAATAATTTAAATAAAATCTTAGTTCCTAAAATAAAATAAATAAATCTTAATTCCTAATAATTAAATAAAATAAAGTAAAATAAAAACTTAGTTAAATTAGGGATGCTTTGAAGGGCATCTCCTAAAGTAACTACTTCGTGCATCCTTAGGGCTTCAGTCCCCTGATAATGCTTTAGTCTATGTCCGTTGACTTTGAACCGGTGCCCGTACTTTGGGGATTTGATGGTGATGGCACCATGGGGGAAAACCTGGACAACATGGAAAGGACCAGGCCATCTAGATTTAAGCTTTCCTGGGAAAAGTTTCAACCTAGAATTGAATAACAACACCTGCTGCCCTAGGCAGAACTGTCGTGGCAGCAGTTTCCTGTCGTGCCACCTTTTGGTTTTTTCTTTGTAGATCTTGGCATTGTCGTAAGCCATTGCTCGAATTTTTTCAATTTCATTCAAGTCTAGTAGCCTCTCTTGTCCTGCCTTATCCCAGTCCAAATTTACTGCCATGATAGCCCAGTAAGCTCTGTGTTCTATCTCAACAGGTAAGTGACATGTTTTCCCATAGATGAGTCTATAGGATGACATTCCCAATGGTGTTTTAAACGTTGTTCTATAGGCCCAGAGTGCATCATTGAGATATAGAGACCAATCCTTTCGAGTGGGTTTAACCATCTTCTCAAGTATGTTCTTTACTTCTAAGTTGAATATTTCAGCTTGTCCATTGGTTTGAGGGTGGTATGTTGTTGCAATCTAGTGCTTTACCCCGTATTTTCTCAAGGCAACAACAATTACCCTGTTATCGAAGTGTCTCCCCTCATCACTAATGATCGCCCTGGGGATGCCAAATATGGAGAAGATATTCTTGTGTATAAATCTTTGAACAGTTTTGGCGTCATTTTTCTGAGTGGCGATTGCTTCTACCCGCTTGGATACATAATCCACTGCCAGTAGGATGTAAAGGTTCCCAAAAGATGCTAGGAATGGTCCCATGAAGTCGAATCCCCATACATCGAAGATTTCGACCTCTAAAATGTTATGCAGTGGCATCTCATGCCTTCTCGAGATGTTCCCAGTCCTTTGGCATTTGTCACAATTTTTGTAGAAGGCTTGCGCATCCTTGAACAATATGGGGCAATAGATACCAGATTGCAGAACTTTGGCAGCGGTTTTGTTTCCACCTAAGTGTCCTGCATAAGGGGAAGCATGACAGTGGTGAAGCACAACTTCTTGTTCATCTTGTGGTACGCATCTCCTGATAATCTAATATGCACAGTGTTTGAAAAGAAGAGGTTCATCCCAATAATAATGTTTTGCATCACTTTGGAACCTCTTCCTTGCATGGTAATTAAGTTCAGGAGGTAGTACACCACTAACAATGTAATTAACAAAATCACCGTACCAAAGGATTTCAGAAAAGGTTACCTGCCGCCATGGTTGTCGCGGCTGTTCTGGTTGCAGCAAACAACTGTTCATCTAGGAAAGTCTCTAATATGTTGGTCCTATATGTGGATTGACTCCTTCCCATCTACAGTCTCGACAAGTGGTCTGCCACTTGGTTCTCTTTTCCCTTCTTATACTTGATATCAATGTCGAATTCCTACAGTAGCAGAATCCAACGTACCAATCTCGGTTTTGCATCCTTTTTCGTGAACAGATACTTCAGTGCTGAATGGTCTGTATGGACCACCACCTTTGTTCCAAGTATGTACGAACGGAACTTGTCGATTGAGAATACCACTGCTAGCAGCTCTTTCTCTGTCGTGGTGTAGTTGATTTTGGCATCATTTAATGTTTTGCTGGCATAGTAAATCACATGGAAGAGCTTATCCTTCCTCTGCCCTAGTGCTGCCCCGACAACTTAGTCACTGGCATCACACATTATCTCAAATGACAAACTCCAGTCTGGTGGCTGTATGATCGAGGTTGTTACCAGCTTCTTCTTCAAAATTCTGATTGCCTCAGTACATTTAGTATTGAAATCAAAGGGACGATTCTACGCTAGTAGGTGGCTTAAGGGTTTAGTAATCTTCGAGAAATTTTCAATAAATCGTAGATAAAACCCCGCATGCCCTAAGAAACTCCGAATTCCCTAGACTGTGGTGGGTGGCGGCAGTTTTTCGATGACTTCTATTTTGGCTCTATCAACTTCTATGCCGCGACAGCTCACTTTGTGGCCTAGTACTATCCCTTCATCCACCATGAAGTGGCATTTTTCAAAGTTCAAGACCAAGTTCGCCTCTTTGCATCTTTCGAGCACCTTCTGTAAGTTGCCTAAACAACCTTCAAAACTGTCTCCAAAGACGGAAAAATCGTCCATAAAAATCTCTAGGAAATCCTCCACCATGTCGGAGATATATTGCCATCATGCACTTTTAGAAGGTTGATGGTGCATTGCAGAGCCCAAATGGCATTCTCCGAAAAGCATAGGTGTCGTACGGACATGTGAAGGTAGTTTTCTCTTGGTCCTCTGGTGCAATTGCTATCTGATTGTAACCTGAGTAACCATCAAGAAAACAATATTAAGGTTTCCCCGCTAATCTATCAAGCATTTGATCAATAAAAGGTAGGGGAAAATGTTATTTCCGGGTAGCTTTGTTAAGCTTCCGGTAATCCATACAAACACTCCAACGGGTCACAGTCCTGGTTGGGATTAGCTCGTTCTCTTCGTTGCTCACCACGGTTATTCCTCCCTTTTTAGGCACGCACTGCACCAGGCTCACCCACTTACTATCTGAGATGGAATATATGGTTCAGACGTCAAGCCATTTGATAATATCTTTTCTCACCACTTCTTGCATAGCCTCGTTTAAACATCTCTGGGCATCAATAGTCGGCTTATGATTATCCTCCAAGAGAATCTTGTGCATACATAATGTCGGACGGATGCCTTGGATATCAGCTATCGTCAATCCAATGGCCTTCTTATGCTACTGTAGCATTCTGATTAGCTGATGCTCCTGTTTCTGCATTAACTTGGAAGAGATGAATACGAGCAACGTATCATTTAAACCAAGAAAGACGTATTTAAGCTGCCCTGCCAGGGGCTTAAGGTCTAGAACAGGTGGTTTTTCAATTGAAGGCTTCTGGATTATATGTTCACTCGAGGTATAATTAAGAGGCTCGAAGATCTTACATGGACATTTGCCTATCCAATTTACCTCCTCATGACCTTCAGTGTCAGATATTTCTGAATCGGAGGAGTCACTATCATCGTTGTTGTCGTGGCAGTGACCAAACTTTATGTCATGGCAGCTCGATCTGATGCAGGGTTGGTCAAGGTTTACTTCAGTGATGGCCTTGCACTCTTCTTCTGCATCATCATGTTTAATTGCTTGGAGAACATTGAATTTGATTTCATGGTCATTTACTCTCATGGCCAGTTCTCTTGTCTCCATATCGATAACAATTCTGCTTGTGGTTAGGAAGGGTCGCCCCAGGATGATCGATGTGTTTTCATCTACTTCACAATCTAAAACAAGAAAGTCAGCAGGAAAATAAATTTATCCACTCTTACTAGAATATCTTCGATCTTTCCTTCTGGTTGTACATAAGAGTGGTCTGCCAGCTGCAACATGACTGTCGTGGGTCGTGCTCATCCAATACCTAATTTTTGAAACACATATTTTGGCATTAAAGTTATGCTACCACCCAGATCACAAAGTGCCTTACCCACGAATTTGTCACTAATTATGCACGGTATGATGAAGCTCACATGATCCTTCTTCTTCTGGGGTGGATGCCTGTGCGAGATAGTCATGCATCCTTCTGTCATTTTTACCGTTTTGAATTTCCCAAGTCTGGACCTTTTTGACCTAGCGTCGTTGAGAAATTTCGCATAACCAGGCATCTGCTTGATGTCCTCTAACAACGGTATATTAATGTGCACCTGCTTAAAAATATCATAAATCTTTTTAAGCTGGTACTCTTGTTTCTATTTTTGTAACCGCTGTGGAGAAGGAGGTGGAGGACGGTAATCTTCAGCATCCTTTTCTTGCTCCTCTGTCCCTTCTGCTGTCGCGGCAGGAGTGTCATTAGCAGGTTGTTCTTCCTCAACCGGGGCAGTGTTCACGGTAGGTAAATCTAGGGTTGCTTCCTCACTTTGTATAGTCTTCATCTCTGGCCCTTGTAACTGTTTCCCACTCCTAGTTGTGATTGCTTAACACTACTCATGTGTGGGTTTTCTAGTGACCTCAGTATCACTAGGGAATCCTCCGCTTTGCCTTGGCTTGATATGCTGGGAAACCTGGCCCATCTGTGTCTCCAGCGATTTCAAGGTGGCCTCATGGTTTGTCATCCTCATCTCTGTCTTGTCCATGATTGACTCAGTTTTCTTGACAAAGTGATCCATGTTTGCTATGTAAGCTCCTGTATGTGACATGAATGTTGCCAATGTCTGCTCCAGTATACTAGGCGTGGCTGCCTGTGTCTGTCGCGAATGCTGTTGTGGCTCCTGTCGCGACAGGATTCTGGGTGCCCCTTGGTTTTGGTTGTTCTGCATTTGAGGATTCAGTGCATTGTTCGGATTGCTCCAGAAAAACTTGGGATTGGAATTGTTGTAGTCGTAGTTTCTTGGCTAGTTGTAATTCCCAACATAAATCCTTTCTTCAAGCTGTAAAGGACAATCTTCCGAACTGTGGTTCCCACTACAAGTCTCACATACTTCTTCTGCAGCATATACGGGTTTAGAATCTTTCTTCTACAGATTTTCCACCACCTTTGTGAGGTATGCAACCTGTGATTTCAAGGAATTGTCATCTTCATAATCCTTTACAGTTATCCCTCGTTTTCCCCCTCTCCTAGCTGTAGGAAATTGCTCATCATTCTTTGCTAGGATTTTTAACACTATCATTGCCTCGTCTGGTTCTTTATCAAATAATAGCTCATTTGCTGTTGAATCTATTCTCATACGAGTGTGTGTATCGGCAGCATTGTAGAATTTAACGACCTGATTCCACACAGGGAATCCATGCATCGGGCAGTTCCTTAGAAGAGTTGTAAATCTATCACATGCCTCGTGCATTGGTTCGTCATCTTCCTGTTGAAAAGTAGCAATTTCATTACCCAATCTCTCAGATAAATGAGAAGGATTAAAACGAGATAAGAATTCACATGAGAGATCAGCCTAAGTTCGTATTGAACCCGGTGTTAGTTTATTCCACCAAGTTTTAGCTTTGTCCCTCAGTGAATGAGGAAATAACAGGAGCCTCAGTACTTCCGAATTTATTCCTGGCAATCTAAACGATCCACATATTTCTTGGAGCATTTTTAGATGTTCTCGGGCATCCTCTGTTGCAGCACCACTAAATTGTCCAACGGAATTTATCACGCTGAACATAACAGGTTTCAGCTCGAAGTGCTCAGCTTCCACGTCTGGCAAGGTGGTCTCCAGTTCAACATGGTCATTGACCATGTAATCGCGGTAGGACTGTCGTGCGGCAGCGGCAAGCCGGCCATTTCGGGCATCTTGGGGAGGATCCTCGTTGTTCTGCATTGCTTCTAGATGTTCCTCAAGAGAGTCGTTTTATGCTATCAAGAGTCAGACTCGGTTCCTGAGGTTGTACGTGCGTTCGATTTCAAGGTCTAGTTCGTACTCAGGTTCTTTGCCTCGTCTAGATCTGCGCATAAGCAAACAGAAAGCCTTGTGTGTAACCCCCTTAACCCGGCCTAGACGGTTGACCCGAATTAAGAAAGTCACACGGGGAAAACCAAAGTCAACCCGAAAGTCAACCTTGATTAACGACCCTTTTTTTCTTTTACTCTTGTCTAGATGCACATTAACCTTAGTTATGATCGTACAAACGACATACTCAAAGATCATAAACATCAGAGATCAAACAGGGACCCAATTGAACAATTTACAACTTTAGGGACCAAATTGTAAATTCTGTAAATTATTAGGTCTTAACCCAAATTAAAGTTACCATCTTGAAATTAATCAGGTTACATGCTTCACTGCCAAATTTCAGCTCAAACGGACATCCCAAGCTCATACAATTGCACAAACAAGATTCAGGACCAAAATGCAAATAAAGTAATCTTGAGAAACAAATAAAGTAAGAGATAAAAGAATTAGGTTTAAGAAATAGGCCGGTATTGATTTGCTGGATAGTGCAGGTGTTGCACTGAATAGAAAATTTTGTTCTGTCGTCGTTCCTGTCGCAGCAGCACCTGTCGCGGGAGCGATCACACAACTCTGTAATTCAAGTTTGGGAAGAATCCCTGCTGTGACTTGTCCTATCCCTAGGCCCAAGTTTTGTTGATGAACACTTCTTAGATGATACTTCCTAGCGTAAATCGATGGGTGAACACCAATTTTGTTGAATTCTTCCTTAGCCACTTAACCTCGCACTTATCCCTAAGCCGAGATGGTTTACCATAAACTGAAAAAAGCGTATTTATTCCATTCGTATGCTTGACTCTCCCGATATCAAGCAAATAGATAACCACGCAATGCTCTCCCGATACTCTTGCGAGATGTGAAAACGAGAATAAATAAACTCGAAGTTTTTATTGCTTGAACAGAAAGTTCCTAAACAATACAATCCTTGCAACTACTTTACAAAATCAACCCATAGGCCTAGGGGATGTTTAGAACATGATGAAAGAGGGAAAACGACAAGGGTTTTGGGGAAGACGGCTATGAATGAGATATCCCCCTCTAGGTCGAATTACATGCCTTTATATAGGCCTTGGGTCCAAGTTTTCTAATATGGCAAGAATTCAAGTTTAAACTAAAGTACAACTCTATTAGAGATTAAATCTTCTTAGTATATGCCTTTATTTCGTCCTCTTTTCTTGCCTTGAGTTTCTTCCTTGAACTTTGGGCTTGGCCTTCATTCTGCCTCAGGGTTCAGAAAAATATAGGAGTGGTCCACGACAAACCGGCTTGAAATCCTCTATCTATCGAGCTCCACTTTAATCTTCCGCCTCACCAATGTTGTCGTCATGGCTGCCACGACAGTGACCACGATAGTGTTTTGCTCATCGAATCCAGTACTATGCTCCGACTCTTCTCTTTTGCTGCCCTGAGTCTGCCACAACAAATACCTGTAAAAGTGACCAAATTCAGTATCAAATGTGCCATTTTATCTAATTGTGATGTATATGTAGGAATCTACCATAAATGCAATGAAATATGCTTGAATGCAGCAGAAATATGGGTAAATGAGGGGTAAAATATATAACTTTTATACACTCAACAATTGACTTGACCAACCACTTAAATATGTTTTAGAGGATTTTAGCATTTTTTACCATATTTTTATCCTATCTCGATTCTTGATTTCATCAAAATCACCTTACACGATTAGAACCGTTCTCGACAGGTCCGATCCGCTGCCTAAAACATCTAGTCCCAAAACCAGGGTGTTACAACTCTCCCCCACTTAGGAAATTTCGCCCTCGAAATTCTTACCTGATGGAAAGAGATGCGGAAACTGCTTCAACATGTCCGACTTCCTTTACCACGTGGCCTCCTCAACTCCTCGGTGTCGCCACAACACCTTCACAAGCTCTATTGTCTTACCACGAAGAACTTTTCTACTCACATCCAGAACCTTCACTGGTTCCTCATCATACGACAGATCCAGATTCAACTCTATCTCTTCAACAGGCATCAAATTCGAAGTATCCGATCTGTACTTCCATAACATGGAGACATGAAACATATCATGTATCTTCTCCAACTCTGTAGGTAATCTCAACCGATATGCCACATGACTAATACGCTCCACAATCTCACAAGGTCCAATGAACTTTGGGCTAAGTTTACCCTTACGCCAAAATCTCATCACCTTCTTCCAAGGTGATACCTTCAAGAACACACGTTCACCAACCGCGAACTCAATTTCCTTACGCTTCAAGTCCGCGTAAGACTTTTTCCTATCCGATGCCGCTTTTAACCGCACTCAAATGAGCTTCACCTTTTCGGTGGTTCCCTTAAGCATAGCTGGCATTCAAATCAACTTTTGCCTAGCTTCTGCCCAACAGAGAGGGGTTCTACATCTCCTCCCATACAAAGCCTTGTATGGAGCCATTTGAATACTTGCCTGATAACTGTTGTTATACGCAAACTCACCAACGACAAGTCCTTCTCCCAAGAACCCTAAAAATCTATCACATAGCATCTCAACATATCCTTATGCACTTGGATCACACGTTCCAATTGTCCATCCGTCTGAGGATGATAAGAAGTACTGAAATTCAACTGCGTACCCAAAGCTTGATGCAAACATTCCCAAAATCGTGTTGTGAACCTCGGATCCCTATCCGACACAATGGACTTTGGCACACCATGCAACCGCACAATCTCAGCTATATATAGCTCAACCAACTTATCCAAAGTATACGTAGTATGCACAGGTAGAAAATGTGCACACTTCGTAAGCCGATCCACAATCACCCAAACTGAATTCTTCTTTGTCGGTGACAAAGGCAAACCAGACACAAAATCCATGGTGATTCTTTCCCACTTCCATTCTGGGATTCTCAAAGGCTGCAGCAACCCAGAAGAAAACTGATGCTCAGCTTTCAATCGCTGGCACACCATGCAGTTACTAACGAACTCAGCCACATCCTTTTTCAACCCTACCCAGTAGAACTCATCTTTCAGGTCACGATACATCTTTGTACTACCAGGATGCATAGCAAAAGGACTATTATGAGCTTCAGTCAGAATAGTGTGTCTTAACTCAGCATCATCTAGCACCACTAATCGACTCCCAAAGCATAGAACACCATCATCACAAAAGCATAAATCTGAAGATCTGCCTTTCGTAATATCCTGAACATGCGAAACAAGAGAATCATCAAGCAACTGCTTATCCTTGATCAACTGTATCAGGTATAGTTTCACTTGCAACTCTGCCACAAGACCACCATCACACGATATGCTCAAACGAGCAAACATCGCTCTCAATTCCACATCCACTTTCCGGCTCAAAGCATCGTTTACAACATTAGCCTTGCCCGGGTGAAACTCGATCGTCAGATGATAATCCTTAAGCAACTGCACCCAACGTCGTTGCCTAAGATTCAACTCCTTCTGAGACATAAGGTACTTCAGGCTCTTATGATCCGTGAACACAACACACCTTTCACCGTACTGGTAATGCCTCCAAATTTTCAAGGCAAACACCACAACCGTAAGCTCACGATCATGAGTAGGATAATTGCGCTCATGCACCTTCAACTGCCTAGATGCATAGGCCACTACCTTACCCTCCTGCATCAACACGCAGCACAAACCAACAATGGACGCATCACTATAAACCACAAACTCCTTACCAGACTCGGGTTGAATCAAAACAGGAGCTTGCATCAAAGCTTCTTTCAGTTTCTCAAAACCTTGTTGCCTCACCTCCATCCACTTAAAGCGAACATTCTTTTGCAGCAACTTGGTCAAAGGTGCTGCTATCTTCGAGACACCCTCGACAAACCTACGGTAGTACCCAGCCAATCAAAGGAAACTCCATACCTCTGTCACTGACTTAGGCACTTTCCAACTAATCACACCTTCTACCTTGTGCGGATCAATGCGAGTACCCTCAGCCGACACAACATGTCCAAGGAAGACCACTTCCCTAAGCCAAAAGTCACACTTACTCAGCTTGGCATACAACTGATTTTCCAACAACGCTTGCAAAATAATTCTCAATTGCTTATCATGATCATCCTCGGTACGCGAATACACAAGGATATCATCAATTAACAACACCGCAAACTGATCAAAGAATTCATGGAATACACAATTCATCGTGTCCATGAAAGCAGTAGGCGTGTTGGTCAAACCAAACGGCATCACCAAAAATTCATAATGCTTGTACCTCGTCTGAAATGTCGTTTTAGGTATGTCCACATCCTTCACCTTCAGCTGATAATAACCCGATCTCAAGTCTATCTTAGAAAACACCGAGGCTCCGCGAAACTGATCAAAGAGATCATCAATTCTTTGCAAGGGATACTTGTTCTTGATCGTCAACTTGTTCAGTTGCCGATAATCTATACAGATTCTCATCGTCCCATCTTTCTTCTTCACAAACAAGACCGGTGTACCCCAAGGTGACACACTCGGCCGGATGAAGCCTCGGTCCAACAACTCCTGCAACTGCGTTTTCAGCTCTTTTAGCTCTTTGGGCGCCATGCGATAAGGAGCAATGGACACCGAAGTTGTGATCTCGTACAACTCTATATAAAACTCAACTTCTCTGTTTGGTGGTAACCTAGTCAATTCTTCCGGAAAGACACCCGGAAAATTGTGAACAGTTCGGATGTCCTGCACACGCACATCCTTGGTTCCAGGATTCATCACATAGGTAAGGTAAGCCCCACAACCCAACCTCATCATAAGGTTTGCTTCCAAAGCTGAAATCACATTCGACAAGAATTTCACATTCTCGCCTACTACTACAACCTCGTAATCATCGGCCAACTTTAAAGTGACTTGCTTAACATAAAAGTCAACCACTACCCTATGCTCCGTCAACCAATCCATACCAAGGATTACATCAAAGCCGTAGAAAGGTAACTCCATCAAATCCACAAGAACAACATGACCTTGCACAGACAAAGGCATCTCCTATATAACTTTCTAGTCACTACAGTCTCACCAAAAGAACTAGTCACTTGCATTCCTATTTCAAGCATCTCAACAGGTATATCAAGCAAATGTGCATGCTCACTCAAGATATAAGAATGCGTGGATCCAGAATCAATCAAAGCCAGCAAAGATAAAGAGTGAAGAGCAAAGGTACATGCGATGACGTCTGTATCATTACCCTCCTCGCACTGAGCATATACTCTCGTTGGTCCACCTCCCTCAGGTCTGACGGCCATAACATGGGCGATACCTCGCTGCCCTTCATCTCTCCTCTGAAAATTTCCACGCCCACGCTCAAGGCCTCGCTGAGGTGCAACTACCACAGGAGCACGTCCTTGGCCACCACCAGCCAACAAAGGACACTCCCTCCTCATGTGGTCAACCGAACAACAATTCCAACAAGAGTTCCATGTCACCACAACAGGAGCATGAACCTCTCTAGCTGCTCGAGGACAATCTTGCCTCAAATGGTCCCTCGACCCACTTGTCCAACATGTATGCTGCTCAGATCTCACACAACCTCCCTCAGCCTGACCACCTCGACCCGGAACACCACACCTTCTCTCAAGCTGATTTCTCTTATCACAGCCTCCTTTGTTCCGTCCACCACCAGATCTATACTCAGCAGCTCTCTTCCCAGAGATAGAACCAACACCTCTAGATGACAAACTCAGATTCTGCTCGATGTCCTTTGTTCGACAAACAAGCACATAAAAATCAGTGTAATCTGCAGCTAGCATGTACGTCTTAACTTTCTGTACCAAACCGTATCAGAAGCGATCACATCGATGCCTTTCACTAGGTACCAACTCAAGAACATACTGGCTCAAACGTACGAACTGGACCTCGTACTCAGCCACCGAAAGGTTGCCCTGAACAAGCGACATAAACTCTCGTTTCTTTTCATATAAGTATCTCACTCTAAGATACTTTCTCTTCAAGGCACCTCTGAAAAACTCCCAATCAACTTCATTGGGTTCCATACCAGCTGTGGTAGTCGTCAACCAGCTGTAAGCATCACATTGCAGCAAAGAAACTGCGCATCCTAGCTTGCGCACATCATTACAACCCATCTAATCCATAATGCGGTTTGTACTCGCCAACCAGGCCTCAGACGCCTCTGGAGACATACCAAAGAACTCCACAGCTCCCAGGCTCCTCAACCATTCCAAAGGTAAGCCCACCTGCCCAGCTGTAGAGGCCTGCACATGTGCTCCGGCAACAACAGCCTGAAACGCTCTGGTGATCGCCTGAACCAAAGGAACCAAATCTCCCAAACCAGAACAAGCTTGTCCCTGTTGCACCTGTTCCCCACCTCCAGGTGGTGGCGGAGGAGGTAGATCTCCCCCATGAGGGACATCAGCCCCTTGCTCAACCTGTTTACCCTGCTCAGTTGCAGGTACTATTGTATTGGACCTCAACTCCCTTCTAGGTCCCATTGTGCTATTTTAACTAACACAACAACAAAAACACATCAAAACATTTAGGCCAGCTGCAAGCAAGAATCCAAGTTTACAAAACATTTGATTAGTGTAATAAGGCAATGGGCACCCAATTTCCCCTACAGAGCATATCATACATAAAACATCATGCTCACATACTTTTGATCATCCTAAAATCAGCACACAACCACTTAGCATCATCATCACACAAACATATTCATTCCACATGCAATTCACATAAATCAAGCATGGAATAGGGTGCAAAATTCAACCAATAGCATGCTTTTCAAACCTCATATTTCAACACATATCAATTTCACATATAAACATTCCTAATTATTTCGTAACCTGGCTCTGATACCAACAAATGTAACCCTCTTAGCCCGATCTAGACGTTTAACCCGAACTACGAAGATTACTCGGGGAAAACCAAAGTCAACCTGAAAGTTACGACCCTTTTTTCTTTTTATCTTCACTAGATGCATAGTATTAACGTATAAGTTTAGAAAATTGATATGGGGAAAACGGCACATCGATCAGAGCTCAATTTGGGGTTCAATTGCATACATTTGACTTTTAGGGACTAAACTGTAATTTCATAAATAACAGGGACTTTCATGATTTTAAAGTTACCAATCTTCACCTAATCATATAACATGTCACCATGTCAAAAATTAGCTCAAACAGATCATTCTAACACAATCAATTGCACACACAAAGCTCAAGGACCAAAAAGAAAGACATGAGAACTTGAAACAATTCAAAAACACAGACCAACAGTCAAGTGTTTTGAAACGCTGACCTTCGTATCGAAATGCCCGTTTCAAAACTGGGCTGGTCGTTTCGGTACTCGGGCCCGTTCCGAAACTCGTATCGGAACATGGATCTCCAGTAGCTGAAGTGTTCTGAAACACCTTCTCTCGTTTTGAAATGCTATGGCCATTTCAGGCCCCTGTTTCGAAACATGTAAGGGTGTTTCGATACACCCTGCCCTACAACTGCAGAGTTTGCTTGTTGTTCATGCATTTTCACACTCGAATCATTCCAAACACAAGCCATAACATACATACAACATTGATGCAAATCAACAATCATCATTTTGAGGCATTAACTACGATATGGCATCCAACATGCAAATATAAATTCTAAAGGCATGCTCCCTAGTCCACGAAAACCACAACGAGCTATAACAACATAAAAACCAAAATCCAATCATCAAAGGACATTTACAACTCAAGTATAATCAATCTAACATGCTCAAAGTAAAATGAAAATCCTCAAACATTCCAAAGTATAAATCCCACCCATTGCCTTTTATTACACCGAAGCAAAACCACATACTTTGCAAGATTAAAAGCTTGGATTCCTCTTTTTCACTTGTTGCCTTCAAAGCCTAGTTTTCTACATTGATGAAACAAAAGAACGTAAGCACAAAGCTTAGTGAGGATCGCTAAACATCATTCATCAATGCATGTCTCATATTTTGCAAAACCAACACTTTACATCTCATGCCAGTTTATAAAAGATGTCTTCTCAAGACCTCAATACACTTTATAACCATATGCTCATATGCATCAATTTAAAACAACAAATAAACCTTTGCTCATGCTTAACAAGCATCACATGCATTCTTGCATCATACACAAATATCTCATGCATCCTTGCATCATATACAAGCATCTCATGCTTCACATTATTCATTTACATTATATTGGCTCACAAGTGATAATCCATAAACCATTTCAACACAAGACACGATCGGATACGCAGATTACAAGTGTTGTCCCTCACGATTCATACAAACTACCGGACTACACAAGGTGGAGATTAATGGCACAATCACAATCCCTCAACACCCGTGATGGAGATTAATGGCACAATCACAACCCCTCAACATCACTCATCGGTAGTTGTATAATTCCACTAACGAGAGTATGAGACACATACACAAGACTCACACATGGGACTAACCATTCACCGTTGTGATCTTAACCTCAATCGTTAGGGTACTTGGATGGAGATTACGACACAATCACAACCCCTCGACATCCAAGGAGACTTTATTCACGGTGCACCCAATCCTATAGCCAGCTAACTATATCCGATTAAAGTAACAAAAAACCATTTTCATCAGTTGCCAATATAATCATTTTACCACATTAATCCACTATTTTAACAAGCATAACCACAATGCCATTTCCACATGCTTAATATCATATGCATTCAACACATGCAAACCAAGGATCACTTACCTAGTGCATCCTTAACATAATGGCATTAAAATCCAGCATTAAACCATGCTTAAACATACTTAAAAACAGTAAACAAATCCACTCTTACATCAAGTGCAAATTCATCACACATAGCACATTTCCAAGAGAGGGATTACCGAAACCCTTACTCTTGAGCTTAGCTAAGTGTATCAAACTTACACTAAGCTCCCAAGATCACGCTCAGAGCGTTACAAAGCAGGAAATTGCTTTTCCACTCACTGATACGCGAAGCCTTGCTCGCCGACACGGAATTCACACCTCCGAAGCCTCCAAAATCCCCTCATTTGTTTACAGATCAAGATCCCCTGTTTTCACATCATCAAAACATAGATCTAAATGCATTAAAATGCATTCTAACACGAGCAACAATTTATAAACTCGTTTCCCACTCAAACTACACCCAAATACCCATCCAAAGCAACCGAAAACTCAATCGATTGCTTCCTAAACCATGCCCAACCAACGTACATCACTTCCAAAGCATTATCAACATCAAAGCACATCTAAAAAGCAACCTAACTCATCCTTATTCCTTCAGCAAGAAAGATTCCACCATTTCGCCCCAAAATCTCACTTAAAACTATCATGAAACTCAAGGATCTCAAGGATTTCAGGATCTATATCATCAACACCTCATTTTAACATATAAATCAACTTAGTAATCAATTAAGATCAACACAAAACAATGCCCAACTCATCAAGTCCGAAAATAAAGATTTCATCCACAATTTCACAAGATTTTGATCCCAAATAAAAACTATATTGAAAACTCAATCAAAAATAGTACTTAGAAACCAAATATATTTGGAAATTTCAAGAAAGAACTTAGATTAGAGGTTAAGCCATTTCCAAGCAAACTTATAAAGTCATTTAGGGCACTTTAACAACGTATAACACATAGTCGTTATATACATAGACAAAACAACAATACAAACTACTTTAAGTACTTTGCCACCATTCTAGGAGTTCATAGGGACAAAAATACATTACTTTCGGCTAAGGTGACTTGCTGCTTTACCAACTTGCTCTGATCTTGAAACGATAAATTCTTAACCTGAAATGTATGGACAATGAATGCATTAAAGTTATATAGTCTAAGTAAGGTAGTCACTAACAATGAATGAACATGGTATACTATTTAGCATGCTTTGGTGACAATCATAATATCAAATATGTGAATAAGCATGTCATGCTCTTTAATCATGATAAAAGCATTGTATCGATCATCATATCATCAATGACAATATCAAAATACCATAACAAAGCAATATCAATAATCAATAATTTTCCTTGGATCGATTCAACTGTATTTGGATACACGAATTCCACCACTACACCAACAATGAACAAATATGGTCCAATATCCTCCACTACACCGTTTTTGACGAGCATAAATCACATCCCTCCACTATACCATATAAATTTCGTACCACTTAGCTCATGAGTTCTATGGTATGCCAATTGTATCCAATACATCAATCCCAAAGTTTGATAACAATAGTTCGATATCAATAATTCAATGACAATAGCTCAATACTCATATAGTCATAGCAACAAACAATAGCAATAAACTCATGTCAATGATTCTATATGTCAAAGCTTCAATGATTTATATGACAATGATAACAATGCTAATGACGATGATTCGATGCACTACTTACCAAAAACTTACCAATATGGCTTTCGATAATGCTTTACGCAAAACCCCTTTAATTCAATGGTTAGTAAATCATACGGAATCAATAGCGATGAATTCAGAAAGGGCATTAATGGATTATTAGAATTAATATGACTTTATCGACACTCAATATGACAATATCGACAATCAAATAGCCATTAGCTATTAAACAAAGCTTATCTTAAAGCTTGAAATTGAACATTCAATGATTAAGAGAATCGATGATTAACTTAGGGCTTCCACTTACCCGATCGGTAGCTATAAATTAATGACCTTAAATCAAGGAAAGCTTAAGCTTAAGGATCTCAAATTGAGAGTTGTATGCTTGGGAGCTCAAGGTTGTAGACAATGGAGGTGTGTGCATGTTCTTTCAAAGCTAAAGGATGTAAATGGATCTCCGTGAAACAGAACAAATATGAGAGCTTTCTTTTACTAACTTTCTTAATCATTTTTGACCTCCCTTATGACAAATGAAATGGTTTCCCTCACCCAAGGGTAAGCTTATTATATTATCATCCACATGGGGAGGGGCAGCAATAATCAGGTGAGTCATCACCACCCATTTCCTTTCAATTTAACCTTTAAAAAGATTCAAATCAGGGGATCCATTTTGAAACACGTGAAGTTGTATCGAAATGGCTAAGAAAAAGTCCAAAATTTTGTTAATATCGTTATAACCATATCAAAATGCCCTATAACCGTTTCGAAATGCCTTACCTAGGTCGTTTCGATACAGATCTTACTGTATCGAAACACCTAGCTCAAAATCATTATCTTAGGCATTTCCAATGAGGTCTTTAAGAATAAGTTCATTTAGGGTCTCTTAATAGTATAGTCTATAATTTAGGCAGCAAAGATACAATATTTGAATATTTTAACACCAATACTCCGATCATCGGAATGCAATTCTGACTAGATCGATTTTTTGGGGTGTTCAAACTCTCCCACTTAAGAAAAATTTGTCCATGAATTTTTACCTGGAATGATGTCGTGATCATCCACTTGTTTTTTGCCTCTCATATAGTACGTTTGTCCAAAAGCTTTAGATTCTAGTCGGTACGTTGCTTTGAATAAACCTCCTGATTTTCCGAAGGATCCTTGCCTCGCTCCCTTTCCACAAGAGGATTGAACAGGGGACAGATTAGCAAACTAGTTTTTAGGACAATCTTATCTAAGGTGTCCCATCTCACCACAAAAGAAGCAAGCTCGAAATTTCTTGCGACATTGTCCCTCAGGGTGTCTATAATGATAAAACTTTCAATCCGGGAACTTCGTTTCTTGTTTAGAACCATCAATGCTCTCAATGGAATTAGCACTAGGGAAGAACTGTGTTACAGCTGGTGGTTGAGCAAGGTATTCATATTGGGAAGGCTGTGAATACACACTCGATTTCAAAGCTTAATACTTCCATTCCTTGAAAGATTCATAAGGTTCATCTCGATGTCTTTTCTCATATTTGTTCGACTCACTATTCTTGTTAGCCTTTTGAGCACCTTCAGTAGCTTTGACTCTATTCACAAGGGTTTGAAAATCGATGCTGCAGAAAGCCGTAAATATAGGATGTAGTTCATCATTCAAACCGTTGATGAACATCCTACACTTCTCTTCTTCTTTCTTAATATTTTCAAGCCCATATCGACAATACTTGAAAAAGTCGTGAATATACTGCTCGATAGGTCGATCAACTTGCTTTAGATGAAGGAAGATATCACGTCTCTCAGCATGGTAATATTCGCTGGTGTACTTCTTTCGAAATTCTTGTATGAAGAAGTCCCAGTTTAGAGTCTCTTCAGGGACTGCAAGGATCATTGCTTCCCACCAATACAATGCTTCATCAGCTAAAAAAGAAAGGGCACATTCGTGTTTATGTTCTTGAGAACACTGGAACTACTTATTCAAAATCCGTAAAGTATTGTCTAACCAATACTCTCCAACTTAAGGATTATCATCATTTTCCCTGTAAATGAGTAAGCTCGATGTTAAGGTAACTTATCAATAAGAGCTCGGGTACTCGGAATAGCAATTGTTGGAGTTTGAGAAGTTTGCCCAATTTTCATCGATGTCATGAATACCTTGAACATATCAGCTATGTTCCTAAAGCATTCGGTTTGAGCATATTTTACTTTACTCTCAGGGTTTCGTATTGGGGGGTTTTGCGGATTCAGAGGATCCTTCCTTCTAACTTCCTCACCATGAGTTGACGAATCAGTAATATGCTCATCTGTTTGAGCTTGATTAGTGTTAGACATCTATAAATAAAAGATCAGATTAGCCGGCAAGTCACAATACACAATAAATAACCCCTAGGTGGCAAAGTAACATAAAGTACAATACAAACAAGCATAGGTTTAGTCCAAAACCGAATAAACTCTAGCTTTGATACCACAAATGTAACACCCCCTTCTCGGCTTGGTCGAGAACCGAGTCAGAAGCTATTACCGATGAATGATACGGTGAACGGTGCAATAAAATTTTGTTTTATAGCCAACACTTGAACAATATCATGCAGTAAAATATTACCAGAATGTATCCTAATCCAATTAAACCTTTAGTAATCAATATTTAATCATTTAGGACCAATTCTTGACTACTACAAGGTTTAGGGACTAATTAGTAAATTTGCTAAATTAGACGTCCTTTAATGCAATTGAATTCCACAATGAAATTCCATACAATATTAACAAATCTAAAAGTTTTCATGCAAATCCGGGTTCATTTACTCATTAGATTAAATTATCCTATATAAAGTGACCAAACTATAAACAATGCAGACATTCAGATTATGCCTTTTAACCAACTAAACTAACCCTGTATCAAAACGCTCAAGACTGTTTTGATACGGGTGTACGATGGTCAACCTTGTTGACTTTACCTTTCATACCGTATCGATACGGGCAAGCCCCGTCTCGGTACGAGTTGACTCTCTTTTACCCGTTTTGATACAAGTTAAACCAGTATCGAAACAGGGGATTCAAGTAGCAAAATATTTCGGTACGTCCCTAGACCGTTTCAATACGCCCTGATCCTTAGGTTCAATTATTCTTAATTGTATTGATACGTCTTGACCAGTAATGACAAATTCTTGCTAGTTTTTAATCAAATTGACTTAGCAAACAGTGTACAAGTGCAATAAAACTTTACATGCAATATTTGAATATCATAAAGTACAGGCATGCCAAATTTCATGATCATTCGAATCCACTCACAATGTTTTCACCTTTTTAAGCCAAATATGGATATTAAGTCATTAACAAGCAAACTTAACAAGTCATTTAGGGCACTTTAACCACATATAACACATAGCCTTTATACACATAGGAAAAACATGTAACACCCTGATTTTGGGCCTAGCAGTTTTAGAGTTTGAATCGGACCGGTCGAGAACGGTTCAAACCTTTAAGGGAGATTTAGAGAATACCTAGTTCAGGATGCTTTAAAATTATGAAAAAATATCTAAAAATCCTCATTTATTATAAAAATGATTATGGTGAAAACAATTTTACAAAATAAGGTTTGGAAATACTACATTTTGGTGTAGTGGCCAAATCGTAGTTTTTGTAAAAGTTGACTAGTGACAGTTTTGTAAACAATTGAAACTTTAAATCTTTAAGGAGCTAATTTTACCAAAATGTTTTTAATCAGATTTCTCTTTATTTTGGGTGTTTTAATAATGATTTAATAAAGGGAATTAAAAGATAAAAATCTATTTTGACTTTCATAACTAGTTTACAATCTTTTTCCCTCTTTTCATTTTTTCTCAACTTCCACTCAGCCAAACACATTTCCTCCATCAATTAGACTCTGATTTTCATTTCTTTTGATGATATTTCAATCTCCTTCTGATTCCTAATCTTTTCCTCATCAAATCCTCTTCTTTTCACTTTGGATTTTCAAGGAAACTTGCCCAAATTAAGGAGAAATCATCCATTAGAGGTAAGCTTCATCCTTCTCCTCTAATGATCAGTTCTTTACTGAAATTTCGAAGTTATCAATCCTTTGTTAATGAATTTTGAGTTGCTTTAATGTTAGAAACATGAAATTGGGTTAAAACTCAAGGTTCTTGGTGAGATCTTGATGATTTTCGTAACTATTGGTTAGACTCTCTTTTGAGGTTTATTTCTAATGTATTTTGGATTGTAATTGATGTTTTATCAAAAAAATCCCGAATAGGTTTGTATTCCTACGTTTTGTATGCTAGATTGGTGGTTTTTGGGGTGGTTTTGGTGTTCTATTGTAGCTGGAGGTTTATGGATGAGTTCATGGTGATTTTTGGTGTTGATTGAGGTTTAGAAGTTATTAGAAGTGATATATTTTTGATGGGCTTTGTTTTGGAAGAGTTTGGAGATGTTTTCGGTTGTTTTTAGTGGCTGAAATGCTGCTTTTGGGTAGAGCAGCGAGTTTAATTAGTTGGCTGGAGATTTCAATGCATGATGATGCATGAATCATCTACTCTTATGTGTATTTAAGCAGGGGAGACATCTTCGGACGCCTTTGGTGTTGATTTGGAAGTGTCGGGAGCTTAGATAGCGTTTCGGCGAGCAAGCGAAACATAATCGGTGAGTGCGAATGGTTTTAGAAGTCCTTGAGGGAGAAAGAAACAAGGTTTGGGGATTTACGATTGGTTTCAAACACCGTCCTAAGTCCAGAAGTAAGTATCGCTAGATTTGCTCTCAATTATGTGGTTGTTGCCTCTAAAATGCTTTTACATGCTCTTGTTTTGAGATAAACAAATTCCTACTATTTTATGCATGATTTGTAGCATGAGATGATGCTATGTAGAGATTTCATGAGATAGCATGTTGCATTGAAGAGTTTTGAGATTTTGATTTAATGCAAAGCATGTGTTTTATTTTGAAATGAGATGAGAAGGTTTTGAGAAATGTGCATTAAAAACAGTAGTTGAGATGATGTTTTTGACATAATATATTGGCATAGAAGATGAGATAGTTACTTGATATAATTGATCGAACAATAGGATAAGAGTGCACTATAAACTGAAATTCTTACGTGCTCTTTGGAGTTGGGAAATGGGGGTAGTGCCATCCCAATTCAAAGTGAGAATCTGATGATGAGAGATACTGTCGGGGTAGGACTTGGTGAAATACCCAAGCTTTGTGGCGATGAGAAATACCGCCATGAGAGTCCGGTGATGAGAGATTCCATCGGGGTAGGACTTGACTTTGAGTGAAGTTAATTCGCATATCCCAGTAAAGATGAAATGTGAAATGCCAATATAATATATGAAAATGTATTTGATTCACATGTACCAAATGTTGAGATGATTTATGCAATGAGGAATGCATATGAGATTTGAATATGAAATGATTTAGTTTTCACAAGCAAGTGTATGGCTTTGCCATGAGATTTGCATTGGTTTGAATACATGAGATAGAATAGAGGTACATTTGTTTTCGAATTGTGATTTGCTTTGAAATGGTTTTCATGCATTAGATAGAATGAGTATTTTGCAGAAAATGGCTTTTGAGAAAGAGTTTTGAATAATGCATTGTTATGTTGGTTTTCTTTAGAGCTTGCCTTACTAAGCAAACATGCTTACACTCTCTTTTACCAACAATGCAGATAATTGAAGTGTTTTTTGGCAGCAAGAAGGTAAGAACATCCAAGGAAGTGTAAAGCTCATGTATGGTGATGTTTTTACATACTTTAGTATTGGTATTTGGCAATGGGGTTTCAAGGTTGTATTTGGGAGATGTGTTTTGAACTCCCTATGTTTGCAACAAGATTGTTAAGGCTTTTGTGGTTTGTAAAGGGTATTAAATGGTTGGTTTGAGGTTTGACGTCCATATTTGGTTCATGTGGTTAGGTAGCATGCCTATAGACTAAATGTTCATATGTTTAATGCTATGCTCTAGCCTAAGCCTCTTTTATACGCTCTTTTATGTCTAACCATGATGATGGTATGTTATGGTATGATTTGGGATATGTTTGAGTGTGAAAGAATGTCAAAAACAAGAAAATTATGCTGTTGCAAGGCACGGTGTATCGAAACACCCTTATCTGTTTCGAAACAGGGGCCCGAAAAGGCCATAGTGTTTTGGAACGGATAAAGGTGTTTCGGAACACTTTGGCTACTAGAGAGGGTTGTTCCGATACTGGTCTCGGAACGCACCCGAGTACCGAAACGATCAACACCGTTTTGATATGGGCCTTTTGATACGGGCCTTTCGATACGAAGAACAGAGTTCCGAAACGGCTGATCGTTAGATTGCAAATTTGAATTGTTCAAATTCTCATGTTTTTCATTTTAGTTCTGAATGTTGTGCATGCAATTGTTTGAGCTTGGAATGTCCTTTTAAGCTGAAATTTAATAGAGAGGCATGTAATATGAATAATTACATAATGGTAATCTTAAAATATGCAAAGTCCTTATATTTTCCAAAATTTACATTTTGGTCCCTAAAAGTGTAAATCTTACAATTTAATCCCTAATTGATTTCCGATCGCTGTACTTTTCTCTCCTATGATTTCTGAGTAATCACATAGGCTTTATGTGCATCTAGAAAAGATAAAAAAGGAAAAAAGGGTTGTTAATCAAGGTTGACTTTCGGGTTGACTTTGGTTTTCCCCGTGTAATCTTCGTAGTTTGGGTCAAGCGTGTAGGCCAGGCTAAGGGGATTACATTTGTTGGTATCAGAGCCAGGTTTGTGAATGTTTGGGCCTTGGTAAGTGGTTAATGTATGTGATTATGAATGATTGCGACTTTTCGGTGAAAGTTTGATGTATGATTGTTGATGTGTGGTTCTAGTGAGATGAAATTGTGATGCTATGTTGTGTTTGGGGTATAGTTGGGGATCTCATTGCCATATCATTACTAATGAGAAGAATTGTTTTAAAAAATGAGCTTAAGTACTTGGATTACTTACCTTATTATGCCTAATTAGATTTATTGTATTTTGTTAGTTGCATTGTTTTGTTATGGGGCCACGTAGAGAGCTTAGAATCAATACCCATTCTACGGCTGAGAACGAGAATGTGGAGAATGCTGAGGATCTACCTCCTCCTCCCCCTGGTGGACCACCTGGTGGTGGTGGTGGAACTGGGGTTGGTGCTGGGGTTGCTGGACCAGAGGGAGTTCAGGGGCAAGCTGCTCCTGATATGTCTGTATTTATACAAGCTATTGTTGGAGCTTTCCAGGTAGCAGTAGCTGGGGCTCATGGAGCTGCACCACAGGATGGTGCCAATGTAAGGTTGCCGTAAGAGCAACTACGCAGTCTGGGAGGGACTGAATTTAGAGGGTTGACCCTGGAAGGTTCCGAGTCTTGGTTGGGGAGCACCAAGAGAATACTTGGACAATTGAAGTGCAACAATGTTCAGAAGTTGGGATGCATTGTGTCCTTGTTGCATGGTGATGCATATACATGGTGGACAACAACAATATCGGGGATATATGATGCTAATGTGACTTGGACATTCTTTTTGAGTGCGTTCAAGCGAAAGTATTTGGGAGTTCGCTACCTCGATGAGAAAAAGAGGGAATTCATGTCCCTTGTGCAAGGGAGTATGACGGTGGCAGAATATGAGGTGTATTTTGCACGCCTAAGCCAATATGCACCTGAGCTGATTCCTAGCGAGCGAGAAAGATGTGAACGATTTTGTTACGGCCTAGTGGCGGATGTGAAGACCTATATGCTCGCAGCCGATTATACAGATTTTGATGTCTTGGTCACCGGAGCTAAGGACATTGAGCTGAATCTTGGTTTTTCAAGTCGAGCAGGAGGATCTAGCTCAAGGAAGCGAGCTGCAGAGCATGATTTTGGTAGATATCACTATAAGAGGCATAAGGATAGAAAGCCACATGGTGTTGTTAGACGTGGGGGTGGTAACCCTGGGAGAGGTCGACAAGGACCAAATGCTTTCTTGAGGACTCTTGAGTGTAACTGGTGTAGTAAGAGACATACTGGTGAGTGTTGGGTGTAATCTCGGCACGTATTGGAACTGTGGTAATCGAAGGCACATGAAGAAAGATTGTCCTTAGCCGTTGAGAAAGGGTCAGTCTGCGATGAGAGCAGTTGAGCAACAAAGAGGCCGTGGGCGCGGCCGTGGTAACTTTCAGTGTAAAGATGAAGGTGGAAGGAACGTGGCATATGTGGTGGCTGTTCAACCTAAGGGTGGTGGCGAGGCTCGAGTGTATGCCCATCAAGAGGGAAGGAATGACACAGACGTGATCGCAGGTACCTTTACTATGCAATCTTTGTCATTACTTTCTTTGATTGATTCTGGATCTACACACTCGTACATATTGCGTATACATGCTCAAATGCTTGGTTTGCCTGTTGAATCTTTGGATGTGGGTATGCGTGTGACTAGTTCCTTTGGTTAGATGGTTGTAACAAGAAGATTGTATAGGAGGTCCCCCTTAATGGTGCAAGATCATGTGTTTCTTATCGATCTTATGGAATTGCCATTCTATGGTTTTGACATAATTCTTGGCATGGGTTGGCTTGTTAAGCATAGAACCGTTGTGGATTTTGAAAGCAAGCAAATTTCGTTGAAACTTGCGGATGATTATGAGGTTGTGGTGGCAGGAGAAACTATGAAGTTTCTATCTAACGTGGTGTCTACGCTTGAAGCGAGCTGGATGTTGCGTCAAGGATGTGAGGCTTATCTAGCCTTTATTATGAATCCTGGTACGAAGGAGGTTCGCATACATGATATAAAGATCGTGTGTGAGTTTCCTGGAGTATTTCCAGAGGAATTACCTGGTTTGCCACCTAGTCGGGAGGTTGAATTTGGAATTGAGTTGTATGAGAACACAACTCCGGTGTCCATTGCTCCCTATCGCATGGCACCTAAGGAGTTGAAGTAGTTGAAAACACAACTTTGAGTTGGTTGACCGAGGCTTTATTCGGCCTAGTGTGTAACCTTGGGGTGCACCGGTCTTATTTGTTAAAAAGAAAAATGGCACGATGAGGATGTGCATTGATTATCGTCAACTGAATAAGTTGACCATCAAGAACAAGTATCCTTTGCCGAGGATTGATGATCTTTTTGATCAGTTTCGAGGAGCGGCTGTTGTTTTAAAGATAGATTTGAAGTCAGGATACTATCAGCTAAAGGTGAAGGATAAGGATGTGCCGAAAACAGCCTTTCGAAAGAGATATGGGCATTATGAATTTCTAGTGATGTCGTTTGGATTGACGAATGCTCTTGCTTCTTTCATGGACATGATGAACAGGGTGTTTCATGAATTCTTAGATAAGTTCGTTGTGGTGTTCATCGATGATATCCTTGTGTACTCTCGTACTGAGGAGGAGCATGAGGGTCATTTGAGGACCGTTTTGCAAGCGTTATTAGAAAATCAGCTTTATGCTAAGCTGAGCAAATATAAGTTCTGGCTAAAGGAAGTTGTTTTTCTTAGCCATGTGGTTTCGGATGAAGGGATTCAAGTTGATCCTCAGAAGATTGAGGCGGTGATGAATTGGAAGACTCATAGGTCCGTTCATGAAGTTTGTAGTTTCCTTGGGTTGGCAGGTTAATACCGGAGGTTTGAGGATGAATTTTCTAATATTGCTGCCCCTTTAACGAAGTTGTTGCAAAGGATGTTAAGTATGAGTGGACGTAAGTGAGACAACAAGCCTTTGAGAAGCTTAAGGCATCTTTGACGCAAGCTCATATTTTGGTTCAACCTGAATCAGGGAAAGAGTTTGTGGTGTATAGTGACCCATCCTATGTTGGTTTGGGGTGTGTGTTGATGCAAGATTGTAGGGTAGTTGCTTATGCATCGCAACAGTTGAAAGTGCATGAGCGCAATTATCCTACGCATGACATTGAGTTAGCAGCAATGGTTTTTGCTTTAAAGATCTTGAGACATTATCTCAATGGTGAGAAGTGTATTGTGTACACGGATCATAAAAGTTTGAGGTACCTGATGTCTCAGAAAGAGTTGAATCTTAGGCAACGACGTTGGGTGGAGTTGCTTAAGAATTACGATCTAACGATCGAGTATCATCCGGGGAAGACCAATATTGTGGCTGATGCTTTGAGCAGGAAAGTGGTAGTGGAATTGAGAGCGATGTTTGCTAGCTTGAGCATATCGCGTGATAAAGGATAAAGGATAAACAACTGTTGGATGATTCTTTGGTGTCACATGTTCAGGATATTGTAGAAGGTAGGCCATCGGATTTCTGTTTCAATGATGATGGTGTTTTATGTTTTGGGAGTCGTATAGTGGTGCCGAGTGATGTTGAGTTGAGGCGCACTATTCTGACTGAAGCTCATAGTAGTCCTTTTGCTATACACCCTGGTAGTACAAAGATGTACCGTGATCTGAAGGATGAGTACTATTGGGTGGGATTGAAAAAAGATGTCTCTGAGTATATCAGTAAATGCATGGTTTGTCAGGGAGATAAGGCTGGACATCAATTTCCTTCAGGGTTGTTGCAGACGTCAAGGATTCCTGAATGGAAGTGAAAGAGGATCACCATGGACTTTGGGTTTGGTTTGCCTTTATCGCCATCAATGAACAATTTTATATGGGTGATTGTGGATCGCCTCATGAAATGTGCGCAGTTCTTGCTTGTGCATACTACATATACCTTGGATAAGCTTGCGGAGATGTACATTGCTGAAATTGTACGGTTGTATGGTGTGCCAAAATCTATAGTGTCGGATAGAGATCTGAGGTTTACTGCAAGGTTTTGGGAGTGTTTGCATCAAGCATTGAGTATGCGGCTGAATTTCAGTACTTCTTATCATCCGCAGACGGATCGACAGTCGGAGCGTGTTATCCAAGTGCTCGAGGATATGTTGAGGTGTTGTGTTATTGAATTCCAAGGCTCTTGGGAGAAGCATTGCCTTTGGTGGAGTTTGCTTATAATAACAGTTACCAGGCAAGTATTCAAATGGCACCTTATGAAGCTTTGTACGGGAGGAAGTGCAGAACTCCTTTTTGTTGGGCTGAAACGGGACAAAAGTTAGTCTTTATGCCAGCTTTGTTAAAAGGAACCACCGACAAGGTGAAGCTCATTTGTGAGCGGTTGAAGGCAGCATCAGATCGGCAAAAGTCTTACGCAGATTTAAAGCGTAAGGAGATAGAATTTGTTGTGGGCGAGCGTGTGTTTCTCAAAGTTTCACCTTGGAAGAAGGTGATGAGATATAGTCGAAAGGGAAAGTTGAGCCCAAGGTTCATTGGACCATACGAGGTGATAGAACGTGTGGGTCCTGTTGCCTACAAGCTGAGACTACCTCAAGAGTTAGCAAAGATACATAATGTGTTTAATGTATCCATGCTTCGGAGATATAGATCGGATCCGTCGCATGTTATGTCTGTGGAAGAGGTTGATTTGAATCCAGACTTGACGTATGATGAGGAACCGGTTGAGATTCTTGATTCGGATAGTATGGTTCTCCGAGGTAAGACCATCGAGCTTGTTAAAGTCTTGTGGAGACATCGTGGAGTTGAGGAAGCTACGTGGAAAAGGAAGAAAGACATGAAGAAGCAATTTCCTTACCTTTTTCCTCCATGTAAATTTCGAGGATGAAATTTCATAAGAGAGGGAGAGTTGTAACACCCTGATTTTGGGCCTAGAAATTTTAGAGTTTGAATCGGACCGGTCGAGAACGGTACGAACCTTTAAGGGAGATTGAGGGAACACCTAGTTCGGGATGCTTTAAAATTATGGAAAAATATCTAAAAATCCTCATTTATTATATGAATGATTATGGTGAAAACAATTTTACAAAATAAGGTTTGGAAATACTACATTTCGGTGTAGTGACCAAATCTCATTTTTTTGCAAAAGTTGACTAGTGACTATTTTGTAAAGGATTGAAACTTTGAATCTTTAAGGAGCTAATTTTACCAAAATATTTTTAATCATATTTCTCTTTTTTGGTTTTTTAATAGTGATTTAACAAAGGGAATTAAAAAATAAAAATCTATTTTGACTTTCATAACTACTTTACGATCTTTTCCCTCTTTTCATTTTTTTCTCAACTTCCACTCAGCCAAACACATATACTCCATCAATTAGCCTTTGATTTTCATTCCTTTTGATGAGATTTCAATCTCCTTTTGATTTCTAATCTTTTCCTCATCAAATCCTATTGTTATCACTTTGTTTTTTCAACGAAACTTGCCCAAATTAAGGAGAAATCAACCAATAGAGGTAAGCTTCGTCCTTCTCCTCTAATGATCAGTACTTTACTGAAATTCCCAAGTTATCAATCCTTTGTTAATGATTTTTGAGTTGCTTTAATGTTAGAAACATGAAATTAGGTCAAAACTCAAGGTTCATGGTGAGATCTTGATGATTTTTATAACTATTGGTTAGGCTCTATTTTGAGGTTGATTTCTAATGTATTTTGGATGGTAATTGATGTTATAAATGAGGTTTTATCAAACAAATCCCGAATAGGTTTGGATTCCTAAGTTTTGCATGCTAGATTAGTGATTTTTGGGGTGGTTTTGGTGTTCTGTTGTAGATGGAGGTTTAAGGATGAGTTTACGGTGATTTTTGGTGTTGATTGAGGTTTAGAAGTGATTAGAAGTGATAGATCTTGGCTGGGCTTTGTTTTTGAAGCGTTTGGAGATGTTTTCGGTTGTTTTTAGTGGCCGAAATGATGCTTATGGGTAGAGCAACGAGTTTGATTAGTTGGCTGGTGATTTCAATGCATGATGATGCATTAATCCTCTGTTCTTATGTGTATTTAAGCAGGGGAGACATCTTCTGATGCCTTTGGTGTTGATCAGGAAGTGTCGAGAGCTTAAATAGTGTTTCGGCGAGCAAGCGAAACGTAATCGGTGAGTGCGAATGATTTTTGAAGTCCTTGAGGGACAAAGAAACAAGGTTTGGGGATTTAGGATTGGTTTGAAAACCATCCTATGTCCGGAAGTAAGTATGGCTAGATTTGCTCTCAATTATGTGGTTGTTGCCCCTAAAATACTTTTACATTCTCTTGTTTTGAGATAGACAAATTCCTACTATTTTATGCATGATTTGTAGCATGAGATGATGCTATGTAAAGATTTCATGAGATAACATGTTGCATTCAAGAGTTTTGAGATTTTAACTTAATGCAAAGCATGTGTTATGATTTTGAAATGAGATGAGAAAGTTTTGAGAAATGTGCATTAAAAATAGTAAGTGAGATGATGTTTTTGACATAATATATTGGCATAGAAGATGAGATAGTTATCGGATGTAATTGATCGATCAATAGGATGAGAGTGTACTATAAACTAAAATTCGTACGTGCTCTTTGGAGTTGGGCAATGGGGGTAGTGCCATCCCAATACAAAGTGAGAATCTGATGATGAGAGATACCATCGGGGTAGGACTTGATGAAATACCCAAGCTTTGTGGCAATGAGAAATACCGCCATGAGAGTCCGATGATGAGAGATTCCACCGGGGTAGGACTTGACTTTGAGTCAAGCTAATCCGCATATCCGAGTAAAGATGAAATGTGAAATGCCAATATAATATATGAAAATGTATTTGATTCACATGTACCAAATGTTGAGATGATTTATGCAATGAGAAATGCATATGAGATTTGAATATGAAATGCTTTAGTTTTCACAAGCATGTGTATGGCTTTGCCATGAGATTTGCATTGGTTTGAATACATGAGATAGAATAGAGGTACATGAGATAGAATGAGCATGTTGTTGAAAACGGCTTTTGAGAAAGAGTTTTGAATAATGCATTGTTGTGTTGGTTTTCTTTAGAGCTTGCCTCGCGAGGCAAACATGCTTAAGGTCTCTTTTACCAACAATGCAGATAATTGAAGTGTTTTTAGTTAGCAAGAAGGTTAAGAACATCCAAGGAAGTGTAAAGCTCATGTATAGTGATGTTTTTACATACTTTAGTATTGGTATTTGACAATGGGGTTTCAAGGTTGTATTTGGGAGATGTGTTTTGAACTCCCTATGTTTGTAGCAAGATTGTTGAGGCTTTTGTGGTTTGTAAAGGGTGTTAAATGGTTGGTTTCAGGTCCATATTTGGATCATATGGTTAGGTAGCATGCCTATAGAATAAATGTTCTTATGTTTAATGCCATGCTCTAGCCCAAGCGTCCTTTATATGCTCTTTTATGTCTAACCATGATGCTGGTATGTTATGGTATGATTTGGGATATGTTTGAGTGTGAAAGAATGTGAAAAACCAGAAAATTATGCTGTTGCAGGGCAGGGTGTATCGAAACACCCTTATCTGTTTCGAAACATGTGCCCGAAATGGTCATAGTGTTTCGGAACGGATAAAGGTGTTTCGGAACACTTTGGCTACTGGAGAGGGCTGTTCCGATACTGGTCTCGAAACGCACCCGAGTACCAAAATGGTCAACACTGTTTCAATACGGGCATTTTGATACGAAGACCAGAGTTCCGAAACGGATGACTGTTAGATTGCAAATTTGAATTGTTCAAGTTCTCATGTTTTACATTTTAGTCCTGAATGTTGTGCATGCAATTGTTTGAGCTTGGAATGTCCTTTTAAGCTGAAATTTAATTGAGACGCATGTAATATGACTAATTACATAATGGTAATCTTAAAAATATGCGAAGTCCTTATATTTTCCAAAATTTACATTTTGGTCCTTAAAAGTGTAAATCTTACAATTGAATCCCTAATTGAATTCCGGTCGTTGTGCTTTTCTCTCGTATGATTTCTGAGTAATAACATAGGCTTTATTTGCATCTAGAAAAGATAAAAAGGAAAAAAGGGTCGTTAATCAAGGTTGACTTTCGGGTTGACTTTGGTTTTCCCCGTGTAATCTTCGTAGTCCGGGTCAAGCGTCTAGGCTGGACTAAGGGAGTTACAAAACATCAATACCAACTACTTTAATTACTTTGCCACCTTTCCAGGAATTAATAGGGACAAAAATACTATATTTTAGGCTGAGGTGACTTGCCGCTTTACCAACTAGCTCCGATCTTGAAATGATAAATTCTTAACCTGGAATGTATGGACAGTGAATGCATTAGACTTATATAGTCTAAGTGAGGTAGTCAATAACAATGAATGAACATGGTATACTATTTATCATGCTTTGGTGACAATCATAATATCAAATATGTGAATAAGCATGACATGCTCTTTAACCATGATAAAAGCATAATATCATTATCATATCATCAATGACAATATCAAAATACCATAATAAAGAAATATCAATAATCAATAATTTTCCTTGGATCGATTCAACCATATTTGGATACACGAATTTCACCATTACACCAACAATGAACAAATATGGTCCAATATCCTCCACTACACCGTTTTTGACCAACACAAATCACATCCCTCCTCTATATCGTATAAACTCCGTACCACTCAGCTCGTGAATTCTATGGCATGCCAATTGTATCCAATACTTCGATCCCAAAGTTCGATAACAATAGTTTGATAGCAATGATTCAATGACAATATCTAAATAATCAAATAGTCATAGCAACAAACAATAGCATTAAACTCATTTCAATGATTCTATATGTCAATGCTTCAATGATTTCTATGACAATGATAACAATGCTACAGACGATGATTTGAGGCACTACTTACCAAAACTTACCAATATGGCTTTCAATAATGCTTTATGCAAAACCCCTTTAATTCAATGGTTAGTAAATCATACGAAATCAATAACAATGAATTCAGAAAGGCTTCTCGCCTAATTCCGAGACTCCGACTACACTCACCTTGATAATCTGAAGCTCCTACGGCTCCTGGATGACTATCTCTTTATTCATAGCTTTCGATGGAGATGAAAAATTAGTCTTTTCCAATTCTTGAACTTGGAAGGGCAATAATGGATTATTAGAATCAATATGACAATATCGATACTCAAATAGCCATTAGCTATTAAACAAAGCTTATCTTAAAGCTGGAAATTGAACATTCAATTATTAAGAGAATCGATGATTAACTTAGGGCTTCCACTTACCCGATCGATAGCTATAAATTAATGTCCTTAAATCAAGGAAAGCTTAAGCTTAAGGATCTCAAATTGAGAGGTTTATGCTTGGGATCTCAAGGTTGAAGACAATGGAGGTGTGTGCTTGTTCTTTCAAAGCTAAAGGATGGAAATGGATCTCAGTGAAACAAAACAAATATGAGAGCTTTCTTTTACTAACTTTCTTAACATTTCCCACCTCCTTTATGACCAATGAAATGGAATGAAATGTTTTCCCTCACCCAAGGGTAAGCTTATTATATTATAATCTATATTCTATATTTCTTATCAATAAAGATGACTATAAGTAAGCCCTTAGATTATTTTCACGTGGGGAGGGGCATCGATAATTAGGTGAGTCATCACCACCCCATTTCCTTTCAATTTAACCTTTGAACAGATTTGAATTAGGGGACTCGTCTTGAAATGCGTGAAGCTATATCGAAACAGCTAAACAAAAGTCCAAAAGTTAGGTAATAGTGTTATAACCGTATCAGAACGCCCTATATCCGTTTCGAAATGCCTTACCTAGGCCGTTTTGATATGAATCTTATTGTATCGAAACACCTAGCTCAAAAACATTATATAAGTCATTTCCAATGAGGTCTTTAAGAATAAGTTCATTTAGGGTCTCTTAACAGTGTAGTTTATAATTTAGGCAGCAAAGATACAATATTTGAATTTTATAACACCAATACTCCGATCATCGGAATCCAATTCCGTCTAGACCGGTTTTCGGTGTGTTACACTCGTTTGATCAATGTCTGGGCAAGCTTGCCAAGGTATTGAAACAATGTGAGAAAATCGATTTTGTGTTCAATTGAGAGAAGTGTCACTTTAGGGTTGCCAAGGGCATTGTCTTAGGCCGCCATATTTCCATCAAGGGTATTGAAGTGGACAAAGCCAAGATAGAAGTCATAAAGAAGCTTCCACCCCCATCTAATGTCAAAGCCATTCGAAGTTTCCTTGACCATGTCGGTTTCTACAAGAGATTCATCAAGGATTTCTCCAAGACCTTGAAGCCTTTATGCTCATTGTTGGAGTAGAATAGAGCATTCAAGTTTGATGACAAATTCTATGCTGCATTCGAGACCATGAGGAAGGAACTTATTTCTGCACCGGTTGTAGTGCCCCTGATTAGTCACAACCCTTTGAGCTTGTATGCGATGCTAGCGATTATGATGTTGGAACAAGCTGGAACATGCTATCTTTGTGGTGAACAAGGCCATATTATCAAAGACTATTCTCAGAATCCAAATCAAGTTCTTAATGCACCATCTAAAGCTGCTACTCCAACTAAGTCACTCAAGGGTCGAGGACCTAGACAAGCTCCGTTAGATTCCGCTGGATGACCTCGTGAACAATCTATGACCCCAATCATTAAGAATCCAAAGCTCTTGTTCATGTGTACCATGTTCGTAGTAGGAAGGAATATGATGCCCCTGATGCTATTGCATGTACCATTGAATTATATTCATATCATGTTTACGCTTTGGTTGATCACGAATCTACTTACAACAATGGAAATAATATCTAGGAATCCCATAGGTGATCTATCAATCAAGTTTGTAAGAATTTCCCTTATTGATACAAGGGATTCCTTTTACAGCTCACTTGATGGCATTGTCATTTATTGAATTTGACCTTAATCTAGGGCTTTATTGGCTTAGAGAGCATCAAGATTGGGTTGATTGTTCCAAAAAGAAATTGTATTTGCATGGTTTAGGAAAGGAAATCATTGCGTTGATGGGTAAGAAGCAAGAACAAAAGGACCCTGATGATATATGCTATTTAAAGCGAAAAGAAGTTTGAGCTTAAGTTAGAGATTATTCCTACCGTAAATGATTTCCTAGATGAGTTCCCCAAAGAACTTTTGGGTCTACCTCTAACTTGAGAAGTTGAATTCAAGATTGAAGTGTAACACCCTCAACCCGGTTTAGAAGAAAACCATAATCAAAGATGTTAAAGCAAGGAAAACCAAAAATTTAAGAACCAAAATTTTAATTAATAGACATGTATACTTCTAATTTGAACCATATTATCATCAAGCTATTAAAGCCTAAACCACAAACAAATGTTCGGCATACTTGTATACTGGATTTTAAAATTCTTACTCAAGCATGTTCATGACACTATCAAACATGTGATCTATATAGCAATTATTCGAACATCAATTTTAAACTATCTCACTCGTGCAAGACAATTGAACTCTTTCATAAACCATCAAACAACCGTTCGAAAATCTATCTAACATGCCTTGTCTAACAAAGATTCATTCTAGTCACATACTTAATACATAAGACTTGGTAAACAAGACATTAAGAAGCATGAATGAGGCCCAAACAGACTAATCAAATTCATAAGTGAATTTGGATTCAATTATCTTGACTCATTCAAATTATTATCAATCATACTCCTTTTGTAAGATACAAGAATCTCATTGTTGAATCTCAATTATACTTAATTATAAGTGGGTCTTTAATCCATTTTAGAATATAGTTTATTTCAATCATTCGAGTCAAGGGGACATGCCAAGATTGAATTACATAGATATACAAGCCTTGAACAAATCTTAGAACTTATAGGGTTCATTATCGATTTAAGGCCTAACAAAATAATCGAGATTATGATCATTGTCAAATTAACATACAAGAATTTTGATTACAACTTTCGCAAAATACGTGTGAAATAACAATCTACCATAGTATAGATATCTCATTAAAAATTACATTAATTAACAATAATCACTATGATCACAACTTAGGACTATATAAACCAACAATTTTATATTGTTAAGGTACTTTTATAAGTCCCATTTAGAGTCATATAGCATCATATACCTAGAACATATTATTAGATATTCTAACATAACTTAAACTACAAGCTGATATTCAATGAACATACTAATGTGACTTGGTAGTCAAGGAACCATTCAAACTCCTTAATCCATGACTTAATCTACAATCCAATTATTCGAATAACCAAAATGTATTTATTCCATAAATCACTAATGTAACATCCTAAACCGGGCTTAGAAGAAGACCGAGTCTAGCATGTTACAGAAAGGAAACTTAATAAAGACATGAAGTCTAAATATGTGTTCAGCAAGAATTATCTAAGTATTGTTACAAAAACAAGAAATCGAAGAAACCACAAATGCTTGGTCAAGAAATTCCATAAGAATTTTCACAAACAAACTAGCTAGGTTGGCCACTAGACAATCAATACTTTACTAATCGATTTCCATACTAAGGTTTAGAAACATACAAGATGAATAACATCTAGGGTGTGATAATTAATCAATTAGGTATTTCTAGGATTAGGATTACCAAATGATCACACCAAACCAATCTAGTTTAAAGAGCCCTATAAACCGAGAATCATTTATCAATTTGATTGGATCGAGCCATAATTAAGGATTTATATTCAAGAAAAGTCTGATTCTAGCATGCTACTACTTACAACATGGTTATCACTTTAAGTATTCGAACACTTTAATAACAAGCATATCTTAAGCATGACTCAAATTCAAATCGACAAGCATTGATCAAACAAGATTATGGAGTTCTATTAACTACTTCAATGTGTCCTTTTTAAGGTTCATAGATTAGAAAATGACTAAACTACCAACTATACCATTAACATAATAATATAATTTTTCAATTCTAGCATTAATGAATCTCTCATATTATGCTTAATATCCATATTTTCCATGTAACAAGATCACCATCCAAACATTCAACACCCATACATTAACATAAGCTATTACAAGCATATAAGATCAAGACACGTCCTACTCATTTGAACCAGCAAGATTTATAAAGACAAAACACCAACTAAAACATTATATACATGCCCAAAATGAGTTAACTCCATGAACTAGCATGAGGGTGAATATATATATATATATATATATATATATATATATATATATATATTTACACAAGTGTGCCATCATCCTAGGAGTTGAACAAAAGTGATTACATACTTGGGATTTCTCCTTGCACTAGATTAATCTCCCAAAATGATAAGTCTTTATATCGAACTTGAAAGGTAGTGATAGAGTTTATGAGTAATAGCTCAATGGGATAGTTTAAAGTAAAAATGAACAATAATCAAGTCTATCACTACACAATTTGGCTCATATTGAACATATCAAGGTTTCGAAGGTAAGCTACAATTACAATTCATAACATGTTTACTTTAATTCATATACAACCATATCCAACTCAACTTCTATTGCTATTCAATTATATCAAGATACATTTCAATATAATCATATAGCTCATATTCGAACACAAGCAAAGTATCATTCATACGTCAATGTTCCTTAATTCATCATTATATCACATCAATTCCTTTTCGTTTATGATAGTACACATGTCCACATTTAATCATTATCTAAGCCTTGTGAATCAAAGTTCCTGTCTAGGTACTCGAGTCCCCAACCAACTGTCGCCCATAACATAACATATGGCACACAAGTATCATCATACCCTCCTACTATCGCCAAATGACCACATATAAGCATCCCTCCTACTGTCACCAATTAGGGACCTCTGCCCCGAACCATAGTCCACCTCGACACTGTGCTCTATGGACTCTATAGCATGCCAATTATACCTATGACTAACTCGAGATCAAGGCTTATCATTTTAACCATCATTCGAATTTATGAGTGAGCATATTACAAGCTTTTAGCTTTACATTGTAGTATAACTACCCCCTTCCAATCAGGTAGAACATTACCATCCTTTCATGTCGCTTTATCCACTCATAACATCAATATAGGCTCATTATCCAATTTTCCATTATTATTGAATCCATAATTTCTTACGATTCAAGTTGGCATTTACTCTTTTCACATGACTTAGAAGTAGAGTTTGAATGATATTCATAACAACAATCATGATCATGCACATTTGACAAGTAAAGAGGCCATACAACTCATCATAACAATCATATACATAATAACCATGCTTCTAATCACATCATTCAATTTACAAGATATATATTTCATAGTAGACTTACCTTGGCATTAGCTTTGCACATTGCACATTCATACATACATTATTAAATTCAATCATAGAAAGCAATGCTCAGAAGGGTTGTTTGCCCTTCTCGAGACTTTAAACTATACTCACAAGTAAATCCAACTATTCATGATCCCGAATTACGATTCCTTTCTGCCTTTTTTCCGGTTTGATCTACCTTAGGCATCACATGCTCAATTTCCCCTTTGTCTAGTTATGACTAAAAGATTTACTAGCATTAGAAATTGTTCTTCCCTCTACTTTAATAGTACAATTTCATTAGAAATTCATTTTAAAGCAAATTTTCAAAATTCTTTCAATTAACCATACACATATACATAGCAATTAATCAAGAATCAATAAGCCTACATTTTTACCATTAGCCATTTTAGATTCACTCATTCTTGTAACATTTTATACATGTTCTCCTTACTAAAAAATAGAGCAGCCTTTACCTATTTATTATTCACACAAATCAATCCATATCATCCTTAAAATACATCAAAACAGTTCTACTTTCATACATAACATAATTGAGTACCTAATGATTCACTAGGGATGCAAACTCGGCAGAACTACAAGGCTCAACAGAACGCTACGAAAGTGATCCCGCTTATGTCTAAGTCAGAATGTTGTTGATGCCCACTACAGTTGATACCAGCCGTGATGTGAATCGTGCAAAGACAACAATGTTTATTAGTCCTCTTTTAGCCGCCCTAACATATGTCTAGGCTGGATTGATCAACTTCGTCTATAGATGACGCCGTACTTACTCCTTTCGTGAGTTCAACTCTCTTGATACCAAACAAATGGATAGTAATCAACTAATCTTTCGTCTTAATTGAGAACTATGAAGAACATGGAATAAGCAAACCTTGAAGCTTTATTGCAAAATCAAACTTAAAATCCTAAGGAATCGTTCTCACACTAATTACAACATAACCCAAACCCAAAGAAAATTTTAGAACATAATGACGGCAAGAAAACCTAAATTATGCCTAAGGGGAAACCTAAATTGTTTTGAAGTACAATTACAATGAGTATATATAGGCATTAGCTAGGTCTAGTCCTTATTGGAGTAGAAGTCTTCAAAGTAGCTTTTTACATTAAATGCAACTCTAAATGCTGACTTCTTTGAGTTGAATGTGGACTTAATCATGTTTCCTTGCTCTGCAAGTAAGCTTGAGTTCCTCATTCGGCGGCTCTACCTACTGCTATAGTCATCAGAAAATTGAGTGGAAAGCATTGTTAAGATCAGGATTTTTTGCTTTACAAATTGCACTCCAGTTCTCCAATTTCTCATCTTACTGTCTTGGGCGGCAGGCAGTGCGGTGACAACTGTTGTCTCTGCTCAAACTACATCAGTACAACTCCTTAGTTCGCTGCCTCAGCATCTTTTCCTTAGCTCCTCTCTTCTTCTATCAACCTCTAGTACTTGAAACTAAAACTAAACTAAAATAGTACCTTTTCTTTACCAAATAACATAAAATCAATACAAAGCATGGTAAAGTAAAGAATACTGTAAAATGCAATGCATGAACCTAATTATGCCTAAAATGTACTAAAAAACAGCAATAATATGAGATGGATTGTGCATGAAATATAGAACTTATGGACACTTTACACCTTCAGTTCCCAAGTAGCTTCCTCGACCTTATGATTTTTCCACAACACCTTTACAAGAGGAACTGAGTTGCTAAGAAGCTTTTTAACTTCTCGGTCAAGGATTTGGATTGGTTCTTCTTCATAAGATAGACCTAGATTGAGTTTGAACTTTTCCAGTTCAAGTACATGAGATGGATCTGATTGATAACCACAAAGCATGGATACGTGCAACTCATATTGAATCTTATTGAATTCATTTGGAAGAGCTAAACGATAAGTAACATGAAGTATTTTCTGAGTGACTTTGAATGGTCTATTGAATAGAGGGCTTAGTTTACCCTTTTTCTCGAACCTAAACACCTTCAAGAACACTCTATCTCTTACATTAAACTGAATATCCCTTGTTTTAAGGTCAACATGAGCTTTCAGTATATCAAAAGCTTCCATCAACCTACTATGCATGATTCGAAATTGGTTATCTGTTTCTTTGAGAAGTTCAGGCCCTAAGGCCTTGTTTTCATCTAGTTTGGACCAACATAAGGGAGTTCTGCATCTCCTCCCATACAAGGCTTCAAACGGAGCCATTTGAATATAGGCTTGATAACTGTTGTTATAGGCAAATTTAGCCAACGATAAGGATTTCTCCCAATTCTTACCGAAATCGATCACACATGCCCGGAGTATATCTTATAATACTTGAATCACCCTTTCTTATTGCCTATTAAATTGAAAATGAAAGGCTATACTAAGATTTGTTTTGGTTCCCAAAGCCTTTTGTATGGAATTCTGGAATCCGGAAGTGAACCGAGAGTCTCGATCCGAGATTATAGATGTAGGTACACCGTGCAAGCGTATCACCCCCCGTATATATAATTCTTCCAATTGATCTAAGCTTAGGCTCATGCTAACGAGTATAAAATGAGCTGACTTAGAGAATCTATCCACTATCACCCATTCAAAATTATTCTTCCTTGGTGACAACGGTAACCCCGATACAAAATCCATCATTATTCATTTCCACTTCCATTGTGGTGACTCGATAGACTGTATAAGTCCTGTAGGAACTTGGTGTTCGTCTTTCGCCTTTTGGAAAGTTATGCATTTAGACACAAAGTTGGTGATATCTGATTTTATTAGCGGCCACCAGTACACCTATTTTAAATCTTTATACATTTTGACTGATCTTGCATGAATCGAAAATGGACTACTATGTGCTTCCTTGAGCATCTCATCTTTCAAAGCTTGATCGTTTGGTACACAAACTCTATTTCTAAAATAGAGTAATCATTTTGGTCTCAAGGTGAATTCTAAATTTGGAGTCGATTCAAGCTTAAGCAAAATCTTCTAAAGTTCTAGATCAGATTGTTGGAGTTATTTTATTCTCGAGTTGAACTCAGAATGAATTTGTAGTTTGGCTACTTGCCTTTAATCCTTTTGTAATCTGAAGTGAGCATTGATTGTTGTAGGGGCTACAAGACAATACGATACTTTAAGGATCAACCTAGAGGAATTTGAATTGATGAATATTAAGGATATTATTTTTGGAGTCTTACCAAAAGAACGTTTGCAACTAAGTCCATCAGCCACCACGTTTTCATTTCTTGGGTGATAATCAATAATTAGATCATAGCTTTTGAATAACTCCGTCCATCTCCTTTGTCCGAGATTCAATTCTTTTTGTGTTAGAAGGTATTTCAGACTTTTGTTATCTTTGAGTAAGTGACATCTTTCTCCATACAAATAGTCCCTCCAAATTTCTAGAGCGAATACGACTGTGACCAATTCCAAATCGTCTGTTGGATAGTTTAATTCATGAGGCTTCAATTGCCTATAGGCATATGCTACTACTTTGTCATATTGCATAAGCACACAACCTAACCCGAGGTGTGAGGCATCACTGTAGACTGTATAATCCTTACTCGATTCAGGTTGAGTTAAAACTAGGGTTCGGCTAAGAACTTTTTTAAATAATCGAAACTTCTTTGATGATTTTACGACCACTTGAATGGTGTTTCCTTTCAAAGTAGTTGAGCCAAAGTTAACATCTAGCATCGAAAACCCTTTCACAAATCTTCTATAGTATCCCGCTAAACCGAGAAAACTTCTAACTTCTCCCACATTCTTTGGACGTCTCCAATTGAACACTGATTGGATTTTCTTTGAATCCACTTTTATTCCTTCAGCCGAAATGACATGGCCAAGGAAAGACACCTCCGAGAGCTAGAATTCACACTTACCAAGCTTGACAAAGAGATGAATTTCTCATAAAGTCTGTAACACTATTTGAAGATGCTCTGAATGTTTATATTTATCCTTCAAATAGATGAGAATATCATCTATGAAGACCACCACGAACTTGCCTAAATAATGTTTGAAAACTAGATTCATAAGGTCCATCAAAGCAGCCTGAGCGTTGGTTTAGCCGAAGGGCATCACTAGAAACTCGTAATTTCCATATCGAGATCTAAATGGAGTTTTAGGTACATTTGACTATTGAATTCTCATCTAATAGTATCCCGATCTTAAATCAATTTTTTGAGAGTACATTAACATTCTTGTGTTGGTCGAAGATATCTTCTATTCTATGCAAAGGGTATTTATTCTTGATAGTAATTTGATTCAACTAACAGTAATCAACAAAAAACGTCATTGACCAGTCTTTCTTCATGACAAATAGTACCGCGACACCCCAAGGTGAAGAGATATTTCTAATGAAACCCTTATGTTGTAATTCTTGTAATTGATGTTTGAGCTCTTTGAGTTCCACAAGAGCCATCCGATAAGGGGTAATAGACACATGGTTGGATTCAGGCTGTACTTCAACTTTGAATTGCACTTCTCGTATTGGAGGTAGTCCCGAATGTTCCTCAGGGAAAACATTAGGAAATTCAGAAACAACAAGAAATGAGTTTACACCAAATTCAAGTCTGTCCAATTTATCCATGGCAGTAAAGATAGAATTGGGTTTCTTATCAATCAAGAATATGGATTCCTTTCCTACGCCACGGAGAAAAAGTCTCCTTTTGTAGCAATCCACCCAGGCCTAATGCCTTCCTATCCAATCTAATCCCAAAGCGAGGTCAAATTCGAAGAAGGGTAGGGCTAGTAGATCAACAGGAAAGGGAATAACTTGGATAAACAATGGACGATTTTTACACATTCGATTTACTACAACCTTATCCCCTAAAGGATTTGTAGCAACTAAGTTACAATTTCTGCAGCAAAGAATGAGTTGAGCCCAAATCAAATAGAGCATAAACATGATGCATATCTGAGTAAATTATACTTGCTATTACATCGGGAGATTCTTCGTCTTTAGGACCTCGAATATGGTAAACTCGAGCTAGTTCCTGAGACTCATGATAAGTATTATTTGATATTTGCCCCTTATTTCTTCCATAGTTTCCAGAATGAGCTTGCTTAGGTCCCTTTCTTCTCGGTGATTGATTTTGATTCGAGCCTCTAGACACATGGGAGGGTAACTTGTTCGGGTTCTGAGGACAATCTTTGATGAAATGAGTCGTCCCTTCACACAAATAGCAAGCATTCTTTTGCTTCCTGCATTGTCCCGAGTGATGTTTCTTAAAAACATCACAAGTAGGGATCTGTGACTCCCTTCATGAGTTCCCAGCATTATTAATAGACACCGCAAGTGTAGAAGTTTTGGCCATTGATTGAGGCTTGGGTATATAGTTACCCCTTGATGAATTAGTGTAATGCCCTAATTTTGGGCTTAGGAATTAGCCAGGTTCGGTTAAGCAGTTCGGGTGTATCGATTCGAATCAGTAGACTAGTCTAGGGAATAATTGGAAATAAATAGTTTTTGAGGGAGATAAAATATGAAAAAATATTCTAAAATCCTAAAATAATGTTTTGAAGATTGTGGAGAGTTCAATTTGATAAAATTGGACTGATTTAATTAGTATTTTGAAAATGGTGACTGAATCATAAAAATTGCAAAATTTGTTTTAATGACTAAATTGAAAAGAGCCAAGGCTTGGAATCTTTAGGGATCTATTACACCAAGGTGTTATCAGCCTTTTCCATTGTTTTGGTATTTTTAAAAGATTTAATTAATTGATTTATTAAATGAGTTTTTAATAAAAAGGATTTTAAAAGGCTAAAACATTTCTTACCTAACTTCTTTTCTCCAAACTTTTTCTCTCAACTTTCCCATCAGACAAACTATTTTCTCATTACTAAAATCTCAAGAGATTTATTTCTTTTCACCTACTTTTGATTTCTAAATGGTTCTCATGGATTTCTACATAAACTAGCTTTGAATTTCTTGAAGATTTTCATCTAAATCATTTCCAATCAAGGGAAAAGTTTGTGTTAGAGGTATTTTTATTTTCTCTCCTCTAATAAATTGATATTTATTGAAATTCCCAAGTATTTGATTCTTTTGTTTTAGTTTTTATGTAACCCCCTTGACCCGGCCTGGCCGATAGACCGAACTGAATGGATCACACGTGGAATATTGAAGTAAACCAGGAAAGTTTACCTCAATAAATGACCATTTTTTTCTTTTTATCTTGTCTAGATGCATCTTAGGTTCCTAAGTGTACGTACACAAGCAGCAGATAAAACATCAACACAATCGTTGTAACCCCCTTAGCCCGGCCTAGACGCTCGACCCAAACTAAGAAGTTTACACGGGGAAAACCAAAGTCAACTCGTGAAAGTTAACCTCGATTAGCGACCCTTCTTTTCTTTTTATCTTCTCTAGATGCACATTATTATCCTATGTGATTAGTAAATCAATTAGGTGAAACGGCACATCGATTTGAGTTTAGTTAGGGGTTCAATTGCATGCTTTTGAGTTTTAGGGACTAAATTGTAAATTTCCAAATTTATTAGGACTAAACAGATTTTAAAGTTACCAAACCAAAATTAATCACGCAACATGCGCGCATGATAAATTTCAATGTAAACTGATCATCCAAACTCAACAACATAAACTTAGAACATTCAAGGACCAAAACGTAAGAAACATAAACCTGGAGCAATTCAAAATTAACCTCCAACGGTCAAGTGTTTCGGAACATAAGGCCCTGTATCGAATCAGTCGTTCCTAGACCATGTTAACCATTTTGATACGCGGGTGTGTTCCGATACCCTCAAAGATCCATTTGGATACGGTGATTGACAGTAGCAAAGTGTTCCGGAACGTGCTTACCCGTTCCGGAACGCCATGACCATTACATGACATCATTTCGAAACAGATAAGGGCGTTCTGAAATGCCTAGGTCTGCAATTAACCAAATTGCTTGTTTTTGTAACGCCCTTGTTTTGGGCCTAGAAGTTTTAGATATCTGACCCTGACCGGTCGAGAACGGTTCGAATCACATAAGGTGATTTAAGGAAATCAAGGATCGGGATATGATAAAAATGTGGTGAAATTTTCTAAAATCCTCTAAAATATGTTTAAGAGGTTGCTCAAATCAATTTTACAAAAAAGAGTTTCGGAAGTGGTACATTTTGAGTAGTGACCAAATTGTAAAGTTTCAAAACTGTGGAAAATGTGATTTTTAAAGGAGAAGCCAAAATCTTAGAATCTTTAGGGGGTTTTATGGCAATTTAGTCTTTCCTTAATATGACATTTTTTTAAAATGGTTTTAATTAAATAGATTTTATTTTATTTAATTAATTAGGTGGTTAATTGGTGAGATTCCATCACGTAACTACCATTCTCTTCTTATTTTTAGCCAAACACAATTTTAACTCATTTTTCTCCAGAATTCTTTTCTCCCAAACACCCTCTCAATATTTCCTAAACAATTTTCAAGAATCGTTTCAAGTTCTTCAAGATTTTGCTAAGAAAAACTTGTCATTCATTGGGGAAAGCAAGGATTGGAGGCAAATCTCATTCTCAACCTCTAATCAAAGTTCTTTATTGAAATTCCCAAGATCATTGGCTTCTTATTAATGTTTTTGGTTGAGTTTTCATTATAGTTTTTATTTGAGATCAAAATCTTGTAAAAATATGGTTTAAATCTTGATTTTCGGATTTGTTTTGTTAAGCTCTGTTTTGGATTGATTTTAATTTAGTTTTAAGTTGGTTATTATGCTAAAATGAGGTTTTTATAACATGGATCCCGAAATCATTGAGATCCTTAAATTTCTTGATAGTTTTAAGTGGGTTTTTGAGGTGAAATGGTGGAATCATTCTTGCTGGAGGTATAAGTATGGGTTAGGTTGTTTATTAGATGTGTTTTGATATTTATAAATGGTTAAAAGTGATGTATGTTGGTTGGGCTTCGTTTAGGAAGCAATCAATTGAGTTTTTGATTGCTTCGGATGGGTAAATTGGTGTAGTTTGTGTGAGTAACGATTTTGTGATTGATTGCTGGTGTTGAAATGCATTTAATGCATTTGGATCTCTGTTTTGATGATGTGAAAACATGGGATCTTGATCTGGGAGCAAACGAGGCGTTGTCGGAGTAATTTTCGTGTCGGCGAGCGAGGCTTCACGTATCAGTGAGTGGAAATGGATTTTCTAGCTTTGTAACCCTTTGAGCATGGTCTTGGGAGCTTAGTGTAAGTTTGAAACACTTAGCTTAGCTCAAGAGTAAGTAGTTCGAAAGTCTCTCTCAGAAATGTGCTATGTTTTGATGGAAATGTACTTGAGTTAAATGTGGTTTTGATTACTGTTTTTAAGCATGTTTTAAGCATGGTTAATGCTGGATTTTAATGACATTATGATAAGAATGCACTAGGTAAGTGATCCTTGGTTTTATGTGATAATTGCATATGATGTTAAGCATGTTTATGCTTGTGGAAATGGCATTGTGATTATGCTTGTAAAACAGTGAAATATTGATGTTAAATGATTATATTGGTAAGTGATGAAAATGGTTTTTGGTTACTTTAATCGGATATAGTTAGCAGGCTATAGGATTGGGTGCTGTTGCGTGTAAATAGAACTATCGCAAATAGTGCAAGTGTACACGACGCAAGTAGTAAAGTGATACTAGAGTATCGGATATCGTCTCCACAAGGACTGGAAATAACTCTATCCTTGAATTGTTGCACAAGAAAAAGAAATAATTTAAATGAATGGGTGAAGTAATCTTGAGTAAAAACTAAAGTAAAAGATAAAGGAATCAGATTTAGAGAATAGGCCAGTATTGAATTGCTCAGTAGTGCAGGTGTTGCACTGTTAAAGAAACTTCTATTGTCTATCGTCGTTCCTGTCGCGGCAGAGGTCTATTGAAGTCACGACGTGAATCAAAGGATGAACTTGTCCTATCCCTAGGCTCAAATGTTGTTGATGAACACTTCTTGGTTGATACCTTCCGGCGTGAATCAAAGGATGAACACCAAAGTTTATGAATTCTTCTTTAGCCACTTAACCTTAAACTTATCCCTAAGCCAAGATGGTTTAACCATAAACTGGAAAACACGTACTTACTCCTTTCGTATGCTTGACTCTCCCGATATGAAACAAATGAATAACCTCACAATGCTCTCCCGATGCTCTTATGAGATATGAAAAACCAGAGTAAATAAACTTGAATTTTTTTATTTTAATAGAAAATTCCTAAAACAATACAATCCTTGAAACTACTTTACAAAATCAACCCTTAGCCCTATGGGGAGTTTAGAACATGGTGGAGAAGGGAAAACGACAAGGGTTTTGGGGGAAGACGGCTAGGAGTGAGATTATCATCCCCTAGGTCGAATTACATGCCTTTATATAGGCCTTGGGTCCAAGTTTTCTAATATGGCAAGAATACAATTTTGAATTAAAGTGCAACTCTATTAAAGACTAAATCTTCTAAGAAGATGCCTTGAATTCATCCTCTTTTCTGGCTTTGAGTTTCTTCCTTAAACTTTGGGCTTGGCCTTCCTTCTGCTTCAGGGCTCAGAAAAATATGAGAGTGGTCCACGACAGACTGGCTTGAAATCCTCTATTTGTTAAGATCCACTTCACTTTTCCACCTCCGTATTCTAATGTTGTCATGGTTGCCGCGACAGAGTTCACGACATCCTTTGCTTTTCAACTCCAGCTCTGTAATTAGCCTCTGCTCCTTTGCTGCTCTAGATCTTCCACAGCAGATACCTGCAAAAATAACCAAAATTAGTAGCAACTATGCTTTTTTATCTAATTGTGACGTGTATGCAAAAATCTATCCTAAATGCAGTGAATCATGCTTGAGTGCAGCAAAATATAGGTAAATGAGGGGTAAAATATAGAACTTTTATGCACTCAACACACTCCCAAACTCAAGTTCTTGCTTGTCCTCAAGCAAATATAACCTAACTAAAAAACTTTTTGGCTTGACTTAATGCATTGAACTTTTATTACCCACAATACATTCACTATCAAGAGCAGTACCTTGTCGGGTGTTTATGGATTTATCCGGAACAATGCTATAATTCTTGTGCAAGTGTGTGCAAGTTTTGTGAACAAATATGTGCCTATAGACTCCTTTGGCTTACCAGAATAGTTATGCTACTCACTTGAATTTTATGCCAATTTCATCTTTTTGAGGCAATTCTTAGGCTCTTTTAGTTTTTTCAGGCTTAGACTCAACTTCATTTTTTGGATGCAATTATTAGGCTCCTTTAGTTTTTTCTGGCTTAGACTTAACTTCATTTTTTCTGGAGGCAATTCTTAGGCTCCTTTAGTTTTTTCTAGCTTAAACTAAGGTCGAACGGCTACAACGTGAGCAATACCTCGCTGCCCCTCATCTCTCATCTGAAAGTTCCCAAGGCCGCACCCACGACCTCTTTGAGGTGCAGCTACCACAGGATCACGTCCTTGGCCACCTCCAGCCAACAAAGGACACTTCCTCCTCATATTATCTGCCGAACCACAATTCCATCAAGAGTTCCCTGTCGCCACAATAGGAGCCTGAACCTCTCTAGATGCTCGAGGACAATCTCGCCTCAAATGGTCCCTCGAACCACACGTCCAGAATGTATGTTGCTCAGATCTAACACAACCTCCCTGAGCTTGTCCACTTCGACCCGGAATACCATGCCTTCCCTCAGGCTAATTTCTCCTATCATAGCATCTTTTGTTCCGTCCACCGCCGGAACTATACTCAGCAGCTCTCTTCCTAGAGCTAGAACCAACACATCTAGAAGACAAACCCAGGTTCTGCTCGATGTCCTTTTCCCGACAAACAAGCACGTCAAAATCAATGCAATCAGCAGCTAGCATGTACGTCTTAACTTCTTGTACCAAACCGTACCGGAAGCGATCACATCGATGCCTCTCACTAGGTACCAACACAGGAGCATATTTGCTCAAGCGTACGAACTGGACCTCGTACTCAGCCATAGATAGATTGCCCTGAACAAGCGACATAAACTCTCGTTTCTTTTCATCCAAGTATCTCAAACCTAGATACTTTCTCCTGAAGGCACCCTGAAGAACTCCCAATCAACATCATTTGTAACACCCCAATTTTGGGCTTAGAAGTTTTGGGTTTGGACCGGGTCGGTCGGATTGCGGTTCGAATATAAAAAGGTGATTTTAGGAAAGCCTAGTTCGGGATGCATTAAAAATATGGAAAAATATCTTAAAATCCTCTATTATTATATATATAAGAGAGTGGTGAAATCAATTTTACAAAATGAGGTTTGGAAGTGTGACATTTCAAGTTAGTGACTAAAATGTAATTTTTGAAAAGTTGGTGACTGTTTTAAAAGGATTGAAACTTTGAATCTTTAAGGAGCTAATTTACCCAAGAAGAGTTTTCTCCAGATTTTTCTTAATATTAAAGGTTTAATTAATGTTTTTAATAAAAAGAAAAAGGAGGGAAATAGATATTTTGTTATCATAACTAATTTTCTCAAAATTTTCCATTTCTTTTCTCTCAACTTTTCGCTCAGCCCAAACACTTTTTCCCAGCAATCTTTCCTTTGATTTTAACATCTAAAGATGAGATTTCAATCTTCAATTGATCTCTAATCATTTCTACAACAAATCCTTAGCATTTGCTTATTGAATTTTCAAGGATCTTGGTTCTAAACAAGGAGAAACTCACATTTAGAGGTATGAACGTCCTTGTCCTCTAAATACTCAGTTCTTTACTGAAATTCCCAAGTTCTCAATCCTTGATTTGTGTTTTATAAAAGGTTTTAATGATGTGTTCTTGATCTTGGCTTTAAAATGCAAGATTTGGTTTAATTTTGATGAAATTCGTATGAAATGATTGGGCACTGTTTTGAGATGTCTTTTTTATGTTAATTGGATGTATAATTGATGTGAAATTGAGGTTTAATCAATACAATCCCGAATAGGTTGATTTTCCTAAGTTTTGCTTGTGTTAGTGGTGGTTTTTGGGGTGATCTTGATGTTCTGTTATAGCGTGAGGTATAAGGACGTGTTTAGATCCTTTTTGGATGTTATTTGATGTATAAGAATGTTTGGAGTTGATGGATCTTGGCTGGGTAATGTTGTAGAGGTGTTTGGATGTGATTTCAGTTGTGTTTGGTAGCCGAAATGTGAGTGTTGAGGAGAGCAGCGAGTTTAGATGTCTTGGTTGAAGATATTAATGCATGATGATGCATTAATCCTCTGCTTTGATGTGTTTAAAATAGGGGAGACATCTTTGGATCCTTGTGGTGTAGATCCGGAAGCTTGATTGGTGTTTCGGCAAGCTTGCGAAACGGAATTGGTGAGTGAAGTTGGGTTTTCAGCTTTGAAACCAATGTTTTGAAGGTTTTGGGAGCTTAGGTTAAGTCTAAACAACTTAGCTAAGCTCAAGAATAAGTTTTCGGAAAAACTCTCTTGTTGTTGTGCCATGAGTTGGTTGAATGCAAAGTGATTTGTTTGCATGTTTAAATTCTGTTTTTGAAAGCATATTTTAGCATGATTATTGCTGGTTTTATAAGCCATGTGTTGAAGGATGCTCAAGGTAAGGGATCCTTGTTTTGTACATTGTTAAATGTGGTTTTAGTGCATATTGATGCATGATGATTAATGGCTTATTAAATGCTTTAAAACAGTGGATTATTGTTGTTAAACGATGTATATTGGCAAGTGATGTCTTGGTTTGAAAGTACTTGAATCGGATATAGTTAGCCGGCTATAGGATTGGGTGCACCGTGAATAAAGTCGCCTTGGATGTGGAGGGGTTTTGATTGTACCGTAGACTCCATCCAAGTACACTAACGAGATGGTTAAGATCACCATGGTGGTTAAAAGTCCATGGGTGGATCTTGTGTTAAGGTCACAATGGTGGTTAAAAGTCCATGTGTGGACCTTGTGTATTGTTAAGGTCACAATGGTGGTTAAAAGTCCATGTGTGGACCTTGTGTATTGTAAGATCACAATGGTGGTTAAAAGTCCATGTGTGGATCTTGTAATGTATGTCCCGTGATCTCGTTAGTGATGTTATACAACTACCAATGAGTGATGTGGAGGGGTTGTGATTGTACCATAGTCTCCATCACGGGTGTTGAGGGGTTGTGATTGTACCTTTGGCTCCACCTTGATATTGGTAGTGTGTATGAAGCGTATGGGACAACGCTTGTAATCCGCGTATCCGATTGTCGATTGTGTTTGAATTGAAAAATGGTTATGATTATCACTTGTAAGCCAATATGACATGTTGATGATTGGAAGCATGAAATGCTTGATTCATATCCATATGTGCATGATTAGATGATGTTTTGAACTAAAGGTTTTGGAAAGATGCTTTACAAATGCATTATTGTGATGTTTTAATTGGGCATTCCTCACTAAGCTATGTGCTTACGCTCTCTCTCTTTCTTAAACCAACAATGCAGAGCATTGAAGTGCTTAAAGGGGCAGCAAGGTGGTCAAGAATCTAAGTGGAAGCTTAAGCTCATGTATGGTGACTATTTTCACAAACATTTTAGCTTTTGGCATTTGGCAATGGGAACCTATGTTTTTGTTTTGGGAGAAGTTTTGGACTCCCTAAGTTTGGTTTATGCCTATGATATGTTGGAACATGTAAATGGCCTTTTGCTATTTGATTTTGGTGAATTGATGTTTGCATGATTTCTAGTATAGGATGTATGCCTATAGAAGTGGGATTTTCCTTGAATGATGCCATGATCATGATTAGTAGATGCTAATGTATTCCTTATGAATATAATGACTTGCTGGTGTGATTTGAGTGTCATTGGAGTGTGTTTGGTTGGTTGAAATTGAATTAAACCAGAAAAAAATCTGCAATCTGGGCAGTACGTTTCGGAACAGGTGCTACCGTTTCGGAACATGGGACCTGAAATGGCCTTGGCGTTCCGAAACGGGTAGAGCCGTTCCGGAACGGATTTGCTACTGCCAGGCCTTGTTCCGCAACGAGTTTCGGAACGGTCCCGCGTTTCGGAACAGATCATTCCTGTTCCGGAACACGCGACCGTTGGGCACTGAAATTGATGGTTATATGTTTTGAAATCCTTGCGTTTTGGTCCTAAACTTTGTTTATGCAATTGGACGTGTTTGGGATGCCCGTTTGAGTTGAAATTTGGCAGAGAAGCATGAAACATGATTAATTTCATACTGGTAACTTAAAATTTGGTTAACTCCTCGTAATTTCCAGAATTTGCAATTTGGTCCCTAAATTCATAAGTTGTGCAATTGAGTCCCTAAATGTTTTCCGTTCGCTGTGATTTTTGAGTATGCTGATCTTATGAACATATCTAGGGATAATATGCATCTAGAAAAGATTAAAAAGAAAAAAAAGGGTCGTTAATCAAGGTTGACTTTCGGGTTGACTTTGGTTCTCCCCGTGTAATCTTCGTAGTTCGGGTCGACCGTCTAGGCCGGGCTAAGGGGGTTACATTTGGTGGTATCAGAGCTGAGTTCTCGAGTAATTGGGAATGGTTGTGTGGGTGAAAAGTGTATGAATGCTTTGTGTGCTTGTTGAATAAAAGTATGTTGTGTGAATTGTAAGTATGTTACAATTGTGATGTATGCTGTGGTGAAGCATGTTAGAGGGACCCATTGCCAAATCAAAGCTAGCGAAATGATTTGTTTTTAATTGGAAATGAGCTTGAGTACTTGGATTGCTTACCTTGCTGGGCCTAACTTTGTTTGTTGCATTGTAATTGCATTGTTTAGTGAATGGCACCTCGTAGAGAGACGAGGATTAATACGCGAGCTGTGGCTCAAAATGAGGGCGATGAGAACGCTGAAAATGTTGTGGATTTACCTCCTCCGCCTGGTGGTGGTGGTGCTGGGGGTGAAGGAGCTGGTGTTGCAGCTGGTGCTGGGGTCGCTGGACCTAAAGCTGGTCAGGGGCAAGCTGTTCCTGACATGACCGTGCTGATACAAGCTATTGGTGGAGCCTTTCAGGCGGCGGTAGCTGGAGCTCAAGGAGCTGGGCATCATGGAGATGCTAGTGTTAGACTACCTTTGGAACGTTTACGCAGTCTGGGAGGGACTGAGTTCAGGGGTTTGTCTGCTGAAGGTTCGGAATCTTGGTTAGAAAGTACCAAGAGAATCTTGAGTCAAATGAACTGCAATGAAGTGCAGAAGCTGGGTTGTGTAGTATCTTTGCTACAGGATAATGCGTATACCTGGTGGACAACTACTATCTCCGGAATGGAGGATGCTGATGTAACTTGGACGTTCTTTCTGAACGCGTTCAAGAGAAGGTATCTGGGTGTGAGGTACATAGATGAAAAGAAAAGGGAATTCATGTCTCTTACTCAAGGGAGCATGTCTGTAGCTGACTACGAGGTTTAGTTTGTTCGACTTAGTCAGTACGCACCTGAGCTTGTTCCAGATGAGCGGGAAAGGTGTGAACGTTTCCGTTATGGTTTGGTGACGGAAGTGAAGACATATATGATGGCTGCCGAGTATACTGATTTTGATGTGCTGGTTGGAAGAGCTAAGGACATTGAGATGAATTTGAATTTATCTTCTAAAAGTGCTGGTACTAGTGCTGGTAAGCGAGCTGCTGAGTATAGTTCCGGTGCCAGACGGAACAAGAGAGGACGTGATCAGAAGTATCAGTCTTCAGCTAGGCGAGGTGGTGGAGGGCAAGCTGCGCTTGTTCAGGGAGACAAGGCAAGAGCTGATCCGAACACCTGTTGGACATGTGGATCGCATGGCCATTTGAGGCGTGATTGTCCTCGAGCAGCGAGGGAGGTGCAGGCTCCGGTTGTGGCGGCTGGTAACTCATGCTGGAATTGTGGTTCGACGGATCACATGAGGAGGGAATGTCCTCTGTTGGCCAGTGGTGGCCAAGGACGTACTCCTGGAGTTGTTGCACCGCAGAGAGGTCGTGGGCGCGGCCGTGGTAATTTCCAGCGTAGAGAAGAGGGTTGAAGGAACGTGGCACATGTTGTAGTTGTTCAGCCTGAGGGTGGTGGTCAGGCCAGAGTGTATGCTCAGAGGGAGGGGAGGAATGACACGGATGTTATCGCGGGTACTTTCACTTTGCAATCCTTGTCATTACTTTCCTTGATTGATTCTGGATCTACGCACTCATATATTTTGCGTGAGCATGCTGAATTGCTTGGGTTGCCTGTTAAGTCTTTGGATGTTGGTATGCGTGTCACTGGTTCTTTTGGTGAGACTGTTGTGACTCGAAAGCTTTATAGAAGATGTCCTTTGGTTGTGCAAGGTCATGTTTTTCATGTTGATCTTATGGAATTGCATTTATTTGGTTTTGATGTAATCCTTGGTATGGATTGGCTTGTTGAGCATCGAGCTCTGGTAGATTTTGAGAATAAGCGAGTTTCGTTGAAGCTTGCGGATGATTATGAAGTAGTGGTGGTTGGTGAGAATGTGAAGTTTCTTGCCAATGTGGTGTCTACATTGGAGGCGAGCCGGATGCTGAGCCAAGGTTGTGAAGCTTATCTCGCTTTTGTGATGAATCCTAGCTCTAAGGAGTTGCGTGTGCAAGATATTAGGACTGTACGAGAGTTTTCTGGTGTGTTTCCGGAGGAGTTGCCTGGATTGCCTCCTAATCGCGAAGTGGAGTTTGGAATTGAGCTGTATGAAAACACAACTCCAGTGTCCATTACTCCTTATCGAATGGCATCTAAAGAGCTGAAAGAGCTGAAGACGCAACTGCAGGAATTGCTTGATCGTAGTTTCATTCGGTCGAGTGTATCACCTTGGGGTGCACCGGTCTTGTTTGTAAAGAAGAAGGATGGCACTATGAGAATGTGCATTGATTACCGTCAGCTTAACAAGTTGACTATCAAGAATCGGTATCCATTGCCAAGAATTGATGATCTTTTTGATCAGTTTCGGGGAGCAGCTGTGTTCTCTAAGATTGACTTAAGGTCAGGGTATTATCAGTTGAAGGTGAAGAATGTGGATGTGCCAAAGACAGCTTTTAGAACGAGGTATGGGCATTATGAGTTCCTTGTGATGCTGTTTGGTTTGACGAATGCTCCTGCAGCTTTCATGGACATGATGAATCGAGTATTTCATGAATACTTGGATATGTTTATTGTGGTGTTCATTGATATTATCCTCGTGTACTCGCGTACTGAGGAAGACCATGAAGGGCATTTGAGAATTGTGTTGCAAGCTTTGTTGGAGAATCAGCTTTATGCTAAGCTGAGCAAGTGTGAGTTTTGGCTTAGAGAAGTGGTGTTTCTTGGTCATGTGGTTTCTGCTGAAGGGATTCGTGTTGATCCTCAGAAGGTTGAGGCGGTGATGAATTGGAAGCCTCCTAAGTCTGTTCATGAAGTCCGTAGTTTCCTTGGTTTTGCGGATACTATCGGAGGTTCGTGGATGGGTTTTCAAAGATTTCAGCACCTTTGACGAAGTTGTTGCAGAAGGATGTTAAGTTTGAGTGGACGAAAGCGAGACAGTTGGCTTTTGAGAAGCTTAAGGCAGTTTTGACACAAGCTCCTATCTTGGTTCAACCTGAATCAGGGAAAGAGTTTGTGCTGTATAGTGATGCGTCCTACGTTGGTTTGGGATGTGTGTTGATGCAAGAGGGTAAGGTGGTGGCTTATGCATCACGACGGCTGAAGGTGCATGAGCGCAATTATCCTACTCATGATATTGAGTTAGCTGCGGTGGTTTTTGCTTTGAAAATCTGGAGGCATTATCTGTATGGTGAGAAGTGTACTGTGTACACGGACCACAAGAGTTTGAAGTATCTGATGTCTCAAAAGGAGTTGAATCTTAGGCAACGACGTTGGGTGGAGTTGCTTAAGGATTATGATTTGACGATTGAGTACCATCCGGGTAAAGCTAATGTTGTAACGGATGCCTTGAGTAGGAAGGTAGCTGTTGAGTTGAGGGCTATGTTTGCCAGTTTGAGTATTTCACATGATGGTGGTCTTGTGGCTGAGTTACAAGTGAAACCATCTTTGGTTTAGTTGATTAAGGAAAAGTAGTTGTTGGACGATTCCTTAGTGTCGCATGTTCAGGATATTGCGGAGGGTAGGCCTTCAGATTTCTGTTTTAACGATGATGGGGTTTTATGCTTTGGGAGTCGGATATTAGTGCCCAATGATGTTGAGTTGAGGCGTACTATTCTGACTGAAGCTCATAGTAGTCCTTTTGCTATGCACCCTGGTAGTACTAAGATGTATCGTGATCTTCGTGATGAGTACTATTGGGTGGGTTTAAAGAAAGATGTGGCTAAGTTTGTAAGTAAGTGCATGGTGTGTCAGCGAGTTAAGGCTGAGCATCAGTTTCCTTCAGGGTTGTTGCAACCGTTGAGAATTCCTGAGTGGAAGTGGGAAAGGATTACCATGGATTTTGTTTCTGGTTTGCCTTTGTCGCCATCAAAAAAGAATTCGGTGTGGGTGATTGTGGATCGCCTGACGAAGTGTGCGCATTTCTTGCCTGTGCATACTACGTACACTTTGGATAAGCTTGCGGAGCTGTATATTGCTGAGATTGTGCGGTTGCATGGTGTGCCAAAGTCGATTGTGTCGGATAGGGATCCAAGGTTTACATCGCGTTTCTGGCAGTGTTTGCATCAGGCTTTGGGTACACGGTTGAATTTCAGTACGTCTTATCATCCGCAGTCGGATGGACAGTCTGAGCGTGTTATCCAGGTTTTGAAGGATATGTTGAGGTGCTGTGTGATTGAGTTTCAGGGTTCTTGGGAGAAACATTTGCCTTTGGTGGAGTTTGCCTATAATAATAGTTTTCAGGCAAGTATTCAAATGGCACCTTATGAAGCTTTGTACGGGAGGAAGTGTAGGACTCCTCTTTGTTGGGCTGAAACAGGTCAGAAGTTGGTTTCGATGCCAGCTTTGTTGAAAGGAACTACCGAGAAGGTGAAGCGTATTTGTGAGCGTTTGAAGGCAGCTTCTGATCGGCAAAAGTCTTACGCGGATTTGAAGCGTAAGGAGATTGAGTATGCAGTGGGTGACCGTGTGTTTTTGGAAGTTTCGCCTTGGAAAAAGGTGATGAGGTTTGGCCGGAAGGGTAAGTTGAGCCCTAGGTACATTGGACCACACGAGGTGATTGCGCGTGTGGGTCCTGTTGCGTACAAGTTGAAGTTACCGCAGGAGTTGGAAAAGATTCATGATGTGTTTCATGTTTCTATGCTTCGGAAGTATAGATCGGATCCATCACATGTGATGCCTGTAGAAGAAGTGGAATTGAATCCGGATTTGACCTATGATGAGGAACCGTTGAAGATTCTGGATTCAGATAGTAAGGTTCTTCGAGGCAAGACCATTGAGTTAGTAAAGGTGTTGTGGAAGCATCGTGGTGTTGAAGAAGCCACGTGGGAACGGAAGGATGACATGTTGAAGCAGTTTCCGTACCTCTTTCCTTTAGGTAAATTTCGGGACCGAAATTTCTTAAGGGGGAGAGTTGTAACACCCCAATTTTGGGCTTAGAAGTTTTGGGTTTGGACCGGGTCGGTCGGATTGCGGTTCGAATATAAAAAGGTGATTTTAGGAAAGCCTAGTTCGGGATGCATTAAAAATATGGAAAAATTTCTTAAAATCCTCTTTTATTATATATAAGAGAGTGGTGAAATCAATTTTACAAAATGAGGTTTGGAAGTGTGACATTTCAAGTTAGTGACTAAAATGTAATTTTTGAAAAGTTGGTGACTGTTTTAAAAGGATTGAAACTTTGAATCTTTAAGGAGCTAATTTACCCAAGAAGAGTTTTCTCCAGATTTTTCTTAATATTAAAGGTTTAATTAATGTTTTTAATAAAAAGAAAAAGGAGGGAAATAGATATTTTGTTATCATAACTAATTTTCTCAAAATTTTCCATTTCTTTTCTCTCAGCCCAAACACTTTTTCCCAGCAATCTTTCCTTTGATTTTAACATCTAAAGATGAGATTTCAATCTTCAATTGATCTCTAATCATTTCTACAACAAATCCTTAGCATTTGCTTATTGAATTTCTACAACTCACATTTAGAGGTATGAACGTCCTTCTCCTCTAACTACCCAGTTCTTTACTGAAATTCCCAAGTTCTCAATCCTTGATTTGTGTTTTATAAAAGGTTTTAATGATGTGTTCTTGATCTTGGCTTTCAAATGCAAGATTTGCTTTAATTTTGATGAAATTCGTATGAAATGATTGGGCACTGTTTTGAGATGTCTTTTTGATGTTAATTGGATGTATAATTGATGTGAAATTGAGGTTTAATCAATGCAATCCCGAATAGGTTGATTTTCCTAAGTTTTGCTTGTGTTAGTTGTGATTTTTGGGGTGATCTTGATGTTCTGTTATAGCTGGAGGTATAAGGACGTGTTTAGATCCTTTTTGGATGTTATTTGATGTATAAGAATGTTTGTAGTTGATGGATCTTGGCTGGGTAATGTTGTAGAGGTGTTTGGATGTGATTTCGGTTTTGTTTGGTAGCCGAAATGTGAGTGTTGAGGAGAGCAACGAGTTTAGATGTCTTGGTTGAAGATATTAATGCATGATGATGCATTAATCCTCTGCTTTGATGTGTTTAAAACAGGGGAGACATCTTTGGATCCTTGTGGTGTAGATCCGGAAGCTTGATTGGTGTTTCGGCAAGCTTGCGAAACGGAATTGGTGAGTGAAGTTGGGTTTTCAGCTTTGAAACCAATGTTTTGAAGGTTTTGGGAGCTTAGGTTAAGTCTAAACAACTTAGCTAAGCTCAAGAGTAAGTTTTCGGAAAAACTCTCTTGTTGTTGTGCCATGAGTTGGTTGAATGCAAAGTGATTTGTTTGCATGTTTAAATTCTGTTTTTGAAAGCATATTTTAGCATGATTATTGTTGGTTTTATAAGCCATGTGTTGAAGGATGCTCAAGGTAAGGGATCCTTGTTTTGTACATTGTTAAATGTGGTTTTAGTGCATATTGATGCATGATGATTAATGGCTTATTAAATGCTTTAAAACAGTGGATTATTGTTGTTAAACGATGTATATTGTCAAGTGATGTCTTGGTTTGAAAGTACTTGAATCGGATATAGTTAGCCGGCTATAGGATTGGGTGCACCGTGAATAAAGTCGCCTTGGATGTTGAGGGGTTGTGATTGTACCGTAGACTCCATCCAAGTACACTAACGAGATGGTTAAGATCACCATGGTGGTTAAAAGTCCATGGGTGGATCTTGTGTTAAGGTAACAATGGTGGTTAAAAGTCCATGTGTGGACCTTGTGTATTGTTAAGGTCACAATGGTGGTTAAAAGTCCATGTGTGGACCTTGTGTATTGTAAGATCACAATGGTGGTTAAAAGTCCATGTGTGGATCTTGTAATGTATGTCCCGTGATCTCGTTAGTGAGGCTATACAACTACCAATGAGTGATGTGGAGGGGTTGTGATTGTACCATAGTCTCCATCACGGGTGTTGAGGGGTTGTGATTGTACCTTTGGCTCCACCTTGATATTGGTAGTGTGTATGAAGCGTATGGGACAACGCTTGTAATCTGCGTATCCGATTGTCGATTGTGTTTGAATTGGAAAAATGGTTATGATTATCACTTGTAAGCCAATATGACATGTTGATGATTGGAAGCATGAAATGCTTGATTCATATCCATATGTGCATGATTAGATGATGTTTTGAACTAAAGGTTTTGGAAAGATTCTTTACAAATGCATTATTGTGATGTTTTAATTGAGCATTCCTCACTAAGCTATGTGCTTACGCTCTCTCTCTTTCTTAAACCAATAATGCAGAGCATTGAAGTGCTTAAAGGGGCAGCAAGGTGGTCAAGAATCTAAGTGGAAGCTTAAGCTCATGTATGGTGACTATTTTCACAACTTGTTTAGCTTTTGGCATTTGGCAATGGGAACCTATGTTGTTGTTTTGGGAGAAGTTTTGGACTCCCTAAGTTTGGTTTATGCCTCTGATATGTTGGAACATGTAAATGGCCTTTTGCTATTTGATTTTGGTGAATTGATGTTTGCATGATTTCTATTATAGGATGTATGCCTATAGAAGTGGGATTTTCCTTGAATGATGCCATGATCATGATTAGTAGATGCTAATGTATTCCTTATGAATATAATGACTTGCTGGTGCGATTTGAGTGTCATTGGAGTGTGTTTGGTTGGTTGAAATTGAATTAAACCAGAAAAAAATCTGCAATCTGGGCAGTACGTTTCGGAACAGGTGCTACCGTTTCGGAACAGGGGACCTGAAATGGCCTTGGCGTTCCGAAACGGTTAGAGCCGTTTCGGAACGGATTTGCTACTGCCAGGCCTTGTTCCGCAACGAGTTTCGGAATGGTCCCGCGTTTCGGAACGGATCATTCCTGTTCCGGAACACGCGACCGTTGGGCACTGAAATTGATGGTTATATGTTTTGAAATCCTTGTGTTTTGGTCCTAAACTTTGTTTATGCAATTGGACGTGTTTGGGATGCCCGTTTGAGTTGAAATTTGGCAGAGAAGCATGAAACATGATTAATTTCATACTTGTAACTTAAAATTTGGTTAACTCCTCGTAATTTCTAGAATTTGCAATTTGGTCCCTGAATTCATAAGTTGTGCAATTGAGTCCCTAAATGTTTTCCGTTCGCTGTGATTTTTGAGTATGCTGATCTTATGAACATATCTAGGGATAATATGCATCTAGACAAGATTATAAAGAAAAAAAAGGGTCGTTAATCAAGGTTGACTTTCGGGTTGACTTTGTTTCTCCCCGTGTAGTCTTCGTAGTTCGGGTCGACCGTCTAGGCCGGGCTAAGGGGGTTACATCATTGGGTTCCATACCAGCTATGGTAGTCGTCCACCAGCTATAAGCATCACCTTGTAGCAAAGATAATGCGCATCCCAGCTTGCGCTTATCATTACAACCCATCTGATCCATAATGCAGATCGTGCTAGCTAACCAAGCCTCGGACGCCTCAGGTGACATACCATAAAACTCCACAACTCCTAAGTTCCTCAACCTTTCCAAAGGTAAGCCCACCTGCCCACCTGCAGAGGCTTGTACATGCGCTTCGGCAACAGCAGCCTGAAACGCTCTAGTGATTTCATGAACCAGAGGCGCCAAATCACCCAAACAAGGACCAGCTTGTCCTTGTTGCACCTGCTCCCCACCTCCAGGTGGTGGCGGAGGAGGTAGATCTCCACTAGGAGGGACACCGGCCCCCTGTTCAGCCAGGTTACCCTGCAGAGATGTAGGCACTATCGTATTGGACCTCAACTCCCTTCTAGGTCTCATTGTGCTATTTTAAACAAACACAACAACAACAAAAACAAATCAAACCATTTAAGCCAGCTGCAAGCAAGAATCCAAGTTTACAAAACGTTTGATTAGTGTAATAAGGCAATGGGCACCCAATTTTCCCCACAGAGCATAGCATACATGAAACATCATGCTCACATACTTTTAATCATCCCAAAATCAGCACCTATCCACACAACAACATCATCATACAATCATATTCATTCCACATGCAATTCACATCAAACAAACATAGCATAGGGTGCAAAATTCAACCAATAGCATGATTTTCAAACATCATACTTCAATACATATCAATTTCACATAACAACATTCCCAACTCTTTCGTAACCAGGCTCTGATACCAACAAATGTAACCCCCTTTGCCTGGTCTAGACATTTAACCTGAACTACGAAGATTACGCGGGGAAAAACAAAGTCAACCTTGATTTATGACTTTTTTTTTCTTTTGTAACCCCCTTAGCCCGGCCTAGACGGTTAACCCGAACTATGAAGATTACACAGAGAAAACCAAAGTCAACCTTGATTAACGACCCTTTTTTTCTTTTTAATCTTACCTAGATACATGTTAACCCTAGGTGAACACTTGAGAAGCATATACGGATTAAGCACATCGATCAGATTCAAATAAGGAACTCAATTGCACAATATACAAATATTAGGGACCAAAATGTAAATTCTAAAAATTAAGAGGTCTTAACTGATTTTAAGATTATCACTATCTAATTAGTCATATTACATGCTTCCCTGTCAAATTTCACCTTAATCGAACATCTCAAACTCATGTAATTGCAATTACAACTTTCGAACTAAAACGTAAAGCTTGCAAACTTGAACACCATTCAATTCAGTGCCCAACGGTCACCTGTTTCGCAACGGTGTTGACCGTTCCGAAACACGGGTTGGTTTCGAGAAGTGTTCCAAAACAGGGCCTTCCAGTGGCCAAATCGTTCCGGAACGGCCTCCATCCGTTTCGAAACACGAAGGCCATTACAGGCCCCCATTCTGAAACGCCAGTGCCCGTTCCGATATGGTTTGACTAGAAGCTGCAAGTTTTGCTGTTTTTTCATGCATAAATCCGATCAAACACTTCTTAATAACCCTCTAATCATACCATCAAATCATCATTCATATATGGCATAAGGTTGTAGCCTCTAAACACATTTATAGCATAAAACATGAAACTTCACATGTCTATAGGCATGTATCCTAATATTCTAAACCAAACAACCAACAAATCTCCAAATCAAGCATCAAAAGGCCAATTACAAATCCAAACATCAAAAGCATCATGCCACAAACTAGGGAGTCCAAAACATCTCCCAAAACACATCTTAGGTTACCATTGCCAATTTATCAAAACTAATAGTGTATGAAAACATCACCATACATGAGCTTAGTTCCCTTGGACACTCTTGCCTCCTTGTTGCCCTTCAAAACTTCAATTATCTGCATTATTGGTTCAAGAGAGAGAGCGTAAGAAAAATTGCTTAGTGAGCCATGCTCTAAAGAAAACAACGCAATAATGCATTTTGGAAAACACTTTTCAACAAAGCTTTCTAAACACATGCTCAACTCTTTTCATGCAACCTTGAATACATACAAGCATCTCATGCTTCATTACAATCAATACAACATATTGGCTTTCAAGTGATAATTCACAACCATTTACTACACAAAACATAATCGGATACGCGGATTACAAGTGTTTTCTCATACGCTTCATACACACTACCGAACAACACAAGGTGGATTTTACATGTACAATCACAACCCCTCAACACCCGTGATGGAGTTTAACGGTACAATCACAACCCCTCAACATCACTCATCCGTAGTTGTATAATTCCAATAACGAGTACACGGGACACATAACATAAGATCCACATACGGACATTTAACCACCGTTGTGATCTTACCTTACTCGTTAGTGTACTTGGATGGAGTTTACAGTACAATTACAACCCCTCAACATCCAAGGCGACTTTATTCACGGTGCACCCAATCCTATAGCCGGCTAACTTTATCCGATTCAAGTACTTTAAAACCATTACATCACTTGACAATATACACCATTTATCATCAACAACTCACTGTTTTAAAGCATTAATCAAAGCAATTTAACATCATGCATCACAATGCATGAAAACCATATTAACAATATGTCAAACCAAGGATCTCTTACCTTGAGCATCCTTCAACACATGGCTTTCAAAACCAGCATTAACCATGCTAAAAACATGCTTTCAAAACAGAATTTAAACATGCAAATATAATCAATGCATCGAACCACTTCATGGCTCATCGTAGGAAGTTTCTCCGAAAACTTACTCTTGAGCTTAGTTATGTTGCTTAGACATAAACTAAGCTCCAAAACCTTCAAACATTTGTTTCAATGCTGGAAACCAAGCTCCACTCACCAATTACGTTTCGCTAGCTTGCCGAAACGCCGATCAAGCCCCCGGATCAACTCCAAAGGTGTCCGAAGATGTCTCCCTTGTTTTAAACACATCAAAGCAGAGGATTAATGCATCATCATGCATTGAAATCTTCAGCCAACACACTTAAATTCGTTGCTCTACATAAAATCAACATTTCGGCTACCAAACACAATCGAAATCACCTCGAAACTCTTCCAAAACATAACCCAGCCAAGATCCATCACTTTTAACCATTTCTAAATATCTATCAACATCCAAAATAAACCTAAACTCGTCCTTATACCTACAGCTATAATAGAACACCAAGATCACCTCAAAAACCACCACTTTCGTAAGCAAAAACTTAGGAAATATAATCTATTCGGGATTGCATTGATAAAACCTCATTTCAACATAATTAGACATCAAAAATACATTTAATATTCATCTCAAAACAGAGCCCAAGCAATCACAACGAAATTCTTCAAGATTTCTTCCAAATCTTGAGTTTTAAGCCAAAATCAAGTTTCTAACATTAAAACCATTTATAAAACTTAAATTAAGGATTGATAACTTGGGAATTTCAGTAAGGAACTGAGTATTTAGAGGAGAAGAACAATTTTACCTCTAAATGGTGATTTCTCCTTGATTTGAGCCAATTTTCTTGAAAATCCAATGAGAAAATCAAGAGGAATTGATGCAAGATTGATTCGGAATTAATTGATGATACAAATCTCATCAATTGAAGTGAAGATCAATGCAAAAGTTGCTAGATAAAAGTGTTTGGATGATGGAATTTTGAGAGGAAAAGAAATGAGAAAATTTTAGGAAAAGTTAGTTATGAAATTCCAAAAAGTGGTTTCTCTTTTTCTCTTAATTAATTAAAACATTAATTGAATCATCTAAATTAAGGAAAAATCTGGAGAAATCATTTTTGGGTAAATTAGCTCCTTAAAGATTCAAAGTTTCAATCCTTACAAAACAGTCACCACTGAACTTTTCAAAAATCACATTTAAGTCACTATTCAAAAATGTTGTATTTCCAAACCTTATTTTGTAAAATTGATTTCACCACTCTCTTATATATATTAAAAGAGGATTTTTAGATATTTTTCCATATTTTTAAAGCATCCCGAACTAGGCTTTACCTAAAACCTCCTTTTATACTCGAACAAAAAATCAGACTAGTCCGGTTCAGACCCTAAACTTTTAAGCTCAAAATTGGGGTGTTACAACTCTCCCCCTTAAGAAATTTCATCCTTGAAATTTTCCTGGAGGAAAAAGGTACGGAAACTACTTCTTCATATCATCCTTTCTTTCCAACGTGGCTTCCTCAACACCACGATGCTTCCACAACACCTTAACCAATTCAATGGTCTTGCCTCGAAGAACTTTACTGTCCGAATCCAAAATTTCAATCAGCTCCTCATCATAGGTCAAGTCTGGATTCAACTTCACTTCCTCCACAGACATAACGTGCGAAGGATCCGATCTATACCTCCGAAGCATAGAGACATGAAACACATCATGTATCCTTTCCAACTCTTGCGGTAGCCTCAGCTTGTACGCAAAAGGACCCACACGTTCAATCACCTCGTATGGTTCAATGTACCTAGGGCTCAACTTACCCTTCCGGCCAAACCTCATCACTTTTTTCCAAGGCGAAACCTTCAAAAACACACGGTCACCTACTGCAAACTCAATCTCCTTACGCTTCAAATCCGCGTAAGACTTCTGTCGATCAAAAGCTGCCTTTAAACGCTCACAAATGAGCTTCACCTTCTCAGTGGTTCCTTTCAACAAAGTCGGCATCGAAACCAACTTCTGACCTGTTTCAGCCCAGCAAAGAGGAGTTCTGCACTTCCTCCCGTACAAGGCTTCATAAGGTGCCATTTGAATACTTGCCTGGTAGCTATTGTTATAAGCAAACTCCTCCAAAGGCAAATGCTTCTCCCAAGAACCTTGAAACTCAATCACACAGCACCTCAACATATCTTCCAGCACTTGGATAACACGCTCAGACTGTCCATCCGACTATGGATGATAAGAAGTACTGAAATTCAGTCGTGTACCCAAAGCTTGATGCAAACACTCCCAAAACGCGATGTGAACCTCAGATATCTATCCGACACTATAGACTTTGGCACACCATGCAGTCGCACAATCTCAGAAATGTACAACTCTGCAAGCTTATCAAAGGTATACGTAGTATGCACAGGTAAGAAATGCGCACACTTCGTAAGGCGGTCCACAATCACCCACAGTGAATTCTTTTTCGATGGCGAAAAAGGCAAACCAGACACAAAGTCCATGGTAATCCTTTCCTACTTCCACTCAGGAATCCTCAACGGTTGCAACAACCTAGAAGGAAACTGATGCTGAGCCTTAACTCGCTGACAAACCATGAACTTACTCACGTACTCCGGAACATCTTTCTTTAATCCCACCCAATAGTACTCATCCTTAAGATCACAATACATCTTTGTACTACTAGGGTGCATAGCAAAAGGACTACTATGAGCTTCAGTCAGAATAGCATGCCTCAACTCCGCATCATTCGGCAATACTATCCGACTCCCAAAACATAAAACTCCATCATCATTAAAACAGAAATTTGATGGTCTATCCTCAGCAATATCCTGAACATGTGATACCAAAGAATCATCCAACAGCTGCTTATCCTTTATCAACTGCACCAATGATGGTTTCACTTGCAATTCAGCCACAAGACCTCCATCTCGTGAAATGCTTAAGCTGGCAAACATAGCCCTCAACTCCACTGCCACCGTTCTACTCAAGGCATCTGCTACAACATTAGCTTTTCTCGGATGGTATTCGATCGTCAGATCATAATCTTTAAGCAACTCCACCCATCGTCGTTGCCTAAGATTCAACTCTTTCTGAGACATCAGATACTTCAAACTTTTGTGATCCGTGTACACAGTACACTTCTCACCATACAGGTAATGCCTCCAAATCTTCAAAGCAAAAACCACCGCAGCTAACTCAATATCATGCGTAGGATAATTGCGCTCACGCACCTTCAACGGACGCGATGCATAAGCCACCACCTTACCCTCTTGCATTGACACACACCCCAAACCAACATAGGATGCGTCGTTGTACACTACAAACTCTTTCCCTGATTCAGGTTGAACCAAGATAGGAGCTTGCGTCAAAGCTGCCTTAAGCTTCTCAAAAGCTTGTTGTCTTGCTTCTGTCCACTCATACTTGACATCCTATTGCAACAACTTCGTTAAAGGTGCGGCAATCTTCGAAAATCCATCCACAAACCTCTAATAGTATCCTGCCAACCCAAGGAAACTACAGACTTCATGAACAGACTTAGGAGGCTTCCAATTCATCACTGCCTCAATCTTTTGAGGATCAACACGAATCCCCTCCGCAGAAACCACATAACCAAGGAAAACAACTTCCCTAAGCAGAATTTGCACTTGCTTAGCTTAGCATAAATCTGATTCTCCAACAGCGCCTGCAACACAATCTGCAAATGCCCTACATGCTCCTCCTCAGTACGAGAGTACACAAGGATATCATCAATGAACACCACAACAAACTTGTCCAAGTATTCATGGAACACTCTATTCATCATGTCCATAAAAGCTGCAAGAGCATTCATCAAGCCAAACGGCATCACAAGGAACTCATAATGCCCATACCTCGTCCTAAAAGCTATTTTTGGCACATCCACATCCTTCACCTTGAGCTGGTAATAACTTGACCTTAAGTCAATCTTAAAGAACACAGCCGCTCCCCGAAACTGATCAAAAAGATCATCAATCCTCGGCAAAGGATACTGATTCTTGATAGTCAACTTGTTCAGCTGACGATAATCGATGCACATTCTCATAGTGCCATCCTTCTTCTTCACTAGCAAGATTTGTGCACCCCAAGATGACACACTCGGCCGAATGAAACCACGATCAAGCAACTCACGAAGTTGCGTCTTCAGCTCCTTCAACTCCTTAGGTGCCATTCGGTAAGGAGTAATGGACACTGGAGTTGTGTTTTCATACAACTCAATTCCAAACTCCACCTCTCGACTACGAGGCAATCCAGGTAATTACTCCGGAAACACACCAGGAAACTCTCGCACAGTCCTGATATCTTGAACTCGCAACTCCTTAGAGCTAGGATTCATAACAAAAGCCAGATAAGCCTCACAACCTTGCATCAGCATTCAGCTTGCTTCCAATGTAGACACCACATTGGCAAGAAACTTCACATTCTCACCAACCACCAGTTCCTCATAATCATCCGCAAGTTTCAACGAAACCCACTTGTTCTCAAAATCCACCACAACTCGATGTTCAACAAGCCAATCCATTCCAAGGATTACATCAAAACCAGAGAATGACAATTCCATGAGATCAACAAGAAAAACATGGTTTTGCACTACCAAATGACATCTTCTATACAACTTCCGTGTCACAACGGTCTCACCAAAGGAACTAGTTACATGCATACCAACATCCAAAGACTCAATAGGTAAACCAAGCAATTGAGCATGTTCACGCAATATGTAAGAGTGTGTAGATCCAGAATCAATCGAGGAAAGTAATGACAAGGATTGCAAAGTAAAAGTACATGCGATCACATTCGTATCATTTCTCCCCTCTCGTTGAGCATACACTCGAGCCTGGCCACCACCCTCAGATTGGACAGCCACCACATACGCCACATTCCTCCCACCATCATCTCTGCGCTGGAAGTTACCACGGCCGCGCCCACAACCTCTCGGTGGTGCAACTACCCCAGGAGCATGTCCCTGACCACCACCGGCTAACAAAGGACACTCCCTCCTCATGTGGTCTGCCGAACCACAATTCCATCACGAATTACCGGTCACTGCAACAGGAGCCTGAACCTCCCCCGCTGCTCGAGGACAATCACGCCTCAAATGGCCACATAATCCACACGTCCAGCACGTGTTCTGATCAGCTCTCATCCTATCTCCTTGAATAGGCACACCATTCCCTCCATTACCACGCCTAGCAGAAGACTGATACCTCTTATATCGTCCTCTCTTGTTCCGTCCACCACAGGAACTATAATCAGCAGCTCTTTTGCCGAAGCTAGAACTAACGCCTCTAGAAGACAGACCTAAGTTCTGCTTAATGTCCTTCGCTCTACTAACCAGCTCATCAAAATCTGTATACTCAGCAGCAAGCATAAAGGTCTTCACATCCAGCTTCAAACCATATCGGAAGCGTTCACACCTCTCTCGCTCATCAGGGATAAGCTCAGGTGCGTACTGACTAAGACGAACAAACTGGATCTCATACTCAGCCACGGTCATGCTTCCTTGCACAAGAGACATGAATTCTCTTTTCTTCTCATCTAGGTATCGCACACCTAGATACTTCCGCTTGAACACGTTCAAAAAGAACGTCCAAGTCACATCATTTTCCTCCATCCCGGAGACAGTGGTCGTCCACTACGTATATGCATCATCATGTAGCAGCGATACCACACAACCTAATTTCTGCACATTGTTACAGTTCATTTGTCCCAATATCCTCTTGGTGCTTTCCAACCAAGATTTGGAACCCTCAGGAGATAAACCTCTGAACTCAGTCCCTCCCAGACTGCACAGACGTTCCAAAGGCAATCTCACATTAGCATCACTCTGATGCGCAGGTTCGTGAGCTCCAGCTACTACTGCCCGAAATGCTCCAGCTACTGCTGCCCGAAATGCTCCAGCAATAGCCTTTATCAAAACAGTCATGTCAGGAGCAGCTTGCCCCTGCACAGCTTCAGGTCTAGCGACCCCAGCACCAGCACCAACACCAACATTTTCACCTCCAGCACCACCACCGCCGGGTGGTCCACCACCAGGGGGAGGAGGTATATCCACAACATTCTCAACGTTTTCCTCGTTCTAATTCTGAGCCATAGCTCTCGTATTCATCCTCATCTCTCTACGAGGCCCCATTTATAAGAAAACAATGCACTAACACAAATGCAATAAACACAATTAGGCTCAACAAGGTAAGTAATCAAAGTACTCAAGCTCATTTTCCGAAAACAATTCCTTTCATTAGTTTTGATATGGCAATTGGTTCCTCTAACATGCTTCAGCATAGCATCACAATTGCAAACATACATTACAATTCAACAACATTCTTTCATTCAAAAGGCATATCATGCAAACACACATACATCACCCACATAACCATTCTCATTTACATGAGAACTCAGCTCTGATACCACCAAATGTAACCCCCTTAGCCCGGCCTAGACGGTTGACTCGAACTACGAAGATTACACGGGGAAAACCAAAGTCAACCCGAAAGTCAACCTTGATTAACGACACTTTTTTTCTTTTTAATCTTATCTAGATACATGTTAACCCTAGGTGAACACTTGAGAAGCATATATGAATTAAGCACAACGATCAGATTCAAATAAGGGACTCAATTACACAATATACAAATATTAGGGACCAAAATGTAAATTCTGAAAATTAGGAGGTCTTAACTGATTTAAAGATTATCACTGTCTAATTAGTCATATTACATGCTTCTCTGTCAAATTTCACTTTAATCGGACATCTCAAACTCATGCAATTGCAATTACAACTTTCGGACTAAAACGTAAAGCTTCCAAACTTTAACACCATTCAAATCAGTGCTCAACGGTCACCTGTTTCGAAATGGTGTTGACCGTTCTGAAACACGGGTTCGTTTCGAGACTTGTTCCGAAACAAGGCCTTCCAGTGGCCAAATCGTTCCGGAACGGCCTCTAGCCATTTCGAAACGCCAGTGCCCGTTCCGATACGGTTTGCCCAGAAGCTGCAGATTTTGCTGATTTTTCATGCATAAAACACATTTATAGCATAAAACATGAAACTTCACATGTCTATAGGCATGCATCCTAATATTCAAAACCAAACAACCAACAAATCTCCAAATCAAGCATCAAAAGGCCAATTACAAATCCAAACATCAAAAGCAGCATGCCACAAACTAGGGAGTCCAAAACATCTCCCAAAACACATCTTAGGTTCCCATTGCCAAATTATCAAAACTAATAGTGTATAAAAACATCACCATACATGAGCTTAGTTCCCTTGGACACTCTTGCCTCCTTGTTGCCCTTCAAAACTTCAATTATATGCATTATTTGTTCAAGAGAGAGAGCGTAAGCACAATTTCATAGTGAGGCATGCTCTAAAGAAAACAATACAATAATACATTTAGGAAAACACTTTTAACAAAGCTTTCTAAACACATGCTCAACTCTTTTCATGCAACCTTGCATACATACAAGCATCTCATGCTTCATTACAATCGATACAACATATTGGCTTTCAAGTGATAATCCACAACCATTTACTACACAAAACACAATTGGATACGTGGATTACAAGCGTAATCCCATACGCTTCATACACACTACCGAACAACACAAGGCGGAGTTTACCGCTACAATCACAACCCCTCAACACTCGTGATGGAGTTTAACGGTACAGTCAAAACCCCTCAACATCACTCATCGATAGTTGTATAATTCCACTAACGAGTACACGGGACACATAACACAAGATTCAAACACGGACTTTTAACCACCGTTGTGATCTTACCTTACTCGTTAGTGTACTTGGATGGAGTTTACGGTACAATTACAACCCCTCAACATCCAAGGCGACTTTATTCACGATGCACCCAATCCTGTAGCCGGCTAACTATATCTGATTCAAGTACTTTAAAACCATTACATCACTTGCCAATATACACCATTTACCATCAACAACTCACTTTTTTAAAGCATTAATCAAAGCCATTTAACATCATCCATCACAATGCATCAAAACTATATTAACAATATGTCAAAGCAAGGATCTCTTACCTTGAGTATCCTTCAACACATGGCTTCCAAAACCAGCATTAACCATGCAAAAAACATGCTTTCAAAACAGAATTTAAACATGCAAATATAATTAATGCATCGAACCACTACATGGCTCATCAAAGGAAGTTTATCCGAAAACTTACTCTTGAGCTTAGTTAAGTTGCTTAGACTTAAACTAAGCTCCCAAAACATTCAAACATTTGTTTCAAAGCTGGAAACCCAGCTCCACTCACCAATTACATTTCGCTAGCTTGCTAAAACGCCGATCAAGCCTCCGGATCAACTCCAAAGGTGTCCGAAGAAGTCTCCCATGTTTTAAACACATCAAAGTAGAGGATTAATGCATCATCATGCATTGAAATCTTCATCCAACACACTTAAACTCGTTACTCTAGATAAAACCAACATTTCGGCTACCAAACACAACCGAAATCACCTCCAAACTCATCCAAAACATAACCCAGCCAAGATCCATCACTTCTAACCATTTCTAAACATCAATCAACATCCAAAATAAACCTAAACTCGTCCTAATACCTCCAGCTATAAAAGAACACCAAGATCACCTCAAAAACCACCATTTTCATAAGCAAAAACTTAGAAAATACAATCTATTCGGGATTGCATTGATAAAACCTCATTTCCACATCATTAGACATCAAAAATACATTTAAGATTCATCTCAAAAAAGAGCCCAAGCAATCACAACGAAATTCTTCAAGATTTCTTCCAGATCTTGAGTTTTAAGCAAAAATCAAGCTTCTAACATTAAAACCATTTATAAAACTTAAATTAAGGATTGATAACTTGGAAATTTCAGTAAAGAACTGAGTATTTAGAGGAGAAGAACAACCTTACCTCTAAATGGTGATTTCTCCTTGATTTGAGCCAATTTTCTTGAAAATCCAATGAGAAAATAAAGAAGATTTGATGCAAGATTGATTAGGAATTAATTGATGATAGAAATCTCATAAATTGAAGTGAAGATCAATGCAAAAGTTTCTGGAGAAAAGTGTTTGGATGATGGAATTTGGAGAGAAAAAGAAATGTGAAAATTTTAGGAAAAGTTAGTTATGAAATTCCAAAAAGTGGTTTCCCTTTTTCTCTTAATTAATTAAAACATTAATTGAATCCTCTAAATTAAGGAAAATCTGGAGAAATCATTTTTGGGTAAATTAGCTACTTAAAGATTCAAAGTTTCAATCCTTACCAAACAATCACCACTGAAGTTTTCAAAAATCGCATTTTAGTCACTATTCCAAAATGTTGTATTTCCAAACCTTATTTTGTAAAATTGATTTCAGCACTCTCTTATATATATTAAAAGAGGATTTTTAGATATTTTCTATATTTTTAAAGCATCCCAGACTAGGCTTTCCCTAAAACCTACTTTTATATTCGAACCGAAAATCAGACCGGTCTAGTTCAGACCCTAAACTTCTAAGCCCAAAATTGGGGTGTTACAACTTTTATCTTCTCTAGATGCATATTATGAACCTATGAGTTCAACAAAGCGATTAGGTGAAAATGGCATAGCGATCAGAGTTCGATTAGGGTTTTAATTGCATACATTTGACTTTCAGGGACTTATCTATAAATTCCAAAAATTATAGGGACTTTCATGACTTTAAAGTTAACAAACCTTAATTAATCACATAACATGCCATCATGTCAAAAATCAACTCAAATGGATCATTCAAACTCATTAATTTAAGCAGCCAACATTTTAAGGACCAAAAATGTAAGAAACAGAAACTCAGCACAGCTCAAAATTCAAATCCAACGGCCTAGTGTTTTGATACAGATGGACCTGTACCGAAACGGTCGTTTCGAAATAGGGTTGACCGTTTTGATACTCGGGTGTGTTCTGAGACCCGTATCGAAACACCCCTTCCAGTAGCCAAAGTGTTTCGATACGCCTTCACCCATTCCGAAACCTTAAGGCCATTTCGAGCCCCTGTTCCGAAACAGGCAAGGGCGTTCCGATATGCCTTACCCTACATCAGCAGATTTTGCTGGTTTTACATGCATATCGACACTCAAATTACTTCCGAGACATACCACAACATGCATACAACATGTATTCATATCAACCATCATCATATCGAGGCAAAGCTTAAATATGGCAACCAACATGTAAGTAAAGGCACTAAAGGCATGCACCCTAGTTCACCAAAACCATAACATCTTACAAACCAAAATCCAAACACCAAAGGCCATTTACAACTCAAGTATAGGCAATCTAACATGCTCAAAGTAAAGGGAAACATCCTCAAACATCCCAAAGTATAAATCCCACCCATTGCCACTTATTACACTAAGAGTGAACTACATACATCTCTTTAACAAATCCTTGGATTCCTCTTGCTTTTGGACTGCCTTCAAAAGTTCAATTCTCTACATTGATGAAACAATAGAGTGTAAGCATAAAGCTTAGTGAGGATCGCTAAACAACATTCATCAATGCATGTCTCATGTTTTGCAAAACCAACACTTTACATCACATGCCATTTATAAATCATGTTCTCTCAAAACTCAATGCATATTATAACCACATGCTCATATGCATAAGTCTAAACAACAAATAAACCTTTGATCATGCTTTAACAAGCATCACATGCATTCTTGCATCATACCCAAATATCTCATGCAACCTTGCATCATATACAAGCATCTCATGCTTCGCTTTATTCATTTACATTATATTGGCTTTCAAGTGATAATCCATAAACCATTTCAACACAAGACACAATCAGATACGCGGATTACAAGTGTTGTCCCTCACGCTTCATACAAACTATCGAACTACACAAGGTGGGGATTAATGGCACAATCACAACCCCTCAACACCCGTGATGGAGATTAATTGCACGATCACAACCATTCAACATCACTCATCAATAGTTGTATAATTCCACTAACGAGAGTATAGGACACGTACACAAGACTCACACACGGGACTAAACATTCACCGTTGTGATCTTAACCTGAATTGTTAGGGTACTTGGATGGAGATTACGGCACAATCACAACCCCTCAACATCCAAGGCGACTTTATTCACGGTGCACCCAATCCTATAGCTGGCTAACTATATCCGATTAAAGTAACCAAAAACCATTCCTATCACTTGCCAATATAATCATTTATCATCAATAATCCACTGTTTTACAAGCACAACCACAATGTCATTATCACAAGCACCACATGCTTAACATCATATGCAAAATCATATGAAAAACTAAGGATCACTTACCTAGTGCATCCTTAACATCATGGCATTAAAATCCAGCATTTAAATTGTAACACCCGGGTTTGGGGGCTGAGTGAATTAAAATAATAAAATATTATTTTGGGCCTCGTGTTCTCAAAGCAAATAAAATTTATGTTGGACTTGTTTTGACTTAAAACCCAATTCAATGGATTTTGGAAATTTGAGATAGTCATCTCATTAATGGCATTCTTGTAAATAATTGGTCTTGAGAAATAAAAAACCCATTTTATTTTAAAAGAGCCTTTTCATCATCTTCTTCCCTCTCCCCTTTCCAATTCCCACGACAAAAACTCCATTTTCCCTTGAGTTACTATTTCATCATCCTTCTTGCTTGTTTTTGGAGATTTTTCAAAGGTAAACTCATTTTTGACTTGTCCTCTCTTTCCTCTACAAGCTCATATCTTTATTTTCATGAAAGCTCGTGGTTTTTACATTTTGAGTTTTTAAGTTTTGAAGATAAAAATCCAAACTTTGATAACCTTTAGATGAGTTTTTGATTTAATGTTGTTAGATAAGTTAAAATCATCTTATAAGGTCCAACATACTCGATTTTTACAAGGTTTTATGTTGATTCACGAAATTGGGATTTAGGAGGGTTTAAAGGTTGGCTTTGGGGCTATTTTGGGTGAAATCTTGAGGGCTGATGTTAGTGTGATAGTTAGAGGTTTTTTTTGAAGCTTTTGTGAGTGTTAAAGGTGTTTGAATCAATGGTTTTGGGTTGTTCTTTAAGGCTGCTCGGGAATGAGGATTTTGGGGTTGTCTTTAGCTTGAAATCATGTGATTGTGCTTGGTTTGTGTTCTGGGTTTGCTACATTTATTTGTGGACTGATTTGTAGTTGTTTTGATTGTGTTGGGATGTTTAGAAGCAAGGAATTGTGTTGGTGAAGCCTCAGGAACGAATTCGGAACCGTTGGGAGCTTGATTGGCTAGTGTGGTTGAGCTTGGAATAGTCGGCGAGTGGTTAATGTTTTCAACTTGGTTTAAATGGTTTTCAAAGGTTGGTTCAAGCATGTGGACTAGGTTGGGCTTGGTAGACTCACCTAGAGTTGGGATTAGATTGGTAGTCTAATCCCATCTTTAGTTAGAGACTTTGGTTGAACTTTATATTTGAGTATGCCTCATGTTTAATTGTGATTATGGTGGTTATGTATATTGTGTTATACATGTATGTTGAGGCATGGTATTGATGCATTGTTATATGCATGTGGCTTGTGCATGACGGTAAGTCATGGTGAGTACGTGTTAAGCACGGAAGTTGATATGTATGATGTTGTGAAAGGTTGTGAAATGTGTTAGTATTGTCACTAGTATTCTTGGGTACATTGATCGATCATTAGGATGTCTAATGTGCACACGAGAGTCTAAATGCGCGCATGGTTTTTGTGATGGTAGTCATCAAGATGGAGTACGGGTTCGCCCGAAAATCTTCTTATTTATGTTAGTCGGTGATGAGTGGAATCGCATCGATGGGGCGTGAGAGTGAGTGGAATCCCCTCCACGTGTAACGATGATGAGTGTAATCGTACTGTAAGGTAAATGTGAGTTGTTGGATGTGAGTTCTAACGGTTATCCGTGTATTTGGGTCATAGCTAGGCGCCAATAAGGATTGTGGAATGTGTTTGTTGATACATTGATGTATATGTTTCCACATGTTGTGTTTATGGATTTGTTGGGCATGACATGATTTTGATAATATGTTCAAGCATCATTTATATTTTGGCTCATGTGGTTCGAAGGTAAGATCATGCATTCTACCTTGGTTGCGTGCTCATGCTTTGACCCTGCATTGTCGAGGTTTGTTTTATGAGCTTACCCTCACTAAGCTTCATGCTTACGCTCTCTTTTTTTCGAGAATGTAGATCCGTAGTTCGTGGGTTGCTAGTGCAAGAAGAGGGCCTCCAAGTGCGCTAGTTGAGCTTTTGCTAGTATGAATTTTAAGTTAATTATGTAATACTCAAGTAATGGGGACTTATGTTGTTGTTATGTGTTAGGAGCAAGTTAGACTCCTTGTTAAGTTGATGTTATGGTATGGCTTGTTGATGCCATGTCTTGTTTTGTAAACCATTCTTTATTGCTTGCCTTGAATGTTTGTGAATGTTGGATCTAAGCATGAAATCCTTTAAATGCTATGTATGAATCTTTTGTTGAATTGATGCTTCCTATCATTGTATGGCTTTTATATGTATGTTGTGTGTTAAGCATGCTTGTTTTAGAGTGCCTTGCATCTAGAGTTGATGTATGTTTGGTTTTGAGAGGTCTTAGTTGGTGTTTGAGGCAGCCTTGTGCCCTAAACCAGCTAAAACCTGTCTGTTCGCAACAGGTGTACTGAAACGGTTGGTCCCGTTTCGATAAGGTTCCCTTGTTTTACGCCAGGCGTTTCGATACGCAAATGGGGCGTTTCGATACCATTTTGCTACTGGAAATCTGAGATTTTGATGAGAAATTGAGGGTATCGAAACGGTCCTAGGCGTTTCGGAACGGTCTTCGTAGCGTTGATCACGAGAAGTTGACCGTTGATGGCGTTTCGATATGGTCCACCCCCGTTTCGATACGGTCTCCTCGGGTTGACTCTGGCTAGTTGACCTAGTCAAGGTGTACCGATACACCCTTTGGGCTTTTCGATACGGCCAACAGTTTAAGTTAAAAATGGGCTATTTTGGTATGCTATTTGGGTTGATCACCTCGCTTGTTGCTCCCGATGTTGCCTTTTCACATAGGACATATTAATGCATCCAGATAAGATAATAATAAATGAAAAAGTTTTCTCGGGTTGTTAACTGAAGTGGGGCCTTAACGGGTTTCACCTTGGTTATCCCCGTGTAGCCCACTCGGACCGGTCAAGCGTCCGGACATATTAAATCATGTTTAAACATGCTTAAAACAGTAAACAAATCCACACTCACTTCAAGTGCAATTTCATCAAGTATAGCACACTTCCAAGAGAGGGATTACCGAAACACTTAGACTTGAGCTTAGCTAAGTGTATTAAACTTACCCTAAGCTCCCAAGACCACGCTCTAGGCGTCACAAAGTATGAAATTGCCTTCCCACTCACCGATACGCGAAGCCTTGTTCACCGACATGGACATTACACCTCCGGAGCCTCCAAAATCACTTCGTTTGCTCCCGGATCAAGATCCCCTGTTTTCACATCATCAAAACATAGATCTAAATGCATTAAAATGCATTCTAACACCAACAACAATTCACAAACTAGCTGCCCACTCAAACTACACCAAAATACCCTTCCAAAACAACTAAAAACTCAATCGATTGCTTTCTAAACCAAGCCCAGCCATCATACATCACTTCCAAACAATTATCAACATCAAAACACATCTAATAAACATCCTAAAACATCGTTATACCTCCAGCAAGCAAGATTCCACCATTTCACCCCCAAAATCTCACTTAAAACTACCAAGAAACTCAAGGATCTCAAGGATTTCGGGATCTATGTCATTAACACATCATTTTAACATATAAACCAACTTAGAAATCAATTAAAATCAATACAAAACAGAGCCCAACTCATCAAGTCCGAAAAATCAAGATTTCAACCACAATTTCACAAGATTTTGATCTCAAATCAAAACTATATTCGAAACTCACTCAAAATAGTATTTAGAAGCCAACTATCTTGGGAAATTTCAATAAAGAACTTAGATTAGAGGTTGAGAACGTGATTTACCTCCAATCCTTGCTTCCTTCAATAGATGACAAGTTTTCCTTGCAAAAATCTTGAAGAATTAAGGAAGACCTCTTGAAAATGATTTAGGAAATGTTGAGAGGGGTTTGGGGAGGAAGAATTCTGGAAAAAGATGAGAGAAAATGGTGTTTGGCTAAAAATGAGAGGGAATTGGTAGTTACGTAAAAATGAAAATCCCATTAACCACCTTTTAGTTAATTAATATAAAAACCCCATTAAAAATCATTTAATTAAAAACCCTTTTAAATCACATGTCATATTGTAGAAAGGTTAAATTGACTTAAAGCCCCCTAAAGATTTTAATATTTTGGCTTCCACCTTAAAATCACATTTTCCCAGTTTTGAAACTTTACAATTTGGTCACTACTCAAAATGTCCATTTTCCAAAACCCCTTTTGTAAAATTGACTTGACCAACCTCTTAATTATATTTTTAGAGGATTTTTAGCAAAATTTAGCATTTTTTATCCTATCTCAATCCTTGATTTCCTAAAATCACCTTACGCGATTCGAACCATTCTCAACCGGTCCTATTCGATGTCCAAAATATGTTGATCTTGTCTTTCGATTGATTCCTTCCCATCTCCAGCCTTGACAAGTGGTCTGCTACTTGGTTTTCTGTCCCCTTTTTATCCTTGATGTCAATGTCAAATTCTTGCAGTAGCAGGATCCAACGTATCAATCTTGGTTTTGCATCCTTTTTGGTGAACATATACTTGAGTGTTGAGTGGTCTGTATGGACCACCACTTTCGTTCCAAGTACATACGGAAGAAACTTGTCAATTAAAAACAGTGTTGCTTGTAGCTCCTTCTCTGTTGTGGTGTAATTTATTTGGGCATCATTCAGCGTTTTGCTGGCATAGTAAATCACATGGAAGAGTTTATCCTTCCTCTGCCCTAATGCTTCCCTGACAGCATAACCACTAGCATCACACATTATCTCAAATGGCAAGCTCTAGTCTGGTGGCTGCACTATCGGGACTGTTACCAACTTCTCATTCAACATTCTGAATGCTTCAGCACATTCAGTGTTAAAGTCAAAGGGGCGATATTGTTCCAGCAGGAGACATAGGGGTTCAGTGATTTTTGAGAAGTTGGCAAGGAACCTTCGATAAAACCAAGCATGCCCTAAGAAGCTTCGTATCCCTTTGACTGTGGTGGGCGGCGGTAGCTTTTCAATAACCTCAATTTTGGCTTTGTCTACTTCTATGCCGCGGAAGCTAACCTTATGGCCTAGCACTATGCCTTCATCTACCATAAAGTGGCATTTTCCCAGTTTAAAACCAAGTTCGCCTTTTTACATCTTTCAAGAACCTTATGTAAATTGCCTAAACAATCGTCGAAGCTGTATCCAAAGACAGAAAAGTCGTCCATGAAATTTTCTAGGAAATCCTCCACCATGTCGGAGAATATTGCCAGCATGCACCGTTGGAAGGTTGTTGGTGCATTGTAGAGCCCAAATGGCATTCTTCGAAAGGCATATGTGTTGTACGAGCATATGAAGATGGTTTTCTCTTGGTCCTCTGGTGCGATTGCAATTTTGTTATAACCTGAGTAACCATCAAGAAAACAGTAGTAAGGCTTCCCCGCTAATCTATCTAACATTTGATCGATAAAAGGTAAGGGAAGTGGTCCTTTCGGGTAGCTTTATCAAGCTTCTGATAGTCCATACAAACCCTCCAACAGGTCAAAGTCCTGGTTGGGATTAGTTCATTTTCCTTGTTCGTTACTACGGTTATGCCTCCCTTTTTGGGCACACATTGCATCGGGCTCACCCACTTGGTATCCGAGATGGCATATATTATTCCGACATCAAGCCACGTGATGATTTCTTTTCACACCACCTCTTGCATAACCTCGTTCAGACGTCTTTGGGCATCGATAGTCGGCTTATGGTCATCCTCCAATAGGATCTTATGAATGCATAACGTCAGACTGATGCCTTGGATATTAGCAATGGTCCATCCAATTGCCTTTTTATGATGTTGTAGCATTTTGATCAACTATTGTTCATGTTCCTGCATCAACTTGGAAGAGATGATTATGGGCAACATATCATTTAAACCAAGAAAAACGTATTTAAGTTGCCCTGGTAGGGGTTTAAGGTCTAGAACATTTGGTTGTTCAATGGAAGGCTTTTGGATTACATGTTTATTCGAGGAATATTTCAAAAGCTCGAAGAACTTACCAGGACGTGTGCCTATCCAATTTACCTCCTCAAGACCTTCAATGTCGGGTGATTCTGTGTCTGAGGGGTCATTGTCGTCGTTTCTGTCGTGAGAGTCTTCAAGGTGACTGCGGTCGCATTGACCAAACTTTATGTCGTTGCAGTTCGACCTGATGCAGGGTTGGTCAAGGACTATTTCTGAGATTGCTTTGCACTCTTCCTTTGCATCAGCTTGTTTTTTTGCTTGGAGAACATTGAGCTTGATTTGTTGATCATATACTCTCATCGTCAGTTCTCTTTTTTCTACATTGATCATGGTTCTGCCTGTGGCTAGGAAGGGTCGCCCCAGGATGATCGGTGCATTTTCATCTACTTCACAATCTAAAACAACAAAGTCAGCAGGAAAAATAAACTTATCACTCTTACCAGGATGTCTTCGATCTTTCCTTCCGGTTGTACGTAAGAGCAGTCTGCCAGCTGCAACATGACTGTTAGCACCAAGATCACAAAGTGCCTTACCCACGAACTTATCACCAATTATGCATGGTATGATGAAGCTCCTAGGGTCCTTCTTCTTTTAGGGTGGATGCTTATGCAAGATTATCATGCATCCTTCTGTCATTTTCACTGTTTCAAATTCCCCAAGTCTAGAACTTTTGGACATTACATCCTTGAGAAACTTAGCATATCCAGGCATCAGCTTAATGGCTTCTAACAGCGAAATGTTAATATGTACTTGCTTAAAGATGTCAGAAATTTTCTTAAGCTGGTACTTTTGTTTTTGTTTCTGTAACCGCTGTGGAAAAGGGGGGAGAGGATGGTAATCTTCAAGGCATCCTTCACATGGAATTCAGATATGAGGAGGCTTGAGTTCTTCAGCATCTTCTATCTGCTCCTCTGTCCCTTCTGCTGTCGAGGAAGGTGTGACGACAGCAGGCTATTTCTCCTCTGCCGGGGCAGTGTTCCCGGCATGTGTCTGTAGGGTCGGGTCCTCATTCGGTACTTCTTTTATTTCAGGCCCTTGTAATTGTTTCCCACTCCTTGTTGTAATTGCTTTGCAACGCTCATCTGTGAGTTTTCTAGTGACCTCAGTATCAGTAGGGAATCCTCCATTCTGCCTCGGTTTGATGTATTGTGAAACCTGGCCTATCTGTGTCTCCAAAGATTTTAAGGTAGCCTCATGGTTTGTCATTCTCATCTCTGTCTTGTCCATGAATGTTTCAGTTTTCTTGACAAAATGATCTATGTTTTCCATGTATGCTCCCATTTGTGACATAAATGTTGCCAAGGTCTGTTCCAGTATACTAGGTGTTGTTGTCGGCTGCTGTGGTGGCTGCTGTTGTGGTTGCTATCGTGACAGAATTCTGGGTACTCCTTGGTTCTGATTGTTCTGCACTGGGGGGTTCAATGCATTGTTCAGATTGCTCTAGGAAAATTTGGGGTCCTTCCTTCAGTTGGGATTGTAGTTGTTTGAATCATAGTTTCTAGGCTTGTTATAGTTCCCAACATACATCCCTACTTCCAACTGTAAAGGACAATCTTCTGAACTGTGGTTTCCACTACAGATTTCACAAACATCTTCTACAGAAAATACAGCTTTAGAATCCTTCTGTTGTATATTCTCAACTATCTTAGTGAGGTATGCAATCTGTGTTTTAACTGAGTTGTCAACTTCATACTCCTTTACAGATATTCCTCGTTTTCCTCCTCTTCGAGCTGTAGGAAATTGCTCATCGTTCTTTGCTAACTTTTTAAACACTAGCATTTCCTCGTTTGGTTCTTTATCTGGTAATAGCCCATTCGCTGATGAATCTATTCTCAGTCGAGTATGTGCATTGGCAGTGTTGTAGAACTTGATAACCTGATTCCACACAGGGAATCCATACATTGGGTAGTTCCGTAAGAGAGTTGTAAATTTGTCCCATGCCTCGAGCATTGTTTCGTCATCTTCCTTTTAAAAAGTAGCAATCTTGTTATGCAATATTTTAGATAAATGAGAAGGATTAAAACGAGAAAGGAACTCACGAGAGAGGTCTGCCCAAGTTCTTATTGAACCCGGCGTTAATTTATTCCACCAAGTTTTAGCTCTAGCTCTTAATGAATGAGGGAATAGCCGGAGCCTCAGTACTTTCGGACTTATTCCTGACAGTCTGAATGATCCACAGATTTCTTGGAAAGTTTTAAGATGTTCTCGTGCATCCTCAGTAGCAGAACCACTAAATTGGTCAGTAGAGTTTATCATGCTGAACATGACAGGTTTCAATTCGAAGTGTTCAGCTTCCACATCTGGTAGGGTTGTTTACGTGCAACTGCGGCAACGAACAACGACAGATCGTGTCGGGCATCGTTAGGAGGATAACAATAACCCTAGGGTCATTGTTGTTGTTGGGGTCATCCCTCCCATTGTCTTGCCTTCCGTTCACCATTGCTTTCAGTATCTCCTCAAGATAGTTGTTTCTTTCTATCAAGAGTCGGGCTTGGTTCCTAAGTTGTTATGTGCGTTCAATTTCTCGATCTAATTCGTACTCAGGTTCTTTACCTCGTCTAGATCTCTACATAAGCAATAAGAGAACCTTGTGAAAAGCACGAGGTAAATAACACCACTAAAAATAGAAAATAAAAATAAAGTGCAGTAATAAAAAAGGTAAAAGTATGTTGGTAGTCCCCGGCAACGGTGCCAAAAACTTGTTGCGTGTAAATAGAACTATCGCAAATAGTGCAAGTGTACACGATGCAAGTAGTAAAGTGATACTACAGTATCGATATTGTCTCCACATGGACTGGAAATTACAATGTAACCCCCTTAGCCCGGTCTAGACGTTTAACCCGAACTACGAAGATTACACGGGGAAAAATAATATCAACCCGAAAGTCAACCTTGATTCACGACCCTTTCTTTATCTTCTCTAGATGCTAATTATTAACCTATAAGTTCATCAAAGCGATTGGGTGAAAATGGCACATCGATCGGAGTTCGATTAGGGGTTCAATTGCATACATTTGACTTTTAGGGACTAAACTATAAATACCCTAAAATACAGGGACTTTGTAACGCCCCGGTTTTGGGCTTAGGAGTTTTGGGCGTTGACCGGTTGGTCAAAGTGCTGTTCGAATCTTAAGAGGTTAAATTAGGAAAACCTAGTTCGGGTTGCATTAAAAATATGGAAAACTGTTCTAAAATCATCTTTTAATATAATTAAGTGAACTGTGAAATCAATTTTGGAAAATGAGTTTTGGAAGTGTGACATTTTGGCTAGTGACCAAAATGTAACTTTCGCAAGTTTGGTGGCTGTTTTATAAAGGGTTGAAACTTTGAATCTTTAAGGAGCTATTAATCCAAAAGTGATTTCTCCAGATTTTTCTAAGATATTATAAGCTATTTTCTGATTTTAAAGATATCAAAAAGGAGGGAAAAGCTCATTTGGCAATTTTCTCGACTAACTTCTCATTTTCCTTCTCTCATTTTTCTCTCAACCCAAACACTCCATTTCCAGAGATTTGTTTCTGATTTTCTCATCTAAATCTCTCCTTTTAACTCTCATTTGATTCCAAATCAACATATCTTCAAAACCTCCTCAATTGCTACAAGTTTCATCAAGGTTTTTCATTCCAAAAAGTGGAGAAACACAAGTTTGGAGGTAAGAACGTCCTTCTCCTCTAAACTATCAGTTCTTTACTGAAATTCCTAAGTTTTCAATCCTAAATTGATGTTTAATTAAAGGCTTTTAAGTTGATTTATGGATCTTGGCTTATTATGCAAGATTTTGATGATTTTCGTTAGATCTGAGTAATCTGTGATCTAAGAGGTGTTTTTGATGTTAAATGATCTCTAAAATGATGTGGAATTGAGTTTTGATTGATGCAATCCCGAATAGGTTGAGTTTCCTAAGTTTAGCTTGTGTTTTAAGGTAGTTTTTGAGGTGATCTTGGTGATCTGTTGTTGCTGGAGGTATAAGGTTGTTAATAGGTTGTTTTTAGATGTTATATGATGTTAATGGAAGTGAGGTTTTGCTGGTTTATGGCTGGGCTTTGTTTAGAAGTGGTTTGGATGCATTTTCGGTTGGGTTTGGTGGCCGAAAATGGAGGTTGGATGAGAGCAGCGAGTTTAGATGCTTTCATTGAAGCAATTAATGCATGATGATGCATTAATCCTCTGCTTTGATGTGTTGAAACAGGGGAGGCATCTTTGGATCCAAGTTTGGTTGATCCGGAAGCTTGATTTGGTGCTTTGGCTTGAAGCAAAGTGGAAATCGGTGAGTGCATTGGTGGAAATTGGATTTTCAGCTTTTAAACCAAGGTTTGAAGGTTTTGGGAGCTTAGTTTAAGTCTAAACAACTTTGCTAAGCTCAAGTGTAAGTTTTCGGATTTTCTCTCTAGTGGTGGCCATGATTTTTGTTGTGATGCAAGTGATGTTTTGCATGTTTTAATTACTGTTTTGAAAGCATGTTTTAGCATGGATTTTGCTGATGATGTAAGCCATTTGTTGAAGGTAACTCTAGGTAGGAGTACCTTGCTTTTATACATTGAAATAATGTGGTTTGATGCCTTGAAATGCATGATGAAAATGGCTTGGTTTAATGCTTTAAAACAGTGGATTAAATGATGAATATGATGTATATTGGCAAGTGATGTTTTGAAAAGATTAAGGTCACTAAGGTGGTTAAAAGTCCTTGAGTGAGCCTTGTTACTTAAGATCATCAAGGTGGTTAAAAGTCCTTGGATGAGTCTTGTTGCGGACACTAAGGTGGTTAAAAGTCCTTAGGTGATCCTTTCCATGGTGTTTAAAAGTCCATGGGGCCAAGGTGTTTAAAAGTCCTTGGGGCCAAGGTGTTTAAAAGTCCTTGGGGTGATTCAAGCATTGGACACAAAGGTGGTTAAAAGTCCTTGTGTGGTCCTTATTCATGGTGTTTAAAAGTCCATGGCCAAGGTGTTTAAAAGTCCTTGGGATCAAGGTGTTTAAAAGTCCTTGGGAAAGTTGTTGAACTTATTTTAAGAAATGAAATGTATCACTTGAGCCAATATGACATGTTAAGTATATTATGAAGCATGAGATGCTTGTTTTAGTGTTTATGTTGAAGCATGGCATTGCTTGTTCTAAGTATGCTTTAGAGCATGTGCAAGGATTGATTTTAAGCATGATTTATAAAAGGTTTTAATTGCATTATTGAATTGTTTTTAAAGAGCTTTCCTCACTAAGCTTTGGCTTACGCTCTCTTCGTTTTCTTAATTCAATAATGCAGAGCATTAAAGTACCTTGAGGGGCAGCAAGAAAGGGCAAGCAATCAAGTTCAAGTGAAGCTCAATGTATGAAGGTTTTATAAGTACACTTTAGCTTTTGTGTGTTTTGGCAATGGGGGACCAATGTGTATGTTTTGGGAGGTGTTTGAGACTCCCTAAGTATGTTGAATGTTGTTGAGATTGCTGGTTTTTGAATTGGAACCTTATATGCTTGTTTTGGAAGTTTGGTGTTGAATAGCTAGCTTGTGTAGGAAGCATGCCTATAGAATTGGGGCTTTTTGCATATGATGTTAGATTGATGTTGTGATGACTCCTATAGGTCATATATATGTTTAATTGCATGCTGGTAAAGTTTGGTGACAATTGGAGCATGTTTGAATGATCAATTGCATGTTTTGGTATGCTTGTTTGCTGCAATCTGTGCAGGCGTTTCGGAACAGTTTGAACCGTTTCGGAACGGGTGCCTTACATGAACCCAGGCGTCCGAAACGGTATGCACCGTTTCGAAACGGTTTGGTCTCTGCCATGGCCATGTTTCGGAACCCATTTTGGAACGGCCCGCGTTTCGGAACAGGGTCAACCTGTTTCGGAACGGTCGACCGTTGGGGGCTGACAGTGGCAGTTACATGTTTTGATTTGTTTACGTTTTGGCCCTGAATCTTGTTTGTCCAATTGCATGAGCTTGGGAAGTCCTTTTGAGCTGAAATTTCACAGAGAAGCATGAAACCTGATTAATTTCAAGATGGTAACTTTAATTTGGGTTAAGCCCTTTTAATTATCAGAAATTACAATTTGGTCCCTAAAGTTGTAATTTGTTCAATTGGGTCCCTGTTTGATCTCTGATGCTTGTGATCTTTGAGTATGGTGTTTGTGTGATCACGATTAGGACTAATGTGTATTTAGACAAGATTAAAAAGAAAAAAAAAACGGTCGTTAATCAAGGTTGACTTTCGGGTTGACTTTGGTTTTCCCCGTGTGACTTTCTTAATTCGGGTCAACTGTCTAGGCCGGGTTAAGGGGGTTACATTTGGTGGTATCAGAGCTGAGTTTTCGAGTAATTGGGAATGAATGTATGCATGTTTGAAGTACGTATGCCTTGTGTGCTTGTTGTTGAAAGCATGTTTAGTGGCTTGTGTTTTGAATGCATTTGAGATGTATGCTATGATGTAGCATGTTGTGGGTACCCATTGCCAAACAAAAGCTAATGAAATGATGTTGATTTTGAATGAAATTGAGCTTGAATACTTGGATTGCTTACCTTGCTGGGCCTGACTTTGTTTTATTTGCGTTGTGATTGCATGGTAATAGTATGGCACCACGTAGAGAGTTAAGGAGTAACGTAAGAGCTACGAGTCCGGATGGGAATGAGAATGAGGAGAATGCGGGCAGTGCTGTGATACCTCCTCCTCCACCTGGTGGTGGTGCTGAGAGGGGAAGAGCTGAAGCTGCAGCTGGTGCTGGGGCTGCTGGACCAGAGGTTGGTCAGGGGCAAGCTATGCCTGATATGTCTGTGCTGGTACAAGCTATTGCGGGTGCTTTTCGAGCAGCAGTAGCTGGAGCTCAAGGAGCTGGGCATCAGGGAGATGCTGGAGTTAGATTACCTTTGGAGCGTCTGCGCAGTCTTGGTGGGACTGAGTTCAGAGGTATGTCAGCTGAGGGTTCGGAAGCTTGGCTGGAGAGTACCAAGCGTATCTTGGGGCAGATGAGCTGCACGGATGTGCAAAAGTTGGGCTGTGTTGTGTCCTTGCTGCAGGATGATGCTTATACGTGGTGGACGACAACCATATCTGGGATGGCTGAAGCTGATGTTACCTGGACATTCTTTCAGAATGTGTTTAAGAGGAGATATCTGGGAGTGAGATATCTGGATGAGAAGAAGCGTGAATTCATGTCTCTTACCCAAGGGAGCATGAGTGTGGCTGAGTATGAAGTGCAGTTTGTGAAACTCAGTCAGTATGCACCGGAGCTGATACCTGATGAGCGGGCAAGGTGCGAGAGGTTCCGTTATGGTCTGATGACGGAAGTAAAGATGTATGTGCTGGCCACTGAATATGACGATTTTGATGTGTTGGTGGGCCGAGCCAAAGACATTGAGATGAACTTGGGTTTATCTGTGAAAGGTGCTGGAGCGAGTTCTGGTAAGAGAGCTGCTGAGTTTAGTTCCGGAGGTGGACGAAACAAGAGGGACGAGATCAGAAGTATCAGTCCTCAGCCAAGCGAGGTGGTGGTGCACCTGCTAGAGGTGGTTTTGCTAGAGTTGATCCTAGTGCTTGTTGGATCTGTGGTTCGCGTGGTCACTTGAAACGTGACTGTCCTCGTGCTGTGAGGGAGGTGCAAGCTCCTGTGGCGGCTGCTGGTAATGGATGTTGGAATTGTGGTTCTGTTGACCATTTGAGGCGAGATTGTCCGAGGTTGGCTGGTGGCCAAGATCGTGCTCCTGTTGTTGCTGCACCGCAGAGAGGTCGTGGGCGCGGCCGTGGTAATTTTCAGAGAAGAGAGGAAGGTGGTCGCGGAGTAGCTCATGTTGTGGCTATTCAACCTGAAGGTGGAGGCCAAGCTAGGGTGTATGCTCAGCGCGAGGGAAGGAATGATGCTGATGTGATTGCAGGTACCTTTACTTTGCAATCCTTGTCATTGCTTTCTTTGATTGATTCTGGATCTACGCATTCATACATTCTGCGTGAGCATGCTGAATTGCTTGGTTTGCCTGTTGAGTCTTTGGATGTTGGAGTTCATGTCACTAGTTCTTTTGGTGAAACTGTTGTGACTCGAAAGCTTTATAGAAGGTGTCCCTTGGTTGTTCAAGAACATGTCTTTCATGTTGATCTTATGGAGTTGCCCTTTTATGGTTTTGATGTGATCCTTGGTATGGATTGGCTTGCTGAGCATCGTGCTATTGTGGATTGTGAAAATAAGCGGGTTTCGCTTAAGCTTGCGGATGATTATGAAGTTGTTGTGGTTGGTGAGAATGTGAAGTTTCTTGCTAATGTGGTGTCTACCTTGGAAGCGAGTAGGATGCTGAGGCAAGGTTGCGAAGCTTATCTAGCTTTTGTGATGAATCCTAGCTCTAAGGAGTTGAGGGTGCAAGATATCAAAGTTGTGAAGGAGTTTCCTGGTGTTTTTCCTGAAGAGTTGCCTGGTTTACCTCCTAATCGCGAGGTTGAGTTTGGAATTGAGCTGTCTGAGAACACAACTCCTGTGTCCATTTCTCCCTATAGAATGGCACCTAAGGAGCTGAAGGAGCTGAAGACGCAGTTGCAAGAGCTGCTTGATCGTGGTTTCATCCGGCCGAGTGTGTCGCCTTGGGGTGCTCCTGTCTTGTTTGTGAAGAAGAAAGATGGCACTATGAGGATGTGCATTGATTACCGTCAGCTGAACAAGTTGACTATCAAGAATCGGTATCCTTTGCCGAGGATTGATGATCTCTTTGATCAATTTCGGGGAGCGGCTGTGTTCTCTAAGATTGACTTGAGGTCAGGGTATTATTAGTTGAAGGTGAAGGATGTGGATGTGCCTAAGACAACTTTCAGGACAAGGTAAGGGCATTATGAGTTCCTTGTGATGCCATTTGGGTTGACAAATGCTCCTGCTGCTTTCATGGACATGATGAATCGTGTGTTTCATGAATACCTGGACAAGTTCGTTGTGGTGTTCATTGATGATATCCTTGTGTACTCGCGTACTAAGGAGGAGCACGAAGGGCATCTGAGGATTGTTTTGCAAGCTTTGTTGGAGAATCAGCTTTATGCTAAGCTGAGCAAGTGTGAGTTCTGGCTTAAGGAGGTGGTGTTTCTTGGGCATGTGGTCTCAGCTGAGGGGATCCGTGTTGATCCACAGAAGATTGAAGCAGTGATGAACTGGAAAGTTCCTAAGTCTGTTCATGAGATCCGTAGTTTCCTTGGTTTGGCGGGATACTACCGGAGGTTTGTGGATGGTTTTTCCAAAATTGTTGCTCCTTTGACGAAGCTGTTGCAAAAGGATGTTAAGTATGAGTGGACAGAAGCGAGACAGCAGGCTTTCGAGAAGCTGAAGGCGGCTTTGACGCAAGCTCCTATCTTGATTCAGCCTGAATCAGGGAAAGAGTTGTGGTCTATAGTGATGCATCCTATGTTGGTTTGGGGTGTGTGCTGATGCAAGAGGGTAAGGTTGTGGCTTATGCGTCGCGGCAGTTGAAGGTGCATGAGCGCAACTATCCTACGCATGACATTGAGTTGGCTGCGGTGGTGTTTGCTCTGAAGATCTGGAGACATTATCTGTATGGTGAGAAGTGTACTGTGTACACGGATCACAAGAGTTTGAGGTATCTGATGTCTCAGAAAGAGTTGAATCTTAGGCAGCGGCGTTGGTTGGAGTTGCTCAAGGATTATGATCTGACGATTGAGTATCATCCTGGAAAAGCTAATGTTGTTGCTGATGCCTTGAGTAGGAAAGTAGCTGTTGAGCTGAGGGCGATGTTTGCTAGCTTGAGCTTATCGCGTGATGGTGGTCTTGTTGCTGAGTTGCAAGTGAAACCATCGTTGGTTCAGTTGATCAAGAAAAAGTAGTTGTTGGATGATTCCTTGGTGTCTCATGTTCAGAATATCGCGGAGGGTAGGCCTTCGGATTTCTGCTTTAATGAGGATGGTGTGTTGTGTTTTGGTAGTCGGATAGTAGTGCCTGCTGATGCTGAGTTGAGGCGTGCTATTCTGACTGAGGGTCATAGTAGTCCTTTTGCTATGCACCCTGGTAGTACTAAGATGTATCGTGAGCTTCGTGATGAGTACTATTGGGTGGGTTTGAAGAAGGATGTTGCTGAGTTTGTGAGCAAGTGTTTGGTGTGTCAGCGAGTTAAGGCTGAACATCAGGTTCCTTCTGGTTTGTTGCAACCGTTGAAAATCCCTGAATGGAAGTGGGAGAGGGTTACCATGGATTTTGTATCTGGTTTGCCTTTGTCTCCATCAAAGAAGAATTCTGTTTGGGTAATTGTGGATCGCTTGACGAAGTGTGCGCATTTCTTGCCTGTGCATACTACGTTTTCTTTGGATAAGCTGGCATAGTTGTACATTGCTGAGGTTGTGAGGTTGCATGGTGTGCCTAAGTCGATTGTGTCGGATAGGGATCCGAGGTTCACATCGCGTTTCTGGCAGTGTTTGCATCAAGCTCTGGGTACAAGGTTGCATTTCAGTACATCCTATCATCCTCAGTCGGATGGTCAGTCTGAGCGGGTTATCCAGATCTTGGAGGATATGTTGAGGTGCTGCGTGATTGAGTTCAAAGGTTCTTGGGAGAAGCATCTGCCTTTGGTTGAGTTCGCTTATAACAATAGTTACCAGGCAAGTATACAGATGGCACCTTATGAGGCTCTGTATGGGAGGAAGTGTAGGACTCCTCTTTGTTGGGCTGAAACTGGTCAAAAGTTGGTTTCTATGCCTGCTTTGTTGAAAGGGACCACTGAGAAGGTGAAGCTCATTTGTGAGCGGTTGAAGGCTGCCTCTGATCGGCAAAAGTCTTACGCGGATTTGAAGCGTAAGGAGATAGAGTATACGGTGGGTGACCGTGTGTTCTTGAAGGTTTCGCCTTGGAAGAAGGTGATGAGGTTTGGTCGGAAGGGTAAGTTGAGCCCTCGGTACATTGGACCATATGAGGTGGTTGAGCGAGTGGGTCCTGTTGCGTATCGGCTGAGGTTACCTCAAGAGTTGGAGAAGATTCATGATGTGTTCCATGTTTCTATGCTCCGGAAGTATAGATCTGATCCTTCGCATGTGATGCCTGTGGAAGATGTGGTTTTGAATCCGGATTTGACCTATGATGAGGAACCGGTGAAGGTTCTGGATTCGGATAGCAAGGTTCTTCGTGGCAAGACCATTGAGTTGGTGAAGGTGTTGTGGAAGCATCGAGGTGTTGAGGAAGCCACATGGGAGCGGAAGGAAGACATGCTGAAGCAGTTTCCTTATCTCTTTCCTTCAGGTAAATTTCGAGGACGAAATTTCTTAAGAGGGGAGAGTTGTAACGCCCCGGTTTTGGGCTTAGGAGTTTTGGGCGTTGACCGGTTGGTCAAAGTGCTGTTCGAATCTTAAGAGGTTAAATTAGGAAAGCCTAGTTCGGGTTGCATTAAAAATATGGAAAAATGTTCTAAAATCATCTTTTAATATAATTAAGTGAACTGTGAAATCAATTTTGGAAAATGAGTTTTGGAAGTGTGACATTTTGGCTAGTGACCAAAATGTAACTTTCGCAAGTTTGGTGGCTGTTTTATAAAGGGTTGAAACTTTGAATCTTTAAGGAGCTATTAATCCAAAAGTGATTTCTCCATATTTTTCTAAGATATTATAAGCTATTTTCTGATTTTAAAGATATCAAAAAGGAGGGAAAAGCTCATTTGGCAATTTTCTCGACTAACTTCTCATTTTCCTTCTCTCATTTTTCTCTCAACCCAAACACTCCATTTCCAGAGATTTGTTTCTGATTTTCTCATCTAAATCTCTCCTTTTAACTCTCATTTGATTCCAAATCAACATATCTTCAAAACCTCCTCAATTGCTACAAGTTTCATCAAGGTTTTTCATTCCAAAAAGTGGAGAAACACAAGTTTGGAGGTAAGAACGTCCTTCTCCTCTAAACTATCAGTTCTTTACTGAAATTCCTAAGTTTTCAATCCTAAATTGATGTTTAATTAAAGGCTTTTAAGTTGATTTATGGATCTTGGCTTATTATGCAAGATTTTGATGATTTTCGTTAGATCTGAGTAATCTGTGATCTAAGAGGTGTTTTTGATGTTAAATGATCTCTAAAATGACGTGGAATTGAGTTTTGATTGATGCAATCCCGGATAGGTTGAGTTTCCTAAGTTTATCTTGTGTTTTAAGGTAGTTTTTGAGGTGATCTTGGTGATCTGTTGTTGCTGGAGGTATAAGGTTGTTAATAGGTTGTTTTTAGATGTTATATGATGTTAATGGAAGTGAGGTTTTGCTGGTTTATGGCTGGGCTTTGTTTAGAAGTGGTTTGGATGCATTTTCGGTTGGGTTTGGTGGCCGAAAATGGAGGTTGGATGAGAGCAGCGAGTTTAGATGCTTTCATTGAAGCAATTAATGCATGATGATGCATTAATCCTCTGCTTTGATGTGTTGAAACAGGGGAGGCATCTTTGGATCCAAGTTTGGTTGATCCGGAAGCTTGATTTGGTGCTTTGGCTTGAAGCAAAGTTGAAATCGGTGAGTGCATTGGTGGAAATTGGATTTTCAGCTTTTAAACCAAGGTTTGAAGGTTTTGGGAGCTTAGTTTAAGTCTAAACAACTTTGCTAAGCTCAAGTGTAAGTTTTCGGATTTTCTCTCTAGTGGTGGCCATGATTTTTGTTGTGATGCAAGTGATGTTTTGCATGTTTTAATTACTGTTTTGAAAGCATGTTTTAGCATGGATTTTGCAGATGATGTAAGCCATTTGTTGAAGGTAACTCTAGGTAGGAGTACCTTGCTTTTATACATTGAAATAATGTGGTTTGATGCCTTGAAATGCATGATGAAAATGGCTTGGTTTAATGCTTTAAAACAGTGGATTAAATGATGAATATGATGTATATTGGCAAGTGATGTTTTGAAAAGATTAAGGTCACTAAGGTGGTTAAAAGTCCTTGAGTGAGCCTTGTTACTTAAGATCATCAAGGTGGTTAAAAGTCCTTGGATGAGTCTTGTTGCGGACACTAAGGTGGTTAAAAGTCCTTAGGTGATCCTTTCCATGGTGTTTAAAAGTCCATGGGGCCAAGGTGTTTAAAAGTCCTTGGGGCCAAGGTGTTTAAAAGTCCTTGGGGTTATTCAAGCATTGGACACAAAGGTGGTTAAAAGTCCTTGTGTGGTCCTTATTCATGGTGTTTAAAAGTCCATGGCCGAGGTGTTTAAAAGTCCTTGGGACCAAGGTGTTTAAAAGTCCTTGGGAAAGTTGTTGAACTTATTTTAATAAATGAAATGTATCACTTGAGCTAATATGACATGTTAAGTATATTATGAAACATGAGATGCTTGTTTTAGTGTTTATGTTGAAGCATGGCATTGCTTGTTCTAAGTATGCTTTAGAGCATGTGCAAGGATTGATTTTAAGCATGATTTATAAAAGGTTTTAATTGCATTATTGAATTGTTTTTAAAGAGCTTTCCTCACTAAGCTTTGGCTTACGCTCTCTTCGTTTTCTTAATTCAATAAGTCCTTGGTGACAATTGGAGCATGTTTGAATGATCAATTGCATGTTTTGGTATGCTTGTTTGCTGCAATCTGTGCAGGCGTTTCGGAACAGTGTGAACCGTTTCGGAACGGGTGCCTTACATGAACCCAGGCGTCCGAAACGGTATGCACCGTTTCGAAACGGTTTGGTCTCTGCCATGGCCATGTTTCGGAACCCGTTTCGGAACGGCCCGCGTTTCGGAACAGGGTCAACCTATTTCGGAACAGGGTCAACCTGTTTCGGAACGGTCGACCGTTGGGGGCTGACAGTGGCAGTTACATGTTTTGATTTGTTTACGTTTTGGTCCTGAATCTTGTTTGTCCAATTGCATGAGCTTGGGAAGTCCTTTTGAGCTGAAATTTCACAGAGAAGCATGAAACCTGATTAATTTCAAGATGGTAACTTTAATTTGGGTTAAGCCCTTTTAATTATTAGAAATTACAATTTGGTCCCTAAAGTTGTAATTTGTTCAATTGGGTCCCTGTTTGATCTCTGATGCTTGTGATCTTTGAGTATGGTGTTTGTGTGATCACGATTAGGACTAATGTGTATTTAGACAAGATTAAAAAGAAAAAAAAAAGGGTCGTTAATCAAGGTTGACTTTCGGGTTGACTTTGGTTTTCCCCGTGTGACTTTCTTAATTCGGGTCAACCGTCTAGGCCGGGTTAAGGGGGTTATAGACTTTCTTGATTTTAAATTTACCAATCCTCAATTAGTCATGTAACATACCAACATGTCAAAATTTAGCTCAAATGGATCATCCAAACACATTCAATTGCACACACAATATTCAGGGACCAAAACATAAGAAACAAAAACTTGAAGCAATTCAAAATTCCAACCCAACGGTCAGGCATTTCGATACATATGGCCCTATACCGAAACAGTCGTTTTGAAGTAGGGTTTACCATTTCGATACTCGGGTGTGTTTCGAGACCCGTCTCGAAACACCCTCATCTAGTAGCAGAATTGTTACGATACAACCCCACTCGTTCCGAAACCTCTTAGCCATTTCAGGCTTCTGTTCCGAAACAGGCAAGGGCGTTCCGATACGCCTTGCCCTGCAATAACAGATTTTGCTAGTTTTTTATGTCTTTTCGTATTCGAAACATTCCCGAAACATGCATACAACTCATTTATGCATCAAGGACCATAATAATGATACATAAAATATAACATAGCATCAATCATGCATTCATAGGTACTAAAGGCATGCTCCCTAGTTCATCAAGCCACAACAAGATAAAACAACATTCAAACCAAAATCCAAACATCAAAGGCCATTTAAAACTCAAGTATAAGCAATCTAACATGCTCAAAGTAAAGGAAAACATCCTCAACCAATCAAGAGTATAAATCCCACCCATTGCCTCTTATTACACCGAAATAAAGGCACATACTTACTAAGACCAAAAGCTTGGATTCCTCTTGCTTACTTGCTGCCTTAAAAGCCTAGTTTTCTGCATTGATGAAACAAAAGAGCGTAAGCACAAAGCTTAGTGAGGACCGCTATGCAACATTCAACGATGCATGATACATAACTTGTAAAACCACCACTTTACAACACATGTCTTTTCATAAAACATGTCTTCTAAAGACATCAATGCACCTTATAAACTCATGCTAATATGCATCATTTTAAAACAGCAAATAAAGCTTTGCTCATGCTTTACCAAGCATCACATGCATTCTTGCAACATCCACAAGCTTCACACGCTTCACAATAATCAGTAACATTATATTGGCTCACAGGTGATAATCCATAAACCATTTCAACACAAGACCCAATCGGATACGCAGATTACAAAAGGCTCACACACGAGAGCAACCCTCCATCGTTGTGACACCCGTGGTGGAGTATAACGGTACAATCTCAACCCCTCAACACCACTCATCGGTAGTTGTATAATTCCACTAACGAGAGCATGGGACACATAATACAAGATCCACACACTGAATTAACAACCACCGTTGTGATCTTAACATCAATCGTTAAGGTACTTGGATGGAGTATACGGTATAATCACAACCCCTCGACATCCAAGGGGACTTTGTTCACGGAGCACCCAATGCTATAGCCGGCTAACTATATCCGATTAAAGTAACGAAAAACCATTTACATCACTTGCCAATATAATCATTTAACCTCATTAATCCACTATTTTTCAAGCAACCACAATGCCATTTCCACAAGCATAACATGCTTAATATTATATGCATTCAACACATGCAAACCAAGCATCATCTACCTAGTGCATCCTTAACATAAAGGCATTAAAATCCAGAATTAAACCATACTTAAACATGCTTAAAAACTGTAAACAAATCCACACTTACTTCAAGTGCAATTTCATCAAACATAACACATTTTAAAACGAGGGATTTCCGAATCACTTACTCTTGAGCTTAGCTAAGTGTATCAAACTTACACTAAGCTCCCAAGACCATGCTCAAAGCGTTACAAAGCAGAAAATTGTGTTTCCACTCACTGATACGCGAAGCCTTGTTTGCCGACACGGAAATTACCCCTCTAGAGCCTCTAAAATCACCTCGTTTGCTTCTAGATCAAGATTCTCTGTTTCTACATTATCAAAACAGAGATCTAAATGCATTAAAATGCATTCTAACACAAGCAACAATTCACAAACTCGTTGCTCACCCTAACTACACCGAAATACACATCCAAAACAACTGAAAACTGAATCGATTGCTTCCTAAACAAAGCCCAACCAACATACATCAATTCCAAAGCATTATAAACATCAAAACACATCTAACAAGCATCCTAACCCAACCTTATACCTCTAGCAAGCAAGATTCCGTCATTTCACCCCTAAATCTCACTTAAAACTATCAAGAACTCCAAGGATCTCAAGGATTTCGGGATCTATGTTATCAACAACTCATTTGGACATATAAATCAACTTAAAACTTGTAACCCCCTTAACCCGGCCTAGATGGTTGACCCGAATTAAGAAAGTCACACGGGGAAAACCAAAGTCAACCCGAAAGTCAACCTTGATTAACGACCCCTTTTTTTTTCTTTTTAATCTTGTCTAAATACACATTAGTCCTAATCGTGATCACACAAACACCATACTCAAAGATCAAAAGCATCAGAGATCAAACAGGGACCCAATTGAACAAATTACAACTTTAGGGACCAAATTGTAATTTCTGATAATTTAAAGGACTTAACCCAAATTAAAGTTACCAACTTGAAATTAATCAGGTTTCGTGCTTCTCTGTGAAATTTCAACTCAAGAGGACCTCCCAAGCTCATACAATTGAACAAACAAGTTTCAGGACCAAAACGCAAACAATTCAAAACATAAAACTGCCAATGTCAGCTCCCAACGGTCGACCATTCCGAAACAGGTTGACCCCGTTCCGAAACACGGGCCGTTCCGCAACGGGTTCCGAAACATGGCCTTGGCAGAGACCAAACCGTTTCGAAACGGTGCATACCGTTTCGGACGCCTGGGTTCATGTAAGGCACTCGTTCCGAAACGGTGCACACTGTTCCGAAACGCCTGCACAGGTTGCAGCAAACTAGCATACCAAAACATGCAATTGATCATTCAAACGTGCTCCAAAAGCCACCAAACTTTCCCAGCATGCAATTAAACATTTAAATGACTTATAGGCATCATCAAATCAACAAATTAACATCATAAGCAAAAAGCCCCAATTCTATAGGCATGCTTCCTACACAAGCTAGCTACTCAAGCACCAAACTTCTAAAACAAGCATATAATGATCCAATCCAATATTCAGCATACAAATCAACATTCAACAAACTTAGGGAGTTCTAAACACCTCCCAAAACACACACATTGGTCCCCCATTGCCAAATCACCCAAAAGCTAAATGTTTAACAAAAACCTTCCATACATTGAGCTTTACTTGTACTTGAATTCTTGCCCTTCTTGCTGCCCCTCAAGATGCTCTAATGCTCTGCATTATTGAATTAAGAAAACGTGGAGAGCGTAAGCAAAAGCTTAGTGAGGCATGCTATAATAAAACATTCAATAATGCAATTAAAACCATTTATTAACATGCTCAAAACATACTCTAAACAAGCCATCTCATGCTTAAACTTAAACATATATGTCATATTAGCTCAAGTGATTCATTCCATTTCTTAAAACAAGTTTAACAACTTCCCAAGGACTTTTAAACACCTTGGCCCCAAGGACTTTTAAACACCTTGGCCATGGACTTTTAAACACCATGATTAAGGACCACACAAGGACTTTTAACCACCTTTGTGTCCAATGCTTGAATCACCCCAAGGACTTTTAAACACCTTGTCCCCAAGGACTTTTAAACACCTTGGCCCCATGGACTTTTAAACACCATGGAAAGGATCACCTAAGGACTTTTAACCACCTTAGTGTCCGCAACAAGACTCATCCAAGGACTTTTAACCACCTTGATGATCTTCAGTAACAAGGCTCACTCAAGGACTTTTAACCACCTTAGTGACCTTAATCTTTTCAAAACATCACTTGCCAATATACATCATATTCATCATTTAATCCACTGTTTTAAAGCATTAAACCAAGCCATTTTCATCATGCATTTCAAGGCATCAAACCACATTATTTCAATGTATAAAAGCAAGGTACTCCTACCTAGAGTTACCTTCAACAAATGGCTTACATTATCAGCAAAGTCCTTGCTAAAAACATGCTTTCAAAACAGTAATTAAAAACATGCAAATCATCATTTTGCATCACATCAAAACATGGCCACCACTAGAGAGAAAATCCGAAAACTTACACTTGAGCTTAGCAAAGTTGTTTAGACTTAAACTAAGCTCCCAAACCTTCAAACCTTGGTTTTAAAAGCTGAAATCCAATTTCCACAAACTCACTCACCGATTTACACTTTGCTTCAAGCCAAAGCACCAAATCAAGCTTCCGGATCAACCAAACTTGGATCCAAAGATGCCTCCCCTGTTTCAACACATCAAAGCAGAGGATTAATGCATCATCATGCATTAATTGCTTCAATGAAAGCATCTAAACTCGCTGCTCTCATCCAACCTCCATTTTCGGCCACCAAACCCAACCGAAAATGCATCCAAACCACTTCTAAACAAAGCCCAGCCATAAACCAGCAAAACCTCACTTCCATTAACATCATATAACATCTAAAAACAACCTATTAACAACCTTATACCTCCAGCAACAACAGATCACCAAGATCACCTCAAAAACTACCTTAAAACACAAGCTAAACTTAGGAAACTCAACCTATCCGGGATGGCATCAATCAAAACTCAATTCCAGGTCATTTTAGAGATCATTTAACATCAAAAACACCTCTTAGATCACAGATTACTCAGATCTAACGAAAATCATCAAAAATCATCAAAATCTTGCATAATAAGCCAAGATCCATAAATCAACTTAAAAGCCTTTAATTAAACATCAATTTAGGATTGAAAACTTAGGAATTTCAGTAAAGAACTGATAGTTTAGAGGAGAAGGACGTTCTTACCTCCAAACTTGTGTTTCTCCACTTTTTGGAATGAAAAACCTTGATGAAACTTGTAGCAATTGAGGAGGTTTTGAAGATATAATGATTTGGAATCAAATGAGAGTTGAAAGGAGGGATTTAGGTGAAGAAATCAGATCAAATTCTCTGGAAAAGTAGTGTTTGGATTGAGAGAAAATGAGAGTAAGAAAATTGGAAAGTTAGTTGAGAAAATTGCCAAATGAGCTTTTCCCTCCTTTTTGATATCTTTAAAATCAGAAAATAGCTTATAATATCTTAGAAAAATCTGGAGAAATCACTTTTGGATTAATAGCTCCTTAAAGATTCAAAGTTTCAACCCTTTATAAAACAGCCACCAAACTTGCGAAAATTACATTTTGGTCACTAGCCAAAATGTCACACTTCCAAAACTCATTTTCCAAAATTGATTTCACAGTTCACTTAATTATATTAAAAGATGATTTTAGAACATTTTTCCATATTTTTAATGCAACCCGAACTAGGCTTTCCTAATTTAACCTCTTAAGATTCGAACATCACTTTGACCAACCGGTCAACGCCCAAAACTCCTAAGCCCAAAACCGGGGCGTTACAACTCTCCCCCCCTTAAGAAATTTCGTCCTCGAAATTTACCTGAAGGAAAGAGATAAGGAAACTGCTTCAGCATGTCTTCCTTCCGCTCTCATGTGGCTTCCTCAACACCTCGATGCTTCTACAGCACCTTCACCAACTCAATGGTCTTGCCACGAAGAACCTTGCTATCCGAATCCAGAACCTTCACCGGTTCCTCATCATAGGTCAAATCCGGATTCAAAACCACATCCTCCACAGGCATCACATGCGAAGGATCAGATCTATACTTCCGGAGCATAGAAACATGGAACACATCATGAATCTTCTCCAACTCCTGAGGTAACCTCAGCCGATACGCAACAGGACCCACTCGCTCAACCACCTCATATGGTCCAATGTACCGAGGGCTCAACTTACCCTTCCGACCAAACCTCATCACCTTCTTCCAAGGCGAAACCTTCAAGAACACACGGTCACCCACCGTATACTCTATCTCCTTACGCTTCAAATCCGCGTAAGACTTTTGCCGATCAGAGGCAGCCTTCAACCTCTCACAAATGAGCTTCACTTTCTCAGTGGTCCCTTTCAACAAAGCAGGCATAGAAACCAACTTTTGACCAGTTTCAGCCCAACAAAGAGGAGTCCTACACTTCCTCCCATACAGAGCCTCATAAGGTGCCATCTGTATACTTGCCTGGTAACTATTGTTATAAGCGAACTCAACCAAAGGCAGATGCTTCTCCCAAGAACCTTGGAACTCAATCACGCAGCACCTCAACATATCCTCCAAGATTTGGATAACCCGCTCAGACTGACCATCCGACTGAGGATGATAGGATGTACTGAAATGCAACCTTGTACCCAGAGCTTGATGCAAACACTGCCAGAAACGCGATGTGAACCTCGGATCCCTATCCGACACAATCGACTTAGGCACACCATGCAACCTCACAACCTCAGCAATGTACAGCTCTGCCAGCTTATCCAAAGAAAACGTAGTATGCACAGGCAAGAAATGCGCACACTTTGTCAAGCGATCCACAATCACCCAAACAGAATTCTTCTTCGATGGAGACAAAGGCAAACCAGATACAAAATCCATGGTAACCCTCTCCCACTTCCATTCAGGGATTTTCAACGGTTGCAACAATCCAGAAGGAACCTGATGTTCAGCCTTAACTCGCTGACACACCAAACACTTGCTCACAAACTCAGCAACATCCTTCTTCAAACCCACCCAATAGTACTCATCTCGAAGACCACGGTACATCTTAGTACTACCAGGGTGCATAGCAAAAGGACTACTATGACCCTCAGTCAGAATAGCACGCCTCAACTCAGCATCAGCAGGCACTACTATCCGACTACCAAAACACAACACACCATCCTCATTAAAGCAGAAATCCGAAGGCCTACCCTCCGCGATATCCTGAACATGAGACACCAAGGAATCATCCAACAACTGCTTTTCCTTGATCAACTGAACCAACGATGGTTTCACTTGCAACTCAGCAACAAGACCACCATCACGCGATAAGCTCAAGCTAGCAAACATCGCCCTCAGCTCAACAGCTACTTTCCTACTCAAGGCATCAGCAACAACATTAGCTTTTCCAGGATGATACTCAATCGTCAGATCATAATCCTTGAGCAACTCCAACCAACGCCGCTGCCTAAGATTCAACTCTTTCTGAGACATCAGATACCTCAAACTCTTGTGATCCGTGTACACAGTACACTTCTCACCATACAGATAATGTCTCCAGATCTTCAGAGCAAACACCACCGCAGCCAACTCAATGTCATGCGTAGGATAGTTGCGCTCATGCACCTTCAACTGCCGCGACGCATAAGCCACAACCTTACCCTCTTGCATCAGCACACATCCTAAACCAACATAGGATGCATCACAATAGACCACAAACTCTTTCCCTGATTCAGGCTGAATCAAGATAGGAGCTTGTGTCAAAGCCGCCTTCAGCTTCTCAAAAGCTTGCTGCCTTGCTTCCGTCCACTCATACTTAACATCCTTCTGCAACAGCTTCGTCAAAGGAGCAGCAATCTTGGAAAAACCATCCACAAACCTCCGGTAGTATCCCGCCAAACCAAGGAAACTACGGATCTCATGAACAGACTTAGGAACTTTCCAGTTCATCACCGCTTCAATCTTCTGAGGATCAACACGAATCCCCTCAGCTGAGACCACATGCCCAAGAAACACCACCTCCTTAAGCCAAAACTCACACTTGCTCAGCTTTGCATAAAGCTGATTCTCCAACAAAGCTTGCAAAACAATCCTCAAATGCTCTTCGTGCTCCTCCTCAGTACGCGAGTACACGAGGATATCATCAATGAACACCACAACAAACTTGTCCAGGTATTCATGAAACACACGATTCATCATGTCCATGAAAGCAGCAGGAGCATTTGTCAACCCAAACGGCATCACAAGGAACTCATAATGCCCATACCTTGTCCTGAAAGCTGTCTTAGGCACATCCACATCCTTCACCTTCAACTGATAATACCCTGACCTCAAGTCAATCTTAGAGAACACAGCCGCTCCCCGAAATTGATCAAAGAGATCATCAATCCTCGGCAAAGGATACCGATTCTTGATAGTCAACTTATTCAGCTGACGGTAATCAATGCACATCCTCATAGTGCCATCCTTCTTCTTCACGAACAAGACCGGTGCTCCCCAAGGCGACACACTCGGCCGGATGAAACCACGATCAAGCAGCTCTTGCAACTGCGTCTTCAGCTCCTTCAGCTCCTTAGGTGCCATTCTATAGGGAGAAATGGACACAGGAGTTGTGTTCTCATACAGCTCAATTCCAAACTCCACCTCGCGATTAGGAGGTAAACCAGGCAACTCCTCAGGAAAAACACCAGGAAACTCCTTCACAACCTTGATATCTTGCACCCTCAACTCCTTAGAGCTAGGATTCATCACAAAAGCTAAATAAGCTTCGCACCCTTGCCTCAACATCCTACTCGCCACCAAGGTAGACACAACATTAGCAAGAAACTTCACATTCTCGCCAACCACAACAACTTCATAATCATCCGCAAGCTTAAGCGAAACCCGCTTATTCTCACAATCCACAACAGCACGATGCTCAGCAAGCCAATCCATACCAAGGATCACATCAAAACCAAGGGCAACTCCATAAGATCAACATGAAAGACATGTTCTTGAACAACCAAGGGACACCTTCTATAAAGCTTTCGAGTCACAACAGTTTCACCAAAAGAACTAGTGACACGAACTCCAACATCCAAAGACTCAACAGGCAAACCAAGCAATTCAGCATGCTCACGCAAAATGTATGAATGCGTAGATCCAGAATCAATCAAAGAAAGCAATGACAAGGATTGCAAAGTAAAGGTACCTGCAATCACATCAGCATCATTCCTTCCCTCGCGCTGAGCATACACCCTCGCTTGGCCTCCACCCTCAGGTTGAATAGCCACAACATGAGCTACTCCGCGACCACCTTCCTCTCTTCTCTGAAAATTACCACGGCCGCGCCCACGACCTCTCTGTGGTGCTACAACAGGAGCACGATCTTGGCCACCAGCCAACCTCGGACAATCTCGCCTCAAATGGTCAACAGAACCACAATTCCAACATCCATTACCAGCAGCCGCCAGAGGAGCTTGCACCTCCCTCACAGCACGAGGACAATCACGTTTCAAGTGACCACGCGAACCACAGATCCAACAAGCACTAGGATCAGCTCTAGCAAAACCACCTCTAGCAGGTGCACCACCACCTCGCTTGGCTGAGGACTGATACTTCTGATCTCGTCCCCTCTTGTTCCGTCCACCTCCGGAACTAAACTCAGCAGCTCTCTTACCAGAACTCGCTCCAGCACCTTTCGCAGATAAACCCAAGTTCATCTCAATGTCTTTGGCTCGGCCCACCAACACATCAAAATCGTCATATTCAGTGGCCAGCACATACATCTTTACTTCCGTCATCAGACCATAACGGAACCTCTCGCACCTTCCCCGCTCATCAGGTATCAGCTCCGGTGCATACTGACTGAGTTTCACAAACTGCACTTCATACTCAGCCACACTCATGCTCCCTTGGGTAAGAGACATGAATTCACGCTTCTTCTCATCCAGATATCTCACTCCCAGATATCTGCTCTTAAACACATTCTGAAAGAATGTCCAGGTAACATCAGCTTCAGCCATCCCAGATATGGTGGTCGTCCACCACGTATAAGCATCGTCCTGCAGCAAGGACACAACACAGCCCAACTTTTGCACATCCGTGCAGCTCATCTGCCCCAAGATACGCTTGGTACTCTCCAGCCAAGCTTCAGAACCCTCAGCTGACATACCTCTAAACTCAGTCCCACCAAGACTGCGCAGACGCTCCAAAGGTAGTCTGACTCCAGCATCTCCCTGATGCCCAGCTCCTTGAGCTCCAGCTACTGCTGCTCGAAAAGCACCCGCAATAGCTTGTACCAGTATCGACATATCAGGCATAGCTTGCCCCTGACCAACCTCTGGTCCAGCAGCTCCAGCACAAGCTGCAGCTTCAGCTCGCTCACCTCCAGCACCACCACCAGGCGGAGGAGGGGGTAACACAACACTACCCGTATTCTCTTCATTCTCAGTCTCATTGGGAGCCGTAGCTCGCACACTACCTCTTAACTCTCTACGTGGTGCCATACTTTTACCATGCAATCACAATGCAACATTAAACAAGTCAGGCCCAGCAAGGTAAGCAATCCAAGTATTCAAGCTCAATTTCATTCAAAATCAACATCATTTCATTAGCTTTTGTTTGGCAATGGGTACCCACAACATGCAACATCACAACATACATCTCAATTGCATCAACATCACAAGCCACTGAACATGCTTTCAAACAACAAGCATACAAGCTAAACATACTTCAATCATGCATACATTCATTCCCAATTACTCGCAAACTCAGCTCTGATACCACCAAATGTAACCCCCTTAACCCGGCCTAGATGGTTGACCCGAATTAAGAAAGTCACACGGGGAAAACCAAAGTCAATCCGAAAGTCAACCTTGATTAACGACCCCTTTTTTTTCTTTTTAATCTTGTCTAAATACACATTAGTCCTAATTGTGATCACACAAACACCATACTCAAAGATCACAAGCATCAGAGATCAAACAGGGACCCAATTGAACAAATTACAACTTTAGGGACCAAATTGTAATTTCTGATAATTTAAAGGACTTAACCCAAATTAAAGTTACCAACTTGAAATTAATCAGGTTTCATGCTTCTCTGTGAAATTTCAGCTCAAGAGGACCTCCCAAGCTCATACAATTGAACAAACAAGTTTCAGGACCAAAACGCAAACAATTCAAAACATAAAACTGCCAATGTCAGCTCCCAACGGTCGACCGTTCCGAAACAGGTTGACCCCGTTCGAAACACGGGCCGTTCCGCAACGGGTTCCGAAACATGGCCTTGGCAGAGACCAAACCATTTCGAAATGGTGCATACCGTTTCGGACGCCTGGGTTCATGTAAGGCACCCGTTCCGAAACGGTGCACACTGTTCCGAAACGCCTGCACAGGTTGCAGCAAACTAGCATACCAAAACATGCAATTATTCTTTCAAACGTGCTCCAAAAGCCACCAAACTTTCCCATTATGCAATTAAACATTTAAATGACTTATAGGCATCATCAAATCAACAAATTAACATCATAAGCAAAAAGCCCCAATTCTATAGGCATGCTTCCTACACAAGCTAGCTACTCAAGCACCAAACTTCTAAAACAAGCATATAATGATCCAATCCAATATTCAGCATACAAATCAACATTCAAAAAACTTAGGGAGTTCTAAACACCTCCCAAAACACACACATTGGTCCCCCATTGCCAAATCACCCAAAAGCTAAATGTTTAACAAAAACCTTCCATACATTGAGCTTTACTTGTACTTGAATTCTTGCCCTTCTTGCTGCCCCTCAAGATGCTCTAATGCTCTGCATTATAGAATTAAGAAAACGTGGAGAGCGTAAGCAAAAGCTCAGTGAGGCATGCTCTAATAAAACATTCAATAATGCAATTAAAACCATTTATTAACATGCTCAAAACATACTCTAAACAAGCCATCTCATACTTAAACTTAAACATATATGTCATATTAGCTCAAGTGATTCATTCCATTTCTTAAAACAAGTTTAACAACTTCCCAAGGACTTTTAAACACCTTGGCCCCAAGGACTTTTAAACACCTTGGCCATGGACTTTTAAACACCATGATTAAGGACCACACAAGGACTTTTAACCACCTTTGTGTCCAATGCTTGAATCACCCCAAGGACTTTTAAACACCTTGGCCCCAAGGACTTTTAAACACCTTGGCCCCATGGACTTTTAAACACTATGGAAAGGATCACCTAAGGACTTTTAACCACCTTAGTGTCCGCAACAAGACTCATCCAAGGACTTTTAACCACCTTGATGATCTTAAGTAACAAGGCTCACTCAAGGACTTTTAACCACCTTAGTGACCTTAATCTTTTCAAAACATCACTTGCCAATATACATCATATTCATCATTTAATCCACTGTTTTAAAGCATTAAACCAAGCCATTTTCATCATGCATTTCAAGGCATCAAACCACATTATTTCAATGTATAAAAGCAAGGTACTCCTACCTAGAGTTACCTTCAACAAATGGCTTACATTATCAGCAAAGTCCATGCTAAAAACATGCTTTCAAAACAATAATTAAAAACATGCAAATCATCATTTTGCATCACATCAAAACATGGCCACCACTAGAGAGAAAATCCGAAAACTTACACTTGAGCTTAGCAAAGTTGTTTAGACTTAAACTAACCTCCCAAACCTTCAAACCTTGGTTTTAAAAGCTGAAATCTAATTTCCACAAACTCACTCACCGATTTCCACTTTGCTTCAAGCCAAAGCACCAAATAAAGCTTCCGGATCAACCAAACTTGGATCCAAAGATGCCTCCCCTGTTTCAACACATCAAAGCAGAGGATTAATGCATCATCATGCATTAATTGCTTCAATGAAAGCATCTAAACTCGCTGCTCTCATACAACCTCCATTTTTTGCCACCAAACCCACTTGAAAATGCATCCAAACCACTTTTAAACAAAGCCCAGCCATAAACCAGCAAAACCTCACTTCCATTAACATCATATAACATCTAAAAACAACCTATTAACAACCTTATACCTCCAGCAACAACAGATCACCAAGATCACCTCAAAAACTACCTTAAAACACAAGCTAAACTTAGGAAACTCAACCTATCCGGGATTTCATCAATCAAAACTCAATTCCACATCATTTTAGAGATCATTTAACATCAAAAACACCTCTTAGATCACAGATTACTCAGATCTAACGAAAATCATCAAAAATCATCAAAATCTTGCATAATAAGCCAAGATCCATAAATCAACTTAAAAGCCTTTAATTAAACATCAATTTAGGATTGAAAACTTAGGAATTTCAGTAAAGAACTGATAGTTTAGAGGAGAAGGACGTTCTTACATCCAAACTTGTGTTTCTCCACTTTTTGGAATGAAAAACCTTGATGAAACTTGTAGCAATTGAGGAGGTTTTGAAGATATAATGATTTGGAATCAAATGAGAGTTGAAAGGAGGGATTTAGGTGAAGAAATCAGATCAAATTCTCTGGAAAAGTAGTGTTTGGGTTGAGAGAAAATGATAGTAAGAAAATTGAAAAGTTAGTTGAGAAAATTGCCAAATGAGCTTTTCCCTCCTTTTTGATATCTTTAAAATCAGAAAATAGCTTATAATATCTTAGAAAAATCTGGAGAAATCACTTTTGGATTAATAGCTCCTTAAAGATTCAAAGTTTCAACCCTTTATAAAACAGCCACCAAACTTGCGAAAATTACATTTTGGTCACTAGCCAAAATGTCACACTTCCAAAACTCATTTTCCAAAATTGATTTCACAGTTCACTTAATTATATTAAAAGATGATTTTAGAACATTTTTCCATATTTTTAATGCAACCCAAACTAGGCTTTCCTAATTTAACCTCTTAAGATTCGAACAACACTTTGACCAACCGGTCAACGCCCAAAACTCCTAAGCCCAAAATCGGGGCGTTACAAAACTTAATTAAAATAAACACAAAACAGAGCCTAACTCAACAAGTCCGAAAATTAAGATTACATCCACAATTTCACAAGGTTTTGATCTCCAATCAATACTATATTGAAAACTCAATCAAAATAGTATTTAGAAGCCAAATATCTTGGGAATTTCAATAAAGAACTTTGATTAGAGGTTGAGAACAGGATTTACCTCCAATCTTTGCTTTCTTCAATAGATGACAAATCTTGAAGAATTAAGAAAGATCTCTTGAAAAACATTTAGGAAATGTTGAGAGAGTTTTTAGGCGAAAGAATTCTGGAAATAGATGAGAGAAAATTGTGTTTGGATGAAAATGAAAAAGAATTGGTAGTTACGTAAGTGAAAATCTCATTAACTACCTTTTAATTAACTAATATAAAAATCCAATTAAAATCATTTATTTAAAAACCCTTTTAAATCACATGTCATATTGAGGAAAGGTCAAATTGACTTAAAGCCTCCTAAAGATTCTAAGACTTAGGCTTCCACTTTAACAATTACATTTTCCCAATTTTGAAACTTTACAATTTGGTCACTACTCAAAATGTCTCACTTGCAAAACGTTTTTTGTAAAATTGATTGGACCAATCCCTGAAATTTAATTTTAGAGGATTTTAGCAGTTTTTACCATATTTTTATCCTATTCCGATCCTTGATTTCCTAAAATCACCTTACGCGATTCGAACCGTTCTCGATCTGTCCAATCCGATGTCTAAAACATCTTGGCCCAAAACCAGGGCGTTACAACTCTCCCCCACATAGGAAATTTCGTCCTCGAAATTCTGACATGATGGAAAAAGATGCAGAAACTGCCTCAGCATGTCCGCCTTGCTTTCCCACGTGGCCTCCTCAACTCCTCGGTGTCGCCACAACACCTTCACAAGTTCTATCCTCTTGCCACGAAGAACTTTTCTACTCACGTCCAGAACCTTCATTGGTTCCTCATCATAAGACAGATCCAAATTCAACTCTATCTCCTTAACAAGCATCACATGCGAAGGATCCGATCTGTACTTCTGTAACATGGAGACATGAAACACATCATGTATCTTCTCCAACTCTGCAGGCAATCTCAACCGATATGCCACAGAACCAATACACTCCACAATCTCGTAAAGTCCAATGAACCTTGGGCTAAGCTTACCCTTACGCCCAAATCTCATCACCTTCTTCCAAGGCGATACTTTCAAGAACACACGTTCGCCAACCGCGAACTCAACTAACGACAAGTGCTTCTCCCAAGAACCCTGAAAATCTATCACACAACATCTCAACATGTCCTCAAGCACTTGGATCAGACGTTGCGACTGTCCATCCGTCTAAGGATAATAAGAAGTACTGAAATTCAACCGTGTACCGAAAGCTTGATGCAAACATTACCAAAATCGTATTGTAAACCTTAGATTCCTATCCGACACAATGGATTTTGGCACACAGTGCAACCGCACAATCTCAGATATGTACAACTCAGCAAACTTATCTAAGGTATACGTAGTATGCATAGGCAGAAAATGTGCACACTTCGTAAGCCGGTCCACAATCACCCAAACTGAATTTTTCTTTGACGGTGACAAAGGCAATCCAGACACAAAATTCATGGTGATCCTCTCCCACTTCCATTATGGGATTCTCAAAGGCTGCAGCAACCTAGAAAAAACCTGATGTTCAGACTTCACTCGCTGACACACCATGCACTTACTAACGAACTCAACCACATCCTTTTTCAACCCCACCCAGTAATACTCATCTTTCAAATAACGGTACATATTTGTACTACCAGGGTGCATAGCAAAAGGACTACTATGTGCTTTAGTCAGAATAGTGTGCCCTAACTCAGCATCATCTGACACCACTATTCGACTCCCAAAACACAGAACACGACCATCACTAAAGCTGAAATCCGAAGGTCTACCCTTCGCAATGTCCTGAACATGTGAAACAAGAGAATCATCAAGCAACTGCTTATCTTTGATCAACTGTATCAGGGATGGCTTCACTTGCAATTTCGCAATAAGACCACCATCACGCGATATACTCAAGCGAGCAAACATCGCCCTCAACTCCAAAACTACTTTCCTGCTCAAAGCATTTGCTACCACATTAGCCTTACCCGGGTGATACTCAATCGTCAGATCATAATCTTTAAGAAACTCCACCCAACGACGTTGCCTAAGATTCAACTCTTTTTGAGACATGAGATATTTCAAACTTTTATGGTCTGTAAACACAACACACTTCTCACTGTACAGGTAATGCCTCCAAATTTTCAAGGCAAACACCACATCTGCAAGCTCAAGATCATGAGTAGGGTAGTTGCGCTCATGCACCTTCAACTGCCTAGATGCATAGGCCACTACCTTACCCTCCTGTATTAACACGCAACCCAAACCAACAATGGACGCATAACTATAGACCACAAACACCTTACCAGATTCAGGTTGAATTAGAATAGGAGCTTACGTCAAAGCTTCTTTCAGCTTCTCAAAAGCTTGTTGCCTCACATCCGTCCACTTAAAGCGAACATTCTTTTGCAACAACTTAGTCAAAGGCGCTGCTATCTTCGAGAAATCCTCGACAAATCTACGGTAGTACCCGGCCAATCCAAGGAAACTCCGAACCTCTGTCACTGATTTAGGCACTTTCCAACTCATTACAACTTCTACCTTGTGCGGATCAACTCGAATACCCTCAGCTGACACAACATGTCCAAGGAAGACCACTTCCCTAAGCCAAAACTCATACTTACTCAGCTCGGCAAACAACTGATTCTCCAACAACGCTTGCAAAACAATTCTCGAGTGCCTATCATGATCCTCCTCAGTACGTGAATACACGATTCATCATGTCCATGAAAGCAGCAGGCACGTTGGTCAAACCAAACGGCATCACCAAGAATTCATAATTTGCATACCTCGTGCGAAAACTTGTCTTAGGTACGTCCACATCCTTCACCTTCAGCTGATAATACCCTGATCTCAAGTCTATCTTAGAAAACTCTAAGGCTCCCTGAAATTGATCAAAGAGATCATCAATTCTAGGCAAGGGATACTTGTTCTTGATCGTCAACTTGTTCAGTTGCCGATAATCTATGCACATCCGCATTGTCCCATCTTTCTTCTTTACAAACAAGATCGGTGCTCCCCAAGGTGACACACTCGGCCGGATGAAACCTCGGTCCAACAACTCCTGCAATTGCATTTTCAACTCTTTTAACTATTTCGGTGCCATACGATAAGGAGCAATGGACACCGGAGTTGTATTCTCGTACAAATCTATACCAAATTCAACTTCCCTGTTTGGTGGCAATCCAGGCAATTCTTCCGGAAAGACACCCGAAAAATCGCGAACAGTTCGGATGTCCTACACACGCACATCCTGGGTGCCAAGATTCGTCACATAAGCCAGGCAAGCCTCGCAACCCAACCTCATCATACGGTTTGCTTCCGAAGCCGAAATCACATTCGACAAGAATTTCACATTCTCACCTACTACCACTACCTCATAGTCATCGGCCAACTTTAAGGTGACTCACTTGACCTCAAAGTCAACCACCACCCTATGCTCCGACAATCAATCCATGCCAAGGATTACATCAAATCCGTAGAAAGGTAACTCCATCAAATCTACAAGAAAAACATGACCTTGCACAGACAAAGGGCATCTCTTATACAACTTCCTAGTGACTACAGTCTCACCAAAAGAACTAGTCACTTGCATTCCTACTTCAAGCAACTCAACAGGTATATCAAGCAAATGTGCATGCTCACTCAAGATATAAGAATGCGTGGATCCAGAATCAATCAAAGCCACCAAAGATAAAGACTGAAGAACAAAGGTACCTGCGATGACATCAGTATCATTGCGCTCCTCACGCTGAGCGTAAACCCTCGCTGGACCACCTCCCTCAGGTCGAACGGCTACTACATGAGCGTTACCTCACTGCCCCTCATCTCTCCTCTAAAAGTTTCCACGGCCGCGCCCACGGCCTCTCTGAGGTGCAACTACCACATGAGCACATCCTTGGCCAACAAAGGACACTCCTTCCTTATGTGATCCGCCGAACCACAATTCCAATATGAGCTCCCTGTCACCACAATAGGAGCCTGAACCTCTCTAACTACCCGAGGACAATCTTGCCTCAAATGACCACGTGAACCATACGTCCAGCATGTGTTCTATTCAGCCCTCATTCTATCTCCCTAAGCAGGTGCCCCATGTCCACCATTACCCCGCCTAGCAGCATGCTGGTACCTCCTATCTCGTCCCTCATTGTTCCATCCACCATCGGAACTAGGCTCATATGCTCTCTTCCTAAAGCTAGAACCAACACCTCTATAGGACAAACCTAAATTCTGCTCGATGTCCTTTGTTCATCTAACAAGCACATCAAAATCAGTATAATCTACAACCAGCATATACGTCTTAACTTCTTGTACCAACCCGTACCGGAAGCGATCACATCGGTGCCTCTCACTAGGTACCAACTCAGGAGCATATTGATTCAAGCGTACGAATTGGACCTCGTACTCACCCACAGATAGGTTGCCCTGAACAAGCGACATAAACTCTTGTTTCTTTTCATCCAAGTATCCCACCCAAGATACTTCCTCTAGAAGGCACCTCTAAAGAACTCTCAATCAACCTCATTGGCTTACATACCAGCTGTGGTAGTCGTCCACCAGCTGTAGGCATCACCTTGCATCAAAGATACTACGTATCCTAGCTTGCGCACATCATTACAGCCCATCTGATCCATGATACGAATCGTACTCGCTAACCAGGCCTCAGACGCCTCAGGAGACATACCAAAGAACTCTACAGCACCTAAGTTTCTTAATCTTTCCAACGGTAATCCCGCCTGCCCAGCTGCAGGGGCCTGTACATGCGCTCCGGCAACAGCAGCCTGAAATACTCTGGTGATCGCCTGAACCAGTGGCGCCAAATCATCCAAACCACGACCAGCAGGCCCTTGCTGCACCTGCTCCCCACCTCCAGGTGGTGACGGAGGAGGTAAATTTTCACCATGAGGGACATCAGCCCCTTCCTCACCTTGGTCACCCTGCTCAGCTGTAGGTATAATCGTATTGGACCTCAACTCTCTTCTAGGTCCCATTGTGCTATTTTAAACAAAACACAACAACAAAACAATTCAAACCATTTAGGCCAGCTGTAAGCAAGAATCCATGTTTACAAAATATTTGATTAGTGTAATAAGGTAATGGGCACCCCAAATTTCCCCCAACATAGCATAGAATACATTAAACATCATGCTCAACATGCTTTTCATCATTCAAATTCAGCATACAACAACATTACGTCATCATCACACACTCATATCCATTCCATATGCAATTCACATAAATCAAGCATGTCATAAGCTTCAAAATTCAACTAATTGCATGCTTTTCAGACAACATACAACGACACATATCTATTTCACATATCAACATTCTCAATTCTTTCGTAACCTGGCTCTGATACCAACAAATGTAACCTCCTTAGCCCGGTCTAGACGTTTAACCCGAACTACGAAGATTACACGAGGAAAAGCAAAGTCAACACGAAAGCCAACCTTGATTCATGACCCTTTGTTTTCTTTTTATCTTCTCTAGATGCTAATTACTAACCTATAAGTTCAGGACAACGATTGGGTGAAAACGGCACAGCGATCGGAGTTCGATTAGGGGTTTAATTGCATACATTTGACTTTTAGAGACTAAATTATAAATACCCTAAAATACAAGAACTTTCTTGATTTTAAAGTTACCAATCCTCAATTAGTCATGTAACATACCAACATGTCAAAATTCAGCTCAAACGGATCATCCAAACACATTCAATTCCACACACAATATTCAGGTACCAAAACGTAATAAACAAAAACTTGAAACAGTTAAAAATTCAAACCCAACGGTCATGCGTTTCGATACATATGGCCCTGTATCGAAACGGTCGTTTCGAAACAGGGTTCACAATTTTGATACTCGGGTGCATTCCGAGACCCGTATCGAAACACCCTCCTCTAGTAGCAAAATTGTTTCGATACAACCCCACCCATTCCGAAACCCCTTAGCCATTTCAGGCTTCTGTTCCGAAACAGGAAATGGCGTTCCGATACGCCTTGCCCTGCAACAGCAGATTTTGCTGGTTTTTAATGTCTTTTCGTATCTGAAACATTCTCGAAACATGCCACAACATGCATACAACTCATTTATGCATCAAGAACCATATCAACGATGCATAAACTATAACATAGCATCAATCTTGCATTCATAGGTACTAAAGACATGCTCCCTAGTTCATCAAGCCACAAAAAGCTAAAACAACATTCAAACCAAAATTCAAACATCAATGTAACCCCCTTAACCCGGCCCAGACGGTTGACCCGAATTAAGAAAGTCACATGGGGAAAATCAAAGTCAACCCGAAGGTCAACCTTGATTAACGACCCTTTTTTTTTCTTTTTACTCTTGTCTAGATGCACATTAACCCTAGATGTGATTATACAAACATCATACTCAAAGATAATAATCATCAGAGAACAATCAGGGACCCAAATGCACAATTTACAACTTTAGGGACCAAAATGTAAAATCTGAAACTTTAAGGACTTATCCCAATTTTAAGTTACCAACTTGAAATTAATCATCTTTCATGCTTCTCTGTCAAGTTTCAGCTTAAACGGACTTCTCAAACTCATACAATTGCATAAACATGTTTCAGGACCAAAACGTAAACATTTCAAAACATATAACCGCCAGTGTCAGCCCCCAACGGTCAGGTGTTCCGAAACAGGGAGAACCTGTTTCGAAACGCGGGGCCGTTCCGCAATGGTTTCCGAAACGAGGGCTGGCAGAGGGCTTTTCGTTTCGGACGCCTGGGCTACTACAGGGCACCCGTTCCGAAATGGTAGCCTCCGTTCCGATACGGCCTGCACAGAATGCAGAAGATTGTCTGCTAAAACACACAATTGATCAACCATACATGCTCCAAATGCAACCAAACTTGACCAGCAAGATATTCATCATATAAGGTACATAATTGCATCATTCAAACATCAACAAGGCATCAAATGTGAAAAGCCCCAAAATTATAGGCATGCTTCTTACTTAGCAAACCACTCAAGCATCAATTTGATTAAGCCAACTCATAAAGACCAAATACATGTTCCAACATTAACAACAACATAACCAATCTTGTCCAAAATACAGATACTCATTAACATCAACATAAGAGATTCTTCCCCCATTGCCTCTATTAACTATAGCTATTAACCGAGACATACATCTCAAGTGGAGCTTTCCTTGAATCCATTGCTTCCCGTTGTTCCAACTTCAAAGATCAGCATCGATGGACAAAAAGGATCGTAAGCACATAATGCTTAGTGAGGAATGCTCAAAACCAAAACACCATCCATGCAGCGAGTTATAAAACCATGTTTTAAAAACAAACTCGATTCGATAAACCAAAGCATTGTTTGAAAACCCTTCCCACATCATGCTTAAAATCATGCATTGCTCAAACTTGAGAACCAACCCTTAGCTTAGGAAGCTAAGTAAACCCTTTTCAAAACATAACTTGCAATACCATGAATTTAACCATTCCATGCATGGACATCATATGCAAAGTTAAATTCAAAACCTTGTAAATCATTTCCAATTCACATCATACCTTTCTCATACTTGAAAACCATCTTTAGGCAAGAAACCTTTTAAAACCATTTACTCATTCAATCTATCATGTGCACTAAACAATTACAACATATGAACCACATCATCAAAACTTGCATCACATGCCTTTTAAAACAAGTCTTAGCAAGACTTCAATACACCAAAGAGATTTCATGCACTCATGCTCCATTATCAAAAGACAATAACACTTGTATGAGCTAACAAGTAATACATGCATTCGTATGCATTACACACTTTTCATGCAACCATGCATCATTTCAAGCATCTCATGCTTCATTATAATCAAGAACATTACATTGGCTTCCAAGAGATAAACCAAATCCACTTTTCAACTCAACATCCAATCGGATACGCGGATCACAAGCGTTGTCCCTACGCTTCATACACACTACCAATCCAAGGTCCCCAAATGGACTTTTAACCACCATTCGACCTTACCATTCACAAGGTTCCCATATATGGACTTTTAACCACCATATAACCTTAACTTTCACAAGGTTCCCATGTATGGAATTTCACCCACCATACAACCTTAACTTTCACAAGGTTCCCATGTATGGACTTTTAACCACCATACAACCTTAACTTTCACAAGGTTCCCATGTATGGACTTTTAACCACCATACAACCTTGGCATGCACAAGGTTCCCATATATGGACTTTTAATCACCATATAACCTTAGCATTCACCGATTGGTAGTTGTATAACATCACTAACGAGATCCGGGACACCCTACACAAGATCCACACATGGACTTTACACCACCATTGTGATCTTAACAAGCACAAGGTCCACCAATGGAATTTTAAACACCATTATTACCTTTGCTTACCCAAGGTCCTCGAATGGAATCTCAACCTCCATTATGACCTTAACCATCTCGTTAGGATACTTGGATGGAGTTCACCGGTTCACACTTAACCACTCCACATCCAAGGCGACTTTATTCACGATGCACCCAATCCTATAGCCGGCTTACTATATCCGATCAAAGTAACCAAGAACCACTTACATCACTTGCCAACATAACCATCTTTCCACATTAATCCATTGATTCACATGCATAGCCATAATGCAAAAACCATCATTTACCATCATCAATTCACTGTTTTTAAAGCATTACACAAGCCATTAAACAACATGCAACACTATGCAACAATTCCACAATTTCCATGTACAAAACCAAGGATCTCTTACCTTGAGCACCCTCCACATATGGCTTTCAAAACCAGCATTAAACCATGCTAAAATATGCTTTCAAAACAGAATTAAAACATGCAAATCACATGCATTGCATCCATCAGACCCAATTGCTTTAAAAACCCAATCACAACACATCCAAGTGAGAAAACCATTTACTTACTCTTGAGCTTCGCAAAGTTGTTTAGACTTAAACTAAGCTCCCAAAACCTTCAAACCTTGATTTAAAAGCTGAAAACCCAACTTCACTCACCGATACACAAAACAAGGCTAGCCAACAAGCCTTCCAAGCATCCGAAATCTTCCACACCACCTCTAATGCTCACGAATCAACCTCCCCTGTTTCAAGCACACAATAATAGAGGATTAATGCATCATCATGCATTAAAAACACCAGCATCACAACTCAACTCGCTGCTCTACACAAATCCAACATTTCGGCTACCAAACACAACCGAAATCACCTCCAAACACTTCCAAAACTTAACTCAGCCAAGATACATCACTTCTAACCATTTATAAACATCAAATAACACCCAAAAGGATCTAACCACATCCTTATACCTCCAGCTATAACAGATCATCAAGATCACTACAAAAACAACCAAAAACTCAAGCAAAACTTAGGAAATTCAACCTATTTGGGATTGCATTGATTAAACCTCAATTTCTCATCAATTTAACATTCATTTAACATCAAATTGACACCTCAAAACACTTCCCAAACAGGTCACGCAAAATTTCATCAAAATCAAGCAAATCTTGCATTTTAAAGCCAAAATCAAGATTCCAATTGTAAAACCTTTAATAAATCACAAATCAAGGATTGAGAACTTAGGAATTTCAGTAAAGAACTGAGAGTTTAGAGGAGAAGGACGTTCTTACCTCCAAACTTGAGTTTCTCCTCTTTTAGAACCAAAAAGCTTGAAGAATCAAGTAGCAAATGGTGAGGTTTTGTTGATGAGATGATTAGCAATCAAAAGAGAAATAAATTGAGTGATTTAGATGACAAAACCAGAGGGAAAAGATCTGGAGGAAGATGTTTGGCTTGAGAGAAAAATGAGAGAAAATAGAAAATGGAAAAGTTAGTTAGAAATGGAAAATATCTTCCCTCCACTTCTCTTTTGTTTAAAAATCAGAAATAAACCATTTAATATCTTAGAAAAATCTGGAGAAACTCCCTTTGGGTAAATAGCTCCTTAAAGGTTCAAAGTTTCAATCCTTTCTAAAACAGTCACGCAGTTTTCAAAAATTACATTTTGGTCACTAGCAAAAATGTCACCCTTCCAAACCTCATTTTGTAAAATTGATTTCACAGTTCACTTATATATATTAAAAGAGGATTTTAGAACATTTTTCCTTATTTTTAATGCAACCCGAACTAGGCTTTCCTAAAAATCACCTTTTATATTCGAACAACACTTTGACCGAACCGGTCAACGCCCAAAGCTTCTAAGCCCAAAACCGGGGCGTTACAACTCTCCCCCTCTTAGGAAATTTCGTCCTCGAAATTTCAACCGGCGGAAAGAACACAACCAACTCCTCAAAGCAATACACAAAACAACACAGGAGACTTAACCACCACTGAACACTATCCAGACCGAAACTCCACTCAACTCAACACCACCACATACTGTTCAAGAACTCCCAAAGCACTCGGATACTATTCACACCTTATCTTTTTCATTCTTCTAAACTGCACATAGACCCACCAACAACCTGAAGAACCTCCAACCTTTTTGCAGCATACACCACCTTAATTCATAATTCCCAAAACTTGTTCACACAGTGACGCCAACCAAACCAATTCAGCCACCATGTATCCCACAACCTTCACTCCCTCTAAAACTCCTTGCACAACTGCTCAACCTCTTCCAAAAGTTACCACACCAAGCAAGAATCCTTAAGCATCAACTGCTTACTCAAACTTCCCAACACAATGATGGCACTCCTTCACATCCACCGCTATCCCAACTACAACAGCTCACCCAGAAAACTCACCCATCACCTGATAACCCTGACACAAAACCCCAACCTTGGCTCCGCCAGCCGTTCCACACACCACTAGCTGACTTCAAAGGAATTTACTTAACCACAATCAACCAACACTTCTCACAAAGCTAGACCAACCACCAATTGCCCTCTATCCTACATTGCCTTACCACCACAAGCTTAAACCACAACACTGGCCTTGCCAGAACATCGCCCAACTTAAAATATTCAAACCATCTCCTCAACTCTCCGAAGGTTGCTACGAACCCTCACCTACATAAACAACCCTTCTACTACAACATCAGTGCCAAGATACCTCAGCACTCTAGGAACACATTCACTAACCTACAACATCACTTAACACCAAGGAACCACCTCTTCTACTAACTATTCTAACCACCTGACCGATCCAACTTCAACGGTACTCCTTACCACCAACCCACTAAACTCTTTAAGCATCAAACACTTTCCTTCTACAACAACCTATACCGCGCTCACTGTTACCAACAGCTCGCTTAACACCCTCCATTACTTCTAACTTCCACTCAGCGCCAAAACAACCTCTAAAACCCATCAGCCAACTAACCCTATCACAACACTAACAGACCCGATTAGTTATTAGTGAGTATGAACGTTCGTATGCATGGTCAGCAATATGCCCTATCAATGCCTGATGTACATGTATGCAAAACCTCTAATGTCATGTCACATGTATGCATGGACCATCACATATATAATATAGTATATAACAGATGATTTTAATTGTGCATGTATGTCAGTTCACACCCACCAATAACATCCTCAGAGTCCGTCTAAGAACAACCTCCTACCTCACTTTCAACTTGTCTATCTCCATCATTCTAGCAACCATTAACCACAAGATACTCACTAAAACCTTCTTCACAATAAAGTTGTTTTCAGAACAACAACAACTACCACCCCAACATGCTAGCAACAAGATCATACTCACTATGCAAGGAAAACCGAACTAAGATAGCTAGGCAAAGGTTACTTAACAAGGTTACCTGAAAACACCTCACTGCCCTGAAGCTCCAACAGACGAGCTCTCTTCCTCGCGGAACCATCATCCTCCGGCCGTACCGCTATAGCATCAGCTAACATTCTAAGGTCATCACCTGTAACCCCCTTAACCCGGCATAGACGGTTGACCCGAATTAAGAAAGTCACACGGGGAAAACCAAAGTTAACCCGAAAGTCAACCTTGATTAACGACCCTTTTTTTTCTTTTAAATCTTGTCTAGATGCGCATTAACCCTAATTGTGATCACTCAACAACATATTCCAAGATCACAAGCATCAGAGATCAAACAGGGACCCAATTGAACAAATTACAACTTTAGGGACCAAATTGTAATTTCTGATAAACAGGAGGACTTAATCCAAATTAAAGTTACCAACTTGAAATTAGTCAGATTTCATGCTTCTCTGTGAAATTTCAGCTCAAAAGGACTTTCTGAACTCATACAATTGCTCAAACAAGATTCAGGACTAAAACGCAAACAATTCAAAACATTTAACTGCCAATGTCAGCCCCCAACGGTCACCCGTTCCGGAACATGCAAAACCCGTTTCGAAACACGGGCTGTTCCGCAACGCGTACCAGAACACGGGCTGGCAGTAGCCAAACCGTTCCGGAACGGTCCCTTCCGTTTCGGACGCCTGGGCAAGTTTAAGGCACCTGTTCCGAAACGGCAGGCACTGTTCTGAAACGCCTTGCACAGAATGCCCCAAAATGCATACTTAAACATGCAATTAAACATCCAATCATGCTCCAATTACCACCAAACTTTACCAACATGCAATCCAACATATATGAGACATACATGCATCATCAATTCAACAAAATAACATCATATATGAAAAGCCCCAAATCTATAGGCATGCTTCCTACACAAGCAAACCATTCAAGCATAAACTTCCATTTCAAGCATGTAAAGGCCAAACTCAAAAACCAACATTCTCAACAACACTCAACATACTTAGGGAGTTCAAAACCTCTCCCAAATCATACACATAGGTCCCCCATTGCCAAATTACCAAAAGCTAAAAATGTACTTAAGAAACCTTCCATACTTTGAGCTTTACTTTCACTTGAATGCTTGCCCTCCTTGCTGCCCTCAAAGTACTCTAATGCTCTGCATTATTGATTTAAGAAAACGAAAGAGAGCGTAAGCAAAAGCTTAGTGAGGAATGCTCAATAAAACCATTCAATAATGCATTTATAAAACACTTATAAATCATGCTTCAAATCAACATTTACACATGCTCAAAAGCATACTTTAAACAAGCAATCCAATGCTTCATATCATAACATGTCATATTGGCCACAAGTGATAGATTCCATTTCTTTGAAAACAAGTTCATCAACTTTCACCCCAAGGACTTTTAAACACCTTGGCCCCAAGGACTTTTAAACACCTTGGCCCCATGGACTTTTAACCACCATGGAATGGACCACACAAGGACTTTTAACCACCTTTGTGTCCGTATCAAGTTTCACCCCAAGGACTTTTAAACACCTTGGCCCCAAGGACTTTTAAACACCTTGGCCCCATGGACTTTTAACCACCATGGAAAGGATCACACAAGGACTTTTAACCACCTTTGTGTCCGTAGCAAGAATCATCCAAGGACTTTTAACCACCTTGATGTTCTTAAGTAAACAAGGCTCACTCAAGGACTTTTAACCACCTTAGTGACCTTAACCTTTTCAAAACATCACTTGCCAATATACATCATTATCAACAATTTATCCACTGTTTTAAAGCATTAAACCAAGCCATATTCATCATGCATTTAAAAGCATCAAACCACATTTAATCAATGTCCAAAAACAAGGAACTCTTACCTTGAGCTTCCTTCAACATATGGCTTACAAAAACAGCATTAACCATGCTAAATCATGCTTTCAAAACAGAGTTTAAACCATGCAATAAACCACATTGCACAACAATCAAATCATGGCTACCACTAGAGAGTATTTCCGAAAACTTACACTTGAGCTTAGCAAAGTTGTTTAGACTTAAACTAAGCTCCCAAGACATTGGTTTCAAAGCCGAAAACCCAATTTCACTCACCGATTCCACTTCGCCTCTTGCCGAAGCACCAAATCAAGCTTCCGGATCAACAACTCTTGGATCCCAAGATGCCTCCCTTGTTTTAACACATCAAAGAATAGGATTAATGCATCATCATGCATTAATTGCTTCAATGAAAGCACCTAAACTCGCTGCTCTCATCCACACTCCATTTTCGGCCACCAAACACAACCGGAAATGCATCCAAACCACTTCTCAACAAAGCCCAGCCACAAACCATCAAAACCAAACATCTTTTAACATCATATAACATCTAAAAAGAACCTATTAACATCCTTATACCTCCAGCAACACCAGATCCACAAGATCACCTCAAAAACAATCAAGAATCACAAGCTAAAGTTAGGAAACACAACCTATCCGGGATTGCATTAATCAAAACTCAATTCCTTATCAATTTAGAGTCCAAATAACATCAAAAACACATCTCAAATAACAGATTTAACAGATCAAACGAAAATCATCAAAAAATCACCAAATCTTGCATTATAAGCCAAGATCCAATTCACAACTCAAAAGCCTTTTATAAAACATCAATTAAGGATTGAAAACTTAGGAATTTCAGTAAAGAACTGATAGTTTAGAGGAGAAGGACGTTCTTACCTCCAAACTTGAGTTTCTCCTCTTTTTGGAATCAAAAACCTTGATGAATCAAGTAGCAAATGATGAGGTTTTGTAGATATGTTGATTAGGAATCAAAAGAGAGTTGAAAGGAGGGATTTAGGTGAGAAAATCAGAAACAACTCTCTGGAAAGAAAGTGTTTGGGTTGAGAGAAAATGAGAGAAAGGAAAATAGGAAGTTAGTTATCAAAATAGCCAAAATGGCTTTCCCTCCACTTTTGATATGTTTTAAAATCAGAATAAATCTCAAAGTATCTTAGAAAAATCTGGAGAAACTACTTTTGGAATAATAGCTCCTTAAAGATTCAAAGTTTCAACCCTTTATAAAACAGTCACCAAACTTTTGAAAATTACATTTTGGTCACTAGCCAAAATGTCACCCTTCCAAAACTCATTTTCCAAAATTGATTTCACAGTTCACTTAATTATATTAAAAGATGATTTTAGAACATTTTTCCATATTTTTAATGCAACCCGAACTAGGTTTTCCTAATTTCACCTTTTTAGATTCGAACAGCACTTTGACCAAACCGGTCAACGCCCAAAACTCCTAAGCCCAAAACCGGGGCATTACAACTCTCCCCCCCTTAAGAAATTTCGTCCTCGAAATTTACCTGAAGGAAAGAGATAAGGAAACTGCTTCAGCATGTCTTCCTTCCGCTCCCACGTGGCTTCCTCAACACCTCGATGCTTCCACAGCACCTTCACCAACTCAATGGTCTTTCCACGAAGAACCTTGCTATCCGAATCCAGAACCTTCACCGGTTCCTCATCATAGGTCAAATCCGGATTCAAAACCACTTCCTCCACAGGCATCACATGCGAAGGAACAGATCTATACTTCCGGAGCATAGAAACATGGAACACATCATGAATCTTTTCCAACTCTTGAGGTAACCTCAACCGATACGCAACAGGACCCACACGCTCGACCACCTCGTATGGTCCAATGTACCTAGGGCTCAACTTACCCTTCCGGCCAAACCTCATCACCTTCTTCCAAGGCGAAACCTTCAAGAACACACGGTCACCCACCGCATACTCTACCTCCTTACGCTTCAAATCCGCGTAAGACTTTTGCCGATCAGAGGCAGCCTTCAAGCGCTCACAGATGAGCTTCACCTTCTCGGTGGTCCCTTTCAACAAAGCCGGCATCGAAACCAACTTTTGACCAGTTTCAGCCCAACAAAGAGGAGTCCTACACTTCCTCCCGTACAAAGCCTCATAAGGTGCCATCTGTATACTCGACTGATAACTATTGTTATAAGCGAACTCAACCAAAGGCAGATGCTTCTCCCAAGAACCTTGGAACTCAATCACGCAGCACCTCAACATATCCTCCAAGATCTGGATAACCCGCTCAGACTGACCATCCGACTGGGGATGATAGGATGTACTGAAATGCAACCTTGTACCAAGAGCTTGATGCAAACACTGCCAGAAACGCGATGTGAACCTCGGATCCCTATCCGACACAACCGACTTAGGCACACCATGCAGCCGCACAATCTCAGCAATGTACAGCTCTGCCAGCTTATCCAAAGAAAACGTAGTATGCACAAGCAAGAAATGCGCACACTTCGTCAGGCGATCCACAATCACCCAAACAGAATTCTTCTTCGAAGGTGACAAAGGTAAAACAGATACAAAATCCATGGTAACCCTCTCCCACTTCCATTCAGGGATTTTCAACGGTTGCAACAACCCTGAAGGAACCTGATGTTCAGCCTTAACTCGTTGACACACCAAACACTTGCTCACAAACTCTGCAACATCCTTCTTCAAACCCACCCAATAGTACTCATCACGAAGATCACGATACATCTTAGTACTACCAGGGTGCATAGCAAAAGGACTACTATGACCTTCAGTCAGAATAGCATGCCTCAACTCAGCATCAGCAGGCACTACTATCCGACTCCCAAAACACAACACACCATCATCATTAAAGCAGAAATCCGAAGGTCTACCCTCCGCGATATCCTGAACATGAGACACCAAGGAATCATCCAGCAACTGCTTTTCCTTGATCAACTGAACCAAAGATGGTTTCACTTGCAACTCAGCAACAAGGCCACCATCACGCGAAATGCTCAAGCTAGCAAACATAGCCCTCAGCTCAACAGCTACCTTCCTACTCAAGGCATCCGCAACAACATTAGCTTTTCCAGTATGATACTCAATCGTCAGATCATAATCCTTGAGCAACTCCAACCAACGCCGCTGCCTAAGATTCAACTCCTTCTGAGACATCAGATACCTCAAACTCTTGTGATCCGTGTACACAGTACACTTCTCACCATACAGATAATGTCTCCAGATCTTCAGAGCAAAAACCACTGCAGCCAGCTCAATATCATGCGTAGGGTAATTGCGCTCATGCACTTTCAACTGCCGCGATGCATAAGCCACAACCTTACCCTCCTGCATCAGCACACATCCCAAACCAACATAGGATGCATCACTATAGACCACAAACTCTTTCCCTGATTCAGGCTGAACCAAGATAGGAGCTTGCGTCAAAGCCGCCTTAAGCCTCTCAAAAGCCTGCTGTCTTGCTTCCGTCCACTCATACTTAACATCCTTTTGCAACAGCTTCGTCAAAGGAGTAGCAACCTTGGAAAAACCATCCACGAACCTTCGGTAGTATCCCGCCAAACCAAGGAAACTACGGACCTCATGAACAGACTTAGGAACCTTCCAGTTCATCACTGCCTCAATCTTCTGAGGATCCACACGAATCCCCTCAGCTGAGACCACATGCCCAAGAAACACCACCTCCTTAAGCCAGAACTCACACTTGCTCAGCTTAGCATAAAGCTGATTCTCCAACAAGGCTTGCAAAACAATCCTCAAATGCTCTTCGTGCTCCTCCTCAGTACGTGAGTACACGAGGATATCATCAATGAACACCACAACGAACTTGTCCAGGTATTCATGAAACACACGGTTCATCATATCCATGAAAGTAGCAGGAGCATTTGTCAAACCAAACGGCATCACAAGGAACTCATAACGCCCATACCTTGTCCTGAAAGCTGTCTTAGGCAGATCCACATCCTTCACCTTCAACTGATAATACCCTGACCTCAAGTCAATCTTAGAGAACACAGCAGCTCCCCGAAATTGATCAAAGAGATCATCAATCCTCGGCAAAGGATACCGATTCTTGATAGTCAACTTGTTCAGCTGACGGTAATCAATGCACATTCTCATAGTGCCATCTTTCTTCTTCACAAACAAGACCGGTGCTCCCCAAGGTGACACACTCGGCCGGATGAAACCACGATCAAGCAACTCTTGCAACTGCGTCTTCAGCTCCTTCAGCTCCTTAGGTGCCATTCTATAGGGAGTAATGGACACAGGAGTTGTATTCTCATACAGCTCAATTCCAAACTCCACCTCGCGATTAGGAGGTAAACCAGGCAACTCCTCAGGAAAAACACCAGGAAACTCCTTCACAACTCGGATATCTTGCACCCTCAACTCCTTAGAACTAGGATTCATCACAAAAGCTAGATAAGCTTCGCAACCTTGCCTCAGCATCCTACTCGCCTCCAAGGTAGACACCACATTGGCGAGAAACTTCACATTCTCACCAACCACAACAACTTCATAATCATCTGCAAGCTTCAACGAAACTCGCTTATTTTCACAATCTACCACAGCACGATGCTCAGCAAGCCAATCCATACCAAGGATCACATCAAAACCATAAAAGGGCAACTCCATAAGATCAACATGAAAGACATGTTCTTGAACAACCAAGGGGCACCTTCTATACAGCTTTCGAGTCACAACAGTTTCACCAAAAGAACTAGTGACACGAACACCAACATCCAAAGACTCAACATGCAAACCAAGCAATTCAGCATGCTCACGCAAAATGTATGAATGCGTAGATCCAGAATCAATCAAAGAAAGCAATGACAAGGATTGCAAAGTAAAGGTACCTGCAATCACATTCGCATCATTCCTTCCCTCACGCTGAGCATACACCCTAGCTTGGCCTCCACCTTCAGGCTGAATAGCCACAACATGGGCTACTCCATGACCACCTTCCTCTCGCCTCTGGAAATTACCACGGCCGCGCCCACGACCTCTCTGTGGTGCAGCAACAGCAGGAGCACGCACCTGATCACCCGCCAACCTAGGACAATCTCGCCTTAAGTGGTCTGCGGATCCACAATTCCAGCATCCATTACCAGCTGCCGCTACAGGAGCTTGCACCTCTCTCACAGCACGAGGACAGTCACGCTTCATGTGACCACATGAACCACAGATCCAACAAGCACTAGGATCAGCTCTAGCGTTGCCTCCTCTAGCAGGAGCACCACAACCTCTCTTAGCTGAGGACTGATACTTCTTATCACGTCCCCTCTTGTTCCGTCCACCTCTGGAACTAAACACAGCAGCTCTCTTGCCAGAACTTGCTCCAGCACCTTTCGCAGATAAACCCAAGTTCATCTCAATGTCCTTGGCTCGGCCCACCAACACATCAAAATCATCATACTCAGTGGCCAGCACATACATTTTCACATCCGTCACAAGACCATAACGGAACCTCTCGCACCTTGCTCGCTCATCAGGTATCAGCTCAGGTGCATACTGACTGAGTCGCACAAACTGCACCTCATACTCAGCCACACTCATGCTCCCTTGGGTAAGAGACATGAATTCACGCTTCTTCTCATCAAGATATCTCACTCCAAGATATCTCCGCTTGAACACATTCTGAAAGAATGTCCAAGTCACATCAGCTTCAATCATTCCAGCTATAGTGGTCGTCCACCACGTATACGCATCGTCCTGCAGTAAGGACACAACACAACCCAGCTTTTGCACATCCGTGCAGCTCATCTGACCCAAGATTCGCTTGGTACTCTCTAGCCAAGCTTCAGAACTCTCAGCTGACATACCTCTGAACTCAGTCCCACCAAGACTGCGCAGACGCTCCAAAGGTAGTCTAACTCCAGCATCTCCCTGATGCCCAGCTCCTTGAGCTCCAGCTACTGCTGCTCGAAAAGCACCCGCAATAGCTTGTACCAACATAGACATATCAGGCATAGCTTGCCCCTGACCAACCTTTGGTCCAGCAGCTCCAGCACCAGCTGCAGCTTCAGCTCTTTCTCTCTCAGCACCACCACCAGGTGGAGGAGGAGGTAACACCGCACTACCCGTGTTCTCCTCGTTCTCATTCTCATTAGGAGCTGCAGCTCGCACATTACCTCGTAACTCTCTACGTGGTGCCATACTATTACCATGCAATCACAATGTAAATAAAACAGAGTCAGGCCCAGCAAGGTAAGCAATCCAAGTATTCAAGCTCAATTTCATTCAAGATCAACAACATTTCATTAGCTTCGATTTGGCAATGGGTACCCACATCATGCTACATCACAGCATACAACTCAATTGCATCCAAATCACAAACCACTAAACATGCTTTCGATCAACAAGCATACAAGGCAAACATACTTCAATCATGCATACATTCATTCCCAATTAATCGAGAACTCAGCTCTGATACCACCAAATGTAACCCCCTTAACCCGGCCTAGACGGTTGACCCGAATTAAGAAAGTCACACGGGGAAAACCAAAGTCAACCCGAAAGTCAACCTTGATTAACGACCCTTTTTTTTCTTTTAAATCTTGTCTAGATGCGCATTAACCCTAATTGTGATCACTCAACAACATATTCCAAGATCACAAGCATCAGAGATCAAACAGGGACCCAATTGAACAAATTACAACTTTAGGGACCAAATTGTAATTTCTGATAAACAGGAGGACTTAATCCAAATTAAAATTACCAACTTGAAATTAGTCAGATTTCATGCTTCTCTGTGAAATTTCAGCTCAAAAGGACTTTCCGAACTCATACAATTGCTCAAACAAGATTCAGGACTAAAACGCAAACAATTCAAAACATTTAACTGCCAATGTCAGCCCCCAACGGTCACCCGTTCCGGAACAGGCAGAACCCGTTTCGAAACACGGGTTGTTCCGCAACGCGTACCAGAACACGGGCTGGCAGTAGCCAAACCGTTCCGGAACGGTCCCTTCCGTTTCGGACGCCTGGGCAAGTTTAAGGCACCTGTTCCGAAACGGCAGGCACTGTTCCGAAATGCCCTGCACAGAATGCCCCAAAATGCATACTTAAACATGCAATTAAACATCCAATCATGCTCCAATTACCACCAAACTTTACCAACATGCAATCCAACATATATGAGACATACATGCATCGTCAATTCAACAAAATAACATCATATATGAAAAGCCCCAAATCTATAGGCATGCTTCCTACACAAGCAAACCATTCAAGCATAAACTTCCATTTCAAGCATGTAAAGGCCAAACTCAAAAACCAACATTCTCAACAACACTCAACATACTTAGGGAGTTCAAAACCTCTCCCAAATCATACACATAGGTCCCCCATTGCCAAATTACCAAAAGCTAAAAATGTACTTAAGAAACCTTCCATACTTTGAGCTTTACTTTCACTTGAATGCTTGCCCTCCTTGCTGCCCTCAAAGTACTCTAATGCTCTGCATTATTGATTTAAGAAAACGAAAGAGAGCGTAAGCAAAAGCTTAGTGAGGAATGCTCAATAAAACCATTCAATAATGCATTTATAAAACACTTATAAATCATGCTTCAAATCAACATTTACACATGCTCAAAAGCATACTTTGAACAAGCAATCTCATGCTTCATATCATAACATGTCATATTGGCCACAAGTGATAAATTCCATTTCTCTGAAAACAAGTTCATCAACTTTCACCCCAAGGACTTTTAAACACCTTGGCCCCAAGGACTTTTAAACACCTTGGCCCCATGGACTTTTAACCACCATGGAATGGACCACACAAGGACTTTTAACCACCTTTGTGTCCGTAGCAAGAATCATCCAAGGACTTTTAACCACCTTGATGATCTTAAGTAAACAAGGCTAACTCAAGGACTTTTAACCACCTTAGTGACCTTAACCTTTTCAAAACATCACTTGCCTGTAACCCCCGTAGCCCGGTCTAGACGGTTGACCCGAACTACGAAGATTACACGGGGAAAACCAAAGTCAACCCGAAAGTCAACCTTGATTAACGACCCTTTTTTTTTTCTTTTTAATCTTATCTAGATGCACATTAACCTTAAGTGTGACCATACAATCAACATATTAAAAGATCACAAACATCAGAGATCAAACAGGGACCCAATTGAACAAACTACAACTTTAGGGACCAAATTGTAAATTCTGATAAATTAAGGGACTTAACCCAAATTAAAGTTACCATCTTGAAATTAGTCAGGTTTCATGCTTCTCTGTGAAATTTCAGCTCAAAAGGACATCCACAGCTTATGCAATTGATCATACAAGATTTAGGACCAAAACGCAAACATATCAAAACATATAACTACCATGTCAGCCCCCAAACGGTCGACCGTTCCGAAACAGGCTAGCCCTGTTCCGAAACACGGGCCGTTCTGAAACGGGTTCCGGAACATGGCCTCGGCAGAGGCTAAACCGTTTCGAAACGGTGCATACCGTTTCGGACGCCTGGGTTCATGCAAGGCACCCGTTCCGAAACGGTACACCCCTGTTCCGAAACGCCTGCACAAAAACCAGCAAACAAGCATACTAGATCATGCAATTGGACACTCAAACATACTCCAAACATCACCAAACTTTACCAGCATGCAATTAAACATATTTAACACTTATAAGCATCATCAATTCAGCAAAATAACATCTCATGCAAAAAGCCCCAAATCAATGGTCATGCTTCCAACACAAGCTATCTACTCAAGCATCAACTTGCAAAACAAGCATAAAAGGTTCAATCCAAAAACCAGCAACATCAACCACATTCAACATACTTAGGGAGTCATAAACACCTCCCAAAACAAACACATTGGTCCCCCATTGCCAAAACATACAAAAGCTAAAACACTTATAAAACCTTCATACATTGAGCTTTACTTGTACTTGTTTGCTTGCCTCCTCTTGCTGCCCTCAATGCACTCTAATGCTCTGCATTATTGAATTAAGAAAACGAGAGAGCGTAAGCCAAAGCTTAGTGAGGAGTGCTCCTTAAAAACCATTCAATAATGCATTTAAAACCATTTGTAAATCATGCTTGTAAACAACCTTTACACATGCTCAAAGCATACTTTAAATCAAGCAATATCATGCTTCCACATTTCATTTAAACAAGCATCTCATGCTTCAACATAAACATTAAATCATGCATCTCTTGCATCTCATGTACTATACATGTCATATTGGCTCAAGTGATACATTTCATTTATGAAATCAAGTTCAACAACTTTCCCCAAGGACTTTTAAACACCTTGGGCCCCAAGGACTTTTAAACACCTTGGCCATGGACTTTTAAACACCATGAATGGACCACACAAGGACTTTTAACCACCTTTGTGTCCGTAGCTTGAATTACCCCAAGGACTTTTAAACACCTTGGCCCCAAGGACTTTTAAACACCTTGGCCCCATGGACTTTTAACCACCATGGAAAGGAGCACCTAAGGACTTTTAACCACCTTAGAGTCCGCAACAAGATTCATCCAAGGACTTTTAACCACCTTGATGATCTTAGATAACAAGGCTCACTCAAGGACTTTTAACCACCTTAGTGACCTTCACTTTTACAAACCATCACTTGCCAATACACACTTTATACATCATATAATCCACTGTTTTAAAGCATTTAAATCAAGCCATTTCACCATGCATTTCAAAGCATTTAATCATCATTTAACAATGCATAAAAACAAGGCACTCTTACCTAGAGACACCTTCAACACATGGCTTAAATCATCAACATAAATCATGCTAAAACATCAGCAATTAACGTGCTAAAACATGCTTTCCAAAACAGTAGTAAATCATGCAAAATCATCATTTCACATTTCATCAAAACATGGCCACCACTTAAAGAGAGTAATCCGAAAACTTACACTTGAGCTTAGCAAAGTTGTTTAGACTTAAACTAAGCTCCCAAAACCTTGGTTTCAAAGCCGAAAACCATTTTCACAAATCCACTCACCGATTTCCACTTTGCTTCAAGCCAAAGCACCAAAACAAGCCTCCGGATCAACAATTCTTGGATCCAAGGATACCTCCCCTGTTTCAACACATTAAAGCAGAGGATTAATGCATCATCATGCATTAATTGCTTCAATGAAAGCATCTAAACTCGCTGCTCTCACCAAACCTCCATTTTCGGCCACCAAACACAACCGAAAATGCATCCGAAACACTTCTAAACAAGGCCCAGCCACAAACCAGCAAAACCTCACTTCCATTAACAACATTTAACATCAAAAAACAACCTACAACCATCCTTATACCTCCAGCAACACCAGATCCACAAGATCACCACAAAAGCTACCTTAAAACACAAGCTAAAATTAGGAAACCCAACCTATCCGGGATTGCATCAATCAAGACTCATTTCCACATCAATTTAATGATCATTTAACATCAAAAACACTTCTCAAAACACTGATTTAACAGATCAAACGAAAATCAAGTGAAATCATCAAGATCTTGCATAATTAGCCAAGATCCATAAATCAACCTTAAAACCTTTAATCAATTATCAAATTAGGATTGAAAACTTTAGGAATTTCATTAAAGAACTTGAAGTTCAGAGGAGAAGGACGTTCTTACCTCCAAACTTGAGTTTCTCCTCTTTTTGGAATAGAAAAGCTTGATGAAACTTGAAGCAATTGAAGAGGATTTGAAGACACAATGATTTGCAATCAATTGAGAGTTGAAAGAATGATTTTAGGTGAGAAAATCAGAACAAGATCTCAGGAAAATGAGTGTTTGGGTTGAGAGAAAAAGATAGAGAGAAAATAGGTAGTTAAATGAGAAAATAGCTAAAATTGGATTTTCCCTCCTTTTGATTCTTTTAAAATCAGAATTATGAGTTAAAATATCTTAGAAAAATCTGGAGAAACTCCCTTTGGGTAAATAGCTCCTTAAAGATTCAAAGTTTCAACCCTTTATAAAATAGCCACCAAACTTTCAAAAATTACATTTTGGTCACTAGCCAAAATGTCACATTTCCGAAACTCATTTTCCAAAATTGATTTCACAGTTCACTTAATTATAATAAAAGATGATTTTAGAACATTTTTCCATAATTTTTATGCAACCCGAACTAGGCTTTCCTAATTTAACCTCTTACGATTCGAACAGCACTTTGACCAACCGGTCAACGCCCAAGACTTCCAAGCCCAAAACTGGGGCGTTACAACTCTCCCCCCCTTAAGAAATTTCGTCCTCGAAATTTACCTGAAGGAAAGAGATAAGGAAACTGCTTCAGCATATCATCCTTCCGCTCCCACGTGGCTTCCTCAACACCGCGATGCTTCCACAGCACCTTCACCAACTCAATGGTCTTGCCACGAAGAACTTTGCTATCCGAATCCAGAACCTTCACCGGTTCCTCATCATAGGTCATATCCGGATTCAATTCCACTTCCTCCACAGGCAACACATGCGAAGGATCAGATCTATACCTCCGGAGCATAGAAACATGGAACACATCATGAATCTTCTCCAGCTCCTGAGGTAACCTCAACCGATACGCAACAGGACCAACACGCTCAACAACCTCATACGGTCCAATGTATCTAGGGCTCAGCTTACCCTTCCGCCCAAACCTCATCACCTTCTTCCAAGGCGAAACCTTCAAGAACACGCGATCACCCACCGCAAACTCTATCTCCTTACGCTTCAAATCCGCGTAAGACTTCTGCCGATCAGAAGCAGCCTTCAACCTCTCACATATGAGCTTCACCTTCTCGGTGGTACCTTTCAACAAAGCAGGCATCGAAACCAACTTTTGACCAGTTTCAGCCCAACACAGAGGGGTCCTACACTTCCTCCCATACAGAGCCTCATAAGGTGCCATCTGTATACTCGCCTGATAACTGTTGTTGTAAGCGAACTCAACCAAAGGCAGATGCTTCTCCCAAGAACCTTGGAACTCTATCACGCAACATCTCAACATATCTTCCAAAATCTGAATAACACGCTCAGACTGGCCATCCGACTGAGGATGATAGGATGTACTGAAATGCAACCTTGTACCCAGAGCTTGATGCAAACACTGCCAAAATCGCGATGTGAACCTCGGATCCCTATCCGACACGATCGACTTAGGCACACCATGCAACCTCACAACCTCAGCAATGTATAGCTCTGCCAGCTTGTCCAAAGAGAACGTAGTATGCACAGGCAAGAAATGTGCACACTTCGTCAGGCGATCCACAATCACCCAAACAGAATTCTTCTTCGACGGAGACAAAGGAAAACCAGATACAAAATCCATGGTAACCCTCTCCCACTTCCATTCAGGGATTTTCAACGGTTGCAACAAACCAGAAGGAACCTGATGTTCAGCCTTGACTTGCTGACACACCAAACACTTGCTCACGAACTCCGCCACATCCTTCTTCAGACCTACCCAATAGTACTCATCACGAAGATCGCGATACATCTTTGTACTACCAGGATGCATAGCAAAAGGACTGCTATGACCTTCAGCCAGAATAGCACGCCTCAACTCAGCATCTGCAGGCACTACTATCCGACTACCAAAACACAACACTCCATCCTCATTAAAGCAGAAATCCGAAGGCTTACCCTCCGCGATATCCTGAACATGAGACACCAAGGAATCATCCAACAACTGCTTATCCTTGATCAACTGAACCAACGAAGGTTTCACTTGCAACTCAGCAACAAGACCACCATCCCGCGATATACTCAAGCTAGCAAACATAGCTCTTAGCTCAACAGCTACCTTTCTACTAAAGGCATCCGCAACAACATTAGCCTTTCCAGGATGATACTCTATCGTCAGATCATAATCCTTGAGCAACTCCAACCAACGTCGCTGCCTGAGATTCAACTCCTTCTGAGACATCAGATACCTCAAACTCTTGTGATCCGTGTACACAGTACACTTCTCACCATACAGATAATGTCTCCAGATCTTCAGAGCAAAAACCACTGCAGCCAACTCAATATCATGCGTAGGATAATTGCGCTCATGCACCTTCAACTGCCGCGACGCATAAGCCACAACCTTACCCTGTTGCATCAGCACACACCCCAAACCAACATAGGATGCATCACTGTAGACTACAAACTCTTTCCCTGACTCAGGCTGAATCAAGATAGGAGCTTGAGTCAAAGCCATCTTCAGCTTCTCAAAAGCTTGCTGCCTCGCTTCTGTCCACTCATACTTAACATCCTTCTGCAGCAACTTCGTCAAAGGAGCAGCAATCTTAGAAAAACCATCCACAAACCTTCGGTAGTATCCTGCCAAACCAAGGAAACTACGAACCTCCTGGACAGACTTAGGAACTTTCCAATTCATCACCGCTTCAATCTTCTGAGGATCAACACGAATCCCCTCAGCTGAGACCACATGCCCAAGAAAAACAACCTCCCTAAGCCAGAACTCACACTTGCTCAACTTAGCATAAAGCTGATTCTCCAACAAAGCTTGCAACACAATCCTCAAATGCTCTTCGTGCTCTTCCTCAGTACGCGAGTACACAAGGATATCATCAATGAACACCACAACAAACTTGTCCAGGTATTCATGAAAAACACGATTCATCATGTCCATGAAAGCAGCAGGAGCATTTGTCAAACCAAACGGCATCACAAGGAACTCATAATGCCCATACCTTGTCCTGAAAGCTGTCTTAGGCACATCCACGTCCTTCACCTTCAACTGATAATACCCTGACCTCAAGTCAATCTTAGAGAACACAGCAGCTCCCCGAAATTGATCAAAGAGATCATCAATCCTCGGCAAAGGATACCGATTCTTGATAGTCAACTTGTTCAGCTGACGGTAATCAATGCACATCCTCATCGTGCCATCTTTCTTCTTCACAAACAAGACAGGAGCACCCCAAGGCGAAACACTCGGCCGGATGAAACCACGATCAAGCAACTCTTGCAACTGCGTCTTCAGCTCCTTCAGCTCCTTAGGTGCCATTCTATAGGGAGTAATGGACACAGGAGTGGTATTCTCATACAGCTCAATACCAAACTCCACCTCACGATTAGGAGGTAAACCAGGCAACTCCTCAGGAAAAACATCAGGAAACTCCTTCACAACCCTGATATCTTGCACCCTCAGCTCCTTCGAACTAGGATTCATCACGAAAGCTAGAAAAGCTTCACAACCTTGCCTCAGCATCCTGCTCGCCTCCAAGGTAGAAACAACATTGGCAAGAAACTTCACATTCTCACCAACCACCACCACTTCATAATCATCTGCAAGCTTAAGCAAAACCCGCTTATTCTCACAATCCACAACAGCACGATGCTCAGCAAGCCAATCCATACCAAGGATCACATCAAAACCATAAAAGGGCAACTCCATAAGATCAACATGAAAGACATGCTCTTGAACAACCAAAGGACACCTTCTATAAAGCTTACGAGTCACAACAGTTTCACCAAAAGAACTAGTGACTCTAACACCAACATCCAAAAACTCAACAGGCAAACCAAGCAACTCAGCATGCTCACGAAGAATGTATGAATGCGTAGATCCAGAATCAATCAAAGAAAGCAATGACAAGGATTGCAAAGTAAAGGTACCTGCAATCACATCAGCATCATTCCTTCCCTCGCGCTGAGCATACACCCTCGCTTGGCCTCTACCCTCAGGTTGAATAGCCACAACATGAGCTACACCGCGACCACCTTCCTCTCGCCTCTGAAAATTACCACGGCCGCGCCCACGACCTCTCTGCGGTGCCGCAACAACAGGAGCACGCTCTTGACCACCAGCCATCCTCGGACAATCACGTCTCAGATGATCTGCTGAACCACAGTTCCAGCACTCATAACCAGCTGCTATCACAGGAGCTTGCACCTCCCTCCCAGCACGAGGACAGTCACGCTTCAAGTGACCACGGGAACCACAAATCCAACAAGCACTAGGGTCAGCTCTAGCATTGCCACCCCTAGCAGATGCACCTCCACCTCTCTTAGACGAAGACTGAAACCTCTGATCGCGTCCCCTCTTGTTCCGACCACCGGAACCATACTCAGCAGCTCTCTTCCCAGAACTAGCTCCAGCACCCTTAGCAGACAAACTCAGGTTCATCTCAATGTCCTTGGACCGACTCACCAACACATCGAAATCATTGTACTCCGCAGCCAACATATAGGTCTTAACCTCCGTCACCAAACCATAACGGAACCTTTCGCACCTCTCGCGCTCATCAGGTACCAACTCAGGTGCATACTGGCTAAGACGTACAAACTGCACCTCATACTCAGCCACACTCATGTTCCCTTGGGTCAGAGACATGAATTCACGCTTCTTCTCATCCAGATATCTAACTCCCAGATATCTCCTCTTGAACGCATGCTGAAAGAACGTCCAAGTAACATCAGCATCAGCCATCCCAGAGATTGTGGTCGTCCCCCACGTATAAGCATCACCTTGCAGCAGTGACACCACACATCCCAGCTTCTGCACATCAGTGCAACTCATCTGTCCCAAGACACGCTTGGTACTCTCCAACCATGCTTCTGACCTCTCAGCTGACATACCCCTAAACTCAGTCCCACCAAGACTGCGCAAACGTTCCAAGGGTAGTCTAGCACCAGCATCTCCCTGATGCCCAGCTCCTTGAGCTCCAGCTACTGCTGCTCGAAAAGCACCCGCAATAGCTTGTACCAGCACAGACATGTCAGGCATCGCTTGCCCCTGACCAACTTCAGGTCCTGCAGCTCCAGCACCAGCTGCCGCAGCTCCAGCTCCAGCTCTTTCCCTCTCCGCACCACCACCACCAGGTGGAGGAGGAGGTAACACAGCACTACCAGTGTGCTCATCATTCACATTCCCCTCCGGGGTCGTAGCTCTCGCGCTACTCCTTAACTCTCTACGTGGTGCCATACTATTACCATGCATAACAATACAAAATAAAACAAGTCCGGACCAGCAAGGTAAGCAAATTCCAAGTATTCAAGCTCAATTTCTTTCAAAAACAACATCATCTCTTTAGCTTTTGTTTGGCAATGGGTACCCACATCATGCATCATCACAACATGCATCACATATACATCATCATATCATATCACTGAACATGCTTTCACTCAACAAGCATACAAACCAAACCATGCTTCAATCATGCATACACACATTCCCAATTACTCGAGAACACAGCTTTGATACCACCAAATGTAACCCCCGTAGCCCGGTCTAGACGGTTGACCCGAACTACGAAGATTACACGGGGAAAACCAAAGTCAACCCGAAAGTCAACCTTGATTAACGACCCTTTTTTTTTCTTTTTAATCTTATCTAGATGCACATTAACCTTAAGTGTGACCATACAATCAACATATTAAAAGATCACAAACATCAGAGATCAAACAGGGACCCAATTGAACAAACTACAACTTTAGGGACCAAATTGTAAATTCTGATAAATTAAGGGACTTAACCCAAATTAAAGTTACCATCTTGAAATTAGTCAGGTTTCATGCTTCTCTGTGAAATTTCAGCTCAAAAGGACATCCACAGCTCATGCAATTGATCATACAAGATTTAGGACCAAAACGCAAACATATCAAAACATATAACTACCATGTCAGCCCCCAAACGGTCGACCGTTCCGAAACAGGCTAGCCCTGTTCCGAAACACGGGCCGTTCTGAAACGGGTTCCGGAACATGGCCTCGGCAGAGGCTAAACCGTTTCGAAACGGTGCATACCGTTTCGGACGCCTGGGTTCATGCAAGGCACCCGTTCCGAAACGGTACACCCCTGTTCCGAAACGCCTGCACAAAAACCAGCAAACAAGCATACTAGATCATGCAATTGGACACTCAAACATACTCCAAACATCACCAAACTTTACCAGCATGCAATTAAACATATTTAACACTTATAAGCATCATCAATTCAGCAAAATAACATCTCATGCAAAAAGCCCCAAATCAATGGTCATGCTTCCAACACAAGCTATCTACTCAAGCATCAACTTGCAAAACAAGCATAAAAGGTTCAATCCAAAAACCAGCAACATCAACCACATTCAACATACTTAGGGAGTCATAAACACCTCCCAAAACAAACACATTGGTCCCCCATTGCCAAAACATACAAAAGCTAAAACACTTATAAAACCTTCATACATTGAGCTTTACTTGTACTTGTTTGCTTGCCTCCTCTTGCTGCCCTCAATGCACTCTAATGCTATGCATTATTGAATTAAGAAAACGAGAGAGCGTAAGCCAAAGCTTAGTGAGGAGTGCTCCTTAAAAACCATTCAATAATGCATTTAAAACCATTTGTAAATCATGCTTGTAAACAACCTTTACACATGCTCAAAGCATACTTTAAATCAAGCAATATCATGCTTCCACATTTCATTTAAACAAGCATCTCATGCTTCAACATAAACATTAAATCATGCATCTCTTGCATCTCATGTACTATACATGTCATATTGGCTCAAGTGATACATTTCATTTATGAAATCAAGTTCAACAACTTTCCCCAAGGACTTTTAAACACCTTGGGCCCCAAGGACTTTTAAACACCTTGGCCATGGACTTTTAAACACCATGAATGGACCACACAAGGACTTTTAACCACCTTTGTGTCCGTAGCTTGAATTACCCCAAGGACTTTTAAACACCTTGGCCCCAAGGACTTTTAAACACCTTGGCCCCATGGACTTTTAACCACCATGGAAAGGAGCACCTAAGGACTTTTAACCACCTTAGAGTCCGCAACAAGATTCATCCAAGGACTTTTAACCACCTTGATGATCTTAGATAACAAGGCTCACTCAAGGACTTTTAACCACCTTAGTGACCTTCACTTTTACAAACCATCACTTGCCAATACACACTTTATACATCATATAATCCACTGTTTTAAAGCATTTAAATCAAGCCATTTCACCATGCATTTCAAAGCATTTAATCATCATTTAACAATGCATAAAAACAAGGCACTCTTACCTAGAGACACCTTCAACACATGGCTTATATCATCAACATAAATCATGCTAAAACATCAGCAATTAACGTGCTAAAACATGCTTTCCAAAACAGTAGTAAATCATGCAAAATCATCATTTCACATTTCATCAAAACATGGCCACCACTTAAAGAGAGTAATCCGAAAACTTACACTTGAGCTTAGCAAAGTTGTTTAGACTTAAACTAAGCTCCCAAAACCTTGGTTTCAAAGCCGAAAACCATTTTCACAAATCCACTCACCGATTTCCACTTTGCTTCAAGCCAAAGCACCAAAACAAGCCTCCGGATCAACAATTCTTGGATCCAAGGATACCTCCCCTGTTTCAACACATTAAAGCAGAGGATTACTGCATCATCATGCATTAATTGCTTCAATGAAAGCATCTAAACTCGCTGCTCTCACCAAACCTCCATTTTCGGCCACCAAACACAACCGAAAATGCATCCGAAACACTTCTAAACAAGGCCCAGCCACAAACCAGCAAAACCTCACTTCCATTAACAACATTTAACATCTAAAAACAACCTACAACCATCCTTATACCTCCAGCAACACCAGATCCACAAGATCACCACAAAAGCTACCTTAAAACACAAGCTAAAATTAGGAAACCCAACCTATCCGGGATTGCATCAATCAAGACTCATTTCCACATCAATTTAATGATCATTTAACATGAAAAACACTTCTCAAAACACTGATTTAACAGATCAAACGAAAATCAAGTGAAATCATCAAGATCTTGCATAATTAGCCAAGATCCATAAATCAACCTTAAAACCTTTAATCAATTATCAAATTAGGATTGAAAACTTTAGGAATTTCATTAAAGAACTTGAAGTTCAGAGGAGAAGGACGTTCTTACCTTCAAACTTGAGTTTCTCCTCTTTTTGGAATAGAAAAGCTTGATGAAACTTGAAGCAATTGAAGAGGATTTGAAGACACAATGATTTGCAATCAATTGAGAGTTGAAAGAATGATTTTAGGTGAGAAAATCAGAACAAGATCTCTGGAAAATGAGTGTTTGGGTTGAGAGAAAAAGATAGAGAGAAAATAGGTAGTTAAATGAGAAAATAGCTAAAATTGGATTTTCCCTCCTTTTGATTCTTTTAAAATCAGAATTATGAGTTAAAATATCTTAGAAAAATCTGGAGAAACTCCCTTTGGGTAAATAGCTCCTTAAAGATTCAAAGTTTCAACCCTTTATAAAATAGCCACCAAACTTTCAAAAATTACATTTTGGTCACTAGCCAAAATGTCACATTTCCGAAACTCATTTTCCAAAATTGATTTCACAGTTCACTTAATTATAATAAAAGATGATTTTAGAACATTTTTCCATAATTTTTATGCAACCCGAACTAGGCTTTCCTAATTTAACCTCTTACGATTCGAACAACACTTTGACCAACCGGTCAACGCCCAAGACTTCCAAGCCCAAAACCGGGGCGTTACATTGCCAATATACATCATTATCAACAATTTATCCACTGTTTTAAAGCATTAAACCAAGCCATATTCATCATGCATTTAAAAGCATCAAACCACATTTAATCAATGTCCAAAAACAAGGAACTCTTACCTTGAGCTTCCTTCAACATATGGCTTACAAAAACAGCATTAACCATGCTAAATCATGCTTTCAAAACAGAGTTTAAACCATGCAATAAACCACATTGCACAACAATCAAATCATGGCCACCACTAGAGAGTATTTCCGAAAACTTACACTTGAGCTTAGCAAAGTTGTTTAGACTTAAACTAAGCTCCCAAGACATTGGTTTCAAAGCCGAAAACCCAATTTCACTCACCGATTCCACTTCGCCTCTTGCCGAAGCACCAAATCAAGCTTCCGGATCAACAACTCTTGGATCCCAAGATGCCTCCCCTGTTTTAACACATCAAAGCAGAGGATTAATGCATCATCATGCATTAATTGCTTCAATGAAAGCACCTAAACTCGCTGCTCTCATCCACACTCCATTTTCGGCCACCAAACACAACCGGAAATGCATCCAAACCACTTCTCAACAAAGCCCAGCCACAAACCATCAAAACCAAACATCTTTTAACATCATATAACATCTAAAAAGAACCTATTAACATCCTTATACCTCCAGCAACACCAGATCCACAAGATCACCTCAAAAACAATCAAGAATCACAAGCTAAAGTTAGGAAACTCAACCTATCCGGGATTGCATTAATCAAAACTCAATTCCTTATCAATTTAGAGTCCAAATAACATCAAAAACACATCTCAAATCACAGATTTAACAGATCAAACGAAAATCATCAAAAAATCACCAAATCTTGCATTATAAGCCAAGATCCAATTCACAACTCAAAAGCCTTTTATAAAACATCAATTAAGGATTGAAAACTTAGGAATTTCAGTAAAGAACTGATAGTTTAGAGGAGAAGGACGTTCTTACCTCCAAACTTGAGTTTCTCCTCTTTTTGGAATCAAAAACCTTGATGAATCAAGTAGCAAATGATGAGGTTTTGTAGATATGTTGATTAGGAATCAAAAGAGAGCTGAAAGGAGGGATTTAGGTGAGAAAATCAGAAACAACTCTCTGGAAAGAAAGTGTTTGGGTTGAGAGAAAATGAGAGAAAGGAAAATAGGAAGTTAGTTATCAAAATAGCCAAAATGGCTTTCCCTCCACGTTTGATATGTTTTAAAATCAGAATAAATCTCAAAATATCTTAGAAAAATCTGGAGAAACTACTTTTGGAATAATAGCTCCTTAAAGATTCAAAGTTTCAACCCTTTATAAAACAGTCACCAAACTTTCAAAAATTACATTTTGGTCACTAGCCAAAATGTCACCCATCCAAAACTCATTTTCCAAAATTGATTTCACAGTTCACTTAATTATATTAAAAGATGATTTTAGAACATTTTTCCATATTTTTAATGCAACCCGAACTAGGTTTTCCTAATTTCACCTTTTTAGATTCGAACAGCACTTTGACCAAACCGGTCAACGCCCAAAACTCCTAAGCCCAAAACCGGGGCGTTACATCACCAACTCCTTGCGGTAAGGAACCTTGGCTGTTCCGAGCCAACTTCAAACAATCACGCCTCCTATGTCCAACAGACCCACATTTCCAACAGATTTCACTTCCCAAACTCTTCACAACTTTCTGCTCTTCCTGCCACCTCCGAACCTTGCTTCGGCCGTGCCCACGACCCTTCAAAGACCCTTTGGCTACCACTGAAGCTGACTTCACCCCAAGAGGACAATCTCGCTTCACATGCTCTTTAGAACCACAGTTCCAACAAGCACCTGCGCCCCAACAACCTCCAACATGGCGCCTTCCACAACGGACACACACTGGTAGCTGAGCTTCCACTCTTTGTTCAACCAGCACTTGCCCCAGAATTGCACTACCTTCACACTGCTTAACCCTTGGAAATTTCTCTCCAAGATACCTTTCATAAAAGGCAGACACAAAGAAGTCCCAATCAATATCATGGATGTGCGATGCCACCGCCACAGATGTCCACCACGCACATGCGTCCTCCAACATCAAAGAAACAACACTTCCCAGCTTACAAACATAATCACAACCTTCCTGATCCAAAATCAGAATTACACTGGCCAACCAGACCTCAAACGTCTCAGGTGTCGAACCATGATACTCCACAGCACACAATCACAGAGGATTAATGCATCATCATGCATTAAAAACACCAGCATCACAACTCAACTCGCTGCTCTACACAAATCCAACATTTCGGCTACCAAACACAACCGAAATCACCTCCAAACACTTCCAAAACTTAACCCAGCCAAGATCCTTCACTTCTAACCATTTATAAACATCAAATAACACCCAAAAAGGATCTAACCACATCCTTATACCTCCAGCTATAACAGATCATCAAGATCACTCCAAAAACAACCAAAAACTCAAGCAAAACTTAAGAAATTCAACCTATTCGGGATTGCATTGATTAAACCTCAATTTCTCATCAATTTAACATTCATTTAACATCAAATTGACACCTCAAAACACTGCCCAAACAGGTCACACGAAATTTCATCAAAATCAAGCAAATCTTGCATTTTAAAGCCAAAATCAAGATTCCAATTGTAAAACCTTTAATAAATCACAAATCAAGGATTGAGAACTTATGAATTTCAGTAAAGAACTGAGAGTTTAGAGGAGAAGGACGTTCTTACCTCCAAACTTGAGTTTCTCCTCTTTTAGAACCAAAAAGCTTGAAGAATCAAGTAGCAAATGGTGAGGTTTTGTTGATGAGATGATTAGCAATCAAAAGAGAAATAAATTGAGTGATTTAGATGACAAAACCAGAGGGAAAAGATCTGGAGGAAGATGTTTGGCTTGAGAGAAAAATGAGAGAAAATAGAAAATGGAAAAGTTAGTTGGAAATGGAAAATATCTTCCCTCCACTTCTCTTTTGTTTAAAAATCAGAAATAAACCATTTAATATCTTAGAAAAATCTGGAGAAACTCCCTTTGGGTAAATAGCTCCTTAAAGATTCAAAGTTTCAATCCTTTCTAAAACAGTCACGCAGTTTTCAAAAATTACATTTTGGTCACTAGCCAAAATGTCACCCTTCCAAACCTCATTTTGTAAAATTGATTTCACAGTTCACTTATATATATTAAAAGAGGATTTTAGAACATTTTTCCATAGTTTTAATGCAACCCGAACTAGGCTTTCCTAAAAATCACCTTTTATATTCGAACAACACTTTGACCGAACCGGTCAACGCCCAAAGCTTCTAAGCCCAAAACCGGGGCGTTACAATCAAAGGCCATTTACAACTCAAGTATAAGCAATCTAACATGCTCAGAGTAAAGGAAAACATCCTCAACCAATCAAGAGTATAAATCCCACCTGTTGCCTCTTATTACACCGAAATAAAGCCACATACTTAGTAAAACCAAAAGCTTGGATTCCTCTTACTTACTTGCTGCCTTGAAAGCCTAGTTTTTTGTATTGATGAAAAAAAAGAGCGTAAGCAGAAAGTTTATTGAGGACCGCTATGCAACATTCAACAATGCATGATACATAACTTGTAAAACCACCACTTTACAACACATGCCTTTTCATAAAACATGTCTTCTCAAGACATCAATGCAGCTTATAAACACATGCTAATATGCATCATTTTAAAACAACAAATAAACCTTTGCTCATGCTTTACCAAGCATCACATGCATTCTTACATCATCCACAAGCATCTCACGCTTCACAATAATCAGTAACATTATATTGGCTCACAAGTAATAATCCATAAACCATTTCAACACAAGACACAATCGGATACGCGGATTACAAGCGTTGTCTCAAACACTTCATACACACTACCAGACTACACAAGGCTCACACACGAGAGCAACCCTCCATCGTTGTGACACCCGTGGTGGAGTATAATGGTACAATCTCAACCCCTCAACACCACTAATCAGTAGGTGTATAATTCCACTAACGAGAGCACGAGACACATAATACAAGATCCACACACGGAATTAACAACCACCGTTGTGATCTTAACCTCAATCGTTAGGGTACTTGGATGGAGTATACGGTACAATCACAACCCTCGACATCCAAGGCGACTTTGTTCACGGTGCACCCAATCCTATAGCCGGCTAACTACATCCGATTAAAGTAACCAAAAACCATTTACATCACTTGCCAATATAATCATTTAACCTTTTTAATCTGTTGTTTTTCAAGCAACCACAATGACATTTCCACAAGCATAACATGCTTAATATTATATGCATTCAACACATGCAAACCAAGCATCACCTACCTAGTGCATCCTTAACATAAAGGCATTAAAATCCAGCATTAAACCATGCTTAAACATGCATAAAAACATAAAACAAATCCACACTTATTTCAAGTGCAATTTCGTCAAACATAGCACATTTTCAAAAGAGGGAATTCTGAATCACATACTCTTGAGCTTAGCTAAGTGTATCAAACTTACACTAAGCTCCCAAGACCACGCTCAAAGCGTTACAAAGCAGAAAATTACATTTCCACTCGCCGATACGCGAAGCCTTGTTCGTCGACACAGAAACTACCCCTCCGGAGCCTCCAAAATCACCTCATTTGCTTCCGTATCAAGATCCCCTATTTCCACATCATCAAAATGGATATCTAAATGCATTAAAATACATTCTAACACAGAAACAATTCACAAACTCGTTGCTCACCAAAACTACACCAAAATACCCATCGAAAACAACTGAAAACTCAATCGATTGCTTTCTAAACCAAGCCCAGCCAACATACATCAATTCCAAAGCATTATAAACATCAAAACACATCTAGCTAACAACCTAACCCAACGTTATACCTCCAGCCAGCAAGATTCCATCATTTCACCCCAAAACCTCACTTAAAACTATCAAGAACTCCAAGGATCTCAAGGATTTCGGGATCTATGTTATCAACAACTCATTTTAACATATAAATCAACTTAAAACTCAATTAAAATCAACACAAAACAAAGCCTAACTCAACAAGTCCGAAAAATTAAGATTTCATCCACAATTTCACAAGGTTTTGATCTCCAATCAATACTATATTGAAAACTCAATCAAAAATAGCATTTAGAATCCAAATATCTTGGGGATTTCAATAAAGAACTTTGATTAGAGGTTGAGAACGGGATTTACCTCCAATCTTTGCTTTCTTCAATAGATGACAAGTTTTCCTTTGCAAAAATCTTGAAGAATTAAGAAAGATCTCTTGAAAAAGATTTAGGAAATGTTGAGAGAGTTTTTATGAGAAAGAATTCTGGAAAAAGATTAGAGGAAATAGTGTTTGGCTGAAAATGAAAAAGAATTGGTAGTTACTTAAGTGAAAATCTCATTAACTACCTTTTAATTAACTAATATAAAAATCCAATTAAAACAATTTAATTAAAAACCCTTTCAAATCACATGTCATATTGAGGAAAGGTCAAATTGACTTAAAGCCCCCTAAAGATTCTAAGACTTTGGCTTCCACTTTAAAAATCACATTTTCCCAGTTTTGAAACTTTTCAATTTGGTCACTACTCAAAATGTCTCACTTCCAAAACTCTTTTTGTAAAATTGACTTGACAAATTCCTTTAACATATTTTTAGAGGATTTTATCAAATTTTACCATATTTTTATCCTATCATGATCCTTGATTTCCTAAAATCACCTTACGCGATTCGAACCGTTCTCGACCGGTCCAATCCGATGTCTAAAACATCTAGGCCCAAAACCAGGGCGTTACAAACTCTATCCTTGAATTGCTGCACAAGAGAAAGAAATAGTTTAAATGAATGGGTGAAGTAATCTTGAGTAAAAACTAAAGTAAAAGATAAAGGTATTAGATTTAGAGAATCAACCAGTATTGAATTGCTCAATAGTGCAGGTGATTCACTGTTAAAGAAACTTATGTTGTATGTCGTCATTCCTGTCACGGTAGCACCTGTCGTGGCAGAGGTCTGTCTAAGTCGCGACATCAATCAACAACTCCGTACTTCAACCTTGGCAAGAATCCCTTTGAGGACTTGTCCTATCCCTAGGCCCAAGTGTTGTTGATGAACACTTCTTGGATGATACCTCCTGACGCGAATCAAAGGATGAACACCAAAGTTTATGAATTCTTCTTTAGCCACTTAACCTTGAAATTATCCCTAAGCCAAGATGGTTTAACCATAAACTGGAAAACAAGTATTTACTCCTTTCATATGCTTGACTCTCCCGATATCAAACAAATGAATAACCTCACAATGCTCTTATGAGATATGAAAAACCAGTGTAAATAAACTTGAAGTTTTTATTACTTGAACAGAAAATTACTAAAACAATACAATCCTTGCAACTACTTTACAAAATCAACCCTTAGCCCTAGGAGGAGTTTAGAACATGATGGAGAAGGGAAAACGACAAGGGTTTTTGGGGAAGACAGCTAGGAGTGAGATTATCCTCCTTTAGGTCGAATTACATGCCTTTATATAGGCCTTGAGTATAAGTTTTCTAATTTGGAAAGAATAAAATTTTGAATTAAAGTGCAACACTATTAAAGACTAAATCTTTTGAGTATATGCCTTGAATTTGTCCTCTTTTCTTGCCTTGAGTTTCTTCCTTGAACTTTAGGCTTGGCCTTCCTTCTGCTTCAAGGCTCAGAAAAATATGAGAGTGGTCCACGACAGACTGGCTTGAAATCCTCTATCTGTTGAGCTCCACTTTTGTAACGCCCCGGTTTTGGGCTTAGAAGTTTTGGGTTTGGACCGGTTCGGTCGAAGTGCGGTTCGAATATTAAAAGGTGAATTTAGGAAAACCTAGTTCGGGTTGCATTAAAAATATGGAAAAATGTCTTAAAATCCTCTTAAATTATATGTAAGTGAATGGTGAAATCAATTTTACAAAATGAGGTTTGGAAGAGTGACATTTTGGTTAGTGACCAAAATGTAATTTTTGAAAACTACGTGACTGTTTTAAAAAGGATTGAAACTTTGAATCTTTAAGGAGCTATTTACCCAATGGGAGTTTCTCCAAATTTTTATTAAATATTAAATGATTTATTAATGGTTTTAAAATAAAGGAAAAGGGAGGGAAGATATTTTCTTAAGTTTCCAACTAACTTTTCCACATTTTCCATTTTCATTTTCTCTCATCTTTTCTCTCAAACCAAACACATTTCTCCAGAACTTTTCCCTCTAATTTTGACATCCAAATATGAGATTTTAATCCTCTTTTAATCTCTAGTCATCTCTTCATCAAAACCTTTGAATTTGCTATTTGGATCTTCAAGCATTTTGGTTCTAAAAAGGGAGAAACTCAAGTTTAGAGGTATGAACGTCTTTCTCCTCTAAATTCTCAGTTCTTTACCGAAATTCCCAAGTTCTCAATCCTAAATTGGTGTTTTATAAAAGGTTTTATGGTTGTGTTCTTAATCTTGGCTTAAAATGCAAGATTTGTTTGATTTTTGATAAAATTCGTATGATCTGTTTGAGCAGTGATTTGAGACGTCTTTTTGATGTTAAATGAATGTTAAATTGATGAGGAATTGAGGTTTAATCAATGCAATCCCGGATAGGTTGATTTTCCTAAGTTTTGCTTGAGTTCTTGGTTGTTTTTGGAGTGATCTTTATGATCTGTTATAGCTGGAGGTATAAGGGTGTGGTTAGATCCTTTTTGGATGTTAATTGAGGTTTATGAATGATTAGATTTGATGGATCTTGGCTGGGTAGTGTTGTGGAGTTGTTTGGATGCATTTTTGGTTGTGTTTGGTAGCCGAAAATGGAGTGTGGATGAGAGCAGGGAGTTTAGGTGCTTTCATTGAAGATATTAATGCATGATGATGCATTAATCCTCTGCTTTGATGTGTTAGAACAGGGGAGTCATCTTTGGATCCTAGTGGTGGTGATCCGGAGGCTTGATTGGTGATTCGGCAAGTGGCGAAACGGAATCGGTGAGTGGATTTTGGTTTTCAGCTTTGAAACCAGTGTTTTGAAGGTTTGGGAGCTTAGTTTAAGTCTAAGCAACTTAGCTAAGCTCAAGAGTAAGTTTTCGGAAAAACACTCTTGATGATGAACCATGGATTGGTTGTATGCAATGTGGTTTGTAGTATGTTTTAAATTCTGTTTTGAAAGCATATTTTAGCATGTTAGTTGCTGATTTTATAAGCCATGTGTTTAAGAATGCTCAAGGTAAGAGATTCTTGTTTTTGAACATTGTTAAATGTGGTTTTCATGCATAATGGTGCATGATGTTTATGGCTTGGATAAATGCTTTAAAACAATGGATTATTGTTGTTAATGATGCATATTGGCAAGTGATGGTAAGGTCACAAAGGTGGTTAAAAGTCCTTGTGTGAGCCTTGTTTATTTAAGAACAACATGGTGGTTAAAAGTCCATGGTCGGATCTTGGTTAAGATCACCAAGGTGGTTAAAATTCCTTGGGTGAGTCTTGTGTATTTAAGAACGACATGGTGTTTAAAAGTCCATGGTTGGTTCTTGGTTAAGGTTACAAAGGTGGTTAAAATTCCTTGTGTAATCCTTGTTTATTTAAGAACACCAAGGTGTTTTAAAGTCCTTGGGTGATTCTTGTTAAGGACACAAAGGTGTTTAAAAGTCCTTGTATGGTCCTTGTCATGGTGTTTAAAAGTCCATGGATGATTCTTGTTAAGGACACAATGGTGTTTAAAAGTCCATGTGTGGTCCTTGGAAATTGTAAGATCCCAATGGTGTATAAAATTCCATGTGTGGATCTTATGTTGATTGTATCACTTGTGGCCAATATGACATGTTATGAACTTGAAGCATGAAATGCTTGTTTGAGATGCTTAAGTGCATGTGAAAATGTTGATTTGAACTAGGATTGCAAATGTGTTTTATAAGTGCATTATTGTGTGGTTTAATGAGCATTCCTCACTAAGCTTTTGTTTACGCTCTCTCTTTTCTTAAACCAATAATGCAGAGCATTGAAGTGCATTTTGGGGAAGCAAGGAAGCCAAGAATCCAAGTGGTGATCTAAGCTCATGTATGGTGAACATTTTCCTAAAACTATTAGCTTTCGGGCATTTGGCAATGGGGGACCTATGTTGTTGTTTTGGGAGATATTTTGGACTCCCTAAGTTGGTTTTATATTGTTGATCATGTTGGTACTTGTAATTGGCCTTTGCGAGGTTGTTTTGGTACATTGGTGCTTGAATGGTTTTCCAAGTAGGATGTATGCCTATAGAATTGGGGATTTTCATAATTGATGCCATGTTGGTGTTTGGTTGATGCAATTATGTTCCTTGAATATTGAATGAATTGCTGGTATAATTTGGTGGAATTTGGAGCATGTTTGATGGGTCAATTGTGTGTTTATTCAGCTAATTTTCTGCAATCTGGGCAGGCCGTATCGGAACGGGTGCTACCGTTTCGGAACAGGGGCCTGAAATGGCCTAGGCGTTCCGAAACGGGAGGAACCGTTTTGGAACGGAAATGCCACTGCCAAGCCATGTTTCGGAACCCGTTTCGGAACGGTCCCGCGTTTCGGAACAGGTCCTCCATGTTTCGGAACACTCGACCGTTGGGCTCTGAATTTGATGGTTAAATGTTTTAAAATGTTTGCGTTTTGGTCCTGAATCTTATGATTGCAATTGTATGAGTTTGAGATGTCCGTTTGAGCTGAAATTTGGCAGAGAAGCATGAAACATGATTAATTTCATATTGGTAACTTTAATTTGGTTTAAGTCCTTATAATTTCTAGAAATTTCAATTTGGTCCCTAAAGTTGGAATTTGTGCAATTGAGTCCCTGAATGTTCTCTGATTGTTATGATCTTTGAGTATGATGATCTTGTGAACATATCTAGGGATAACGTGCATCTAGACAAGATTGAAAAAAAGGGTCGTTAACCATGGTTGACTTTTGGGTTGACTTTGGTTTTCCCCGTGTAATCTTCTTAATTCGGGTCAACCGTCTAGGCTGGGTTAAGGGGGTTACATTTGGTGGTTTCATGTAACGCCCCGGTTTTGGGCTTAGAAGTTTTGGGTTTGGACCGGTTCGGTCGAAGTGGAGTTCAAATATTAAAAGGTGAATTTAGGAAAACCTAGTTCGGGTTGCATTAAAAATATGGAAAAATGTCTTAAAATCCTCTTAAATTATATGTAAGTGAATGGTGAAATCAATTTTACAAAATGAGGTTTGGAAGAGTGACATTTTGGTTAGTGACCAAAATGTAATTTTTGAAAACTGCAATACTGTTTTAAAAAGGATTGAAACTTTGAATCTTTAAGGAGCTATTTACCCAATGGGAGTTTCTCCAGATTTTTCTTAAATATTAAATGATTTATTAATGGTTTTAAAATAAAGGAAAAGGGAGGGAAGATATTTTCTTAAGTTTCCAACTAACTTTTCCACATTTTCCATTTTTATTTTCTCTCATCTTTTCTCTCAAACCAAACACATTTCTCCAGAACTTTTCCCTCTGATTTTGACATCCAAATATGAGATTTTAATCCTCTTTTGATCTCTAGTCATCTCTTCATCAAAACCTTTGCATTTGCTATTTGGATCTTCAAGCATTTTGGTTCTAAAAAGGGAGAAACTCAAGTTTAGAGGTATGAACGTCCTTCTCCACTAAATTCTCAGTTCTTTACTGAAATTCCCAAGTTCTCAATCCTAAATTGATGTTTTATAAAAGGTTTTATGGTTGTGTTCTTGATCTTGGCTTAAAATGCAAGATTTGGTTGATTTTTGATAAAATTCGTATGATTTGTTTGAGCAGTGATTTGAGATGTCTTTTTGATGTTAAATGAATGTTAAATTGACGAGGAATTGAGGTTTAATCAATGCAATCCCGGATAGGTTGATTTTCCTAAGTTTTGCTTGAGTTCTTGGTTGTTTTTGGAGTGATCTTTATGATCTGTTATAGCTGGAGGTATAAGGGTGTGGTTAGATCCTTTTTGGATGTTAATTGAGGTTTATGAATGATTAGATTTGATGGATCTTGGCTGGGTAGTGTTGTGGAGTTGTTTGGATGCATTTTCGGTTGTGTTTGGTAGCCGAAAATGGAGTGTGGATGAGAGCAGCGAGTTTAGGTGCTTTCATTGAAGATATTAATGCATGATGATGCAATAATCCTCTGCTTTGATGTGTTAGAACAGGGGAGTCATCTTTGGATCCTAGTGGTGGTGATCCAGAGGCTTGATTGGTGTTTCGGCAAGTGGCGAAACGGAATCGGTGAGTGGATTTTGGTTTTCAGCTTTGAAACCAGTGTTTTGAAGGTTTGGGAGCTTAGTTTAAGTCTAAGCAACTTAGCTAAGCTCAAGAGTAAGTTTTCGGAAAAACTCTCTTGATGATGAACCATTGATTGGTTGTATGCAATGTGGTTTGTTGCATGTTTTAAATTCTGTTTTGAAAGCATATTTTAGCATGTTAGTTGCTGATTTTATAAGCCATGTGTTGAAGAATGCTCAAGGTAAGAGATTCTTGTTTTTGAACATTGTTAAATGTGGTTTTGATGCATAATGGTGCATGATGTTTATGGCTTGGATAAATGCTTTAAAACAATGGATTATTGTTGTTAATGATGCATATTGGCAAGTGATGGTAAGGTCACAAAGGTGGTTAAAAGTCCTTGTGTGAGCCTTGTTTATTTAAGAATAACATGTTGGTTAAAAGTTCATGGTTGGTTCTTGGTTAAGATAACCAAGGTGGTTAAAATTCCTTGGGTGAGTCTTGTGTATTTAAGAACGACATGGTGTTTAAAAGTCCATGGTTGGTTCTTGGTTAAGGTTACAAAGGTGGTTAAAATTCCTTGTGTAAGCCTTGTTTATTTAGGAACACCAAGGTGTTTAAAAGTCATTGGGTGATTCTTGTTAAGGACACAAAGGTGTTTAAAAGTCCTTGTGTGGTCCTTGTCATGGTGTTTAAAAGTCCATGGATGATTCTTGTTAAGGACACAATGGTGTTTAAAAGTCCATGTGTGGTCCTTGGAAATTGTAAGATCACAATGGTGTTTAAAAGTCCATGTGTGGATCTTATGTTGATTGTATCACTTGTTTCCAATATGACATGTTATGAACTTGAAGCATGAAATGCTTGTTTGAGATGCTTAAGTGCATGTGAAAATGTTGATTTGAACTAGGATTGCAAATGTGTTTTATAAGTGCATTATTGTGTGGTTTAATGAGCATTCCTCACTAAGCTTTTGCTTACGCTCTCTCTTTTCTTAAAGCAATAATGCAGAGCATTGAAGTGCATTTTGGGGCAGCAAGGAAGCCAAGAATCCAAGTGGTGATCTAAGCTCATGTATGGTGAACATTTTCCTAAAACTATTAGCTTTCGGGCATTTGACAATGGGGGACCTATGTTGTTGTTTTGGAGATGTTTTGGACTCCCTAAGTTGGTTTTATATTGTTGATAATGTTGGTACTTGTAATTGGCCTTTGCGAGGTTGTTTTGGTATATTGGTGCTTGAATGGTTTTCTAAGTAGGATGCACGCCTATAGAATTGGGGATTTTCATAATTGATGCCATGTTAGTGTTTGGTTGATGCAATTATGTTCCTTGAATGTTGAATGACTTGCTGGTATAATTTGGTGGCATTTGGAGCATGTTTGATGGGTCAATTGTGTTTTTATTCAGCTACTTTTCTGCAATCTGGGCAGGCCGTATCCGAACGGGTGCTACCGTTTCGGAACAGGGGTCTGAAATGGCCTAGGCGTTCCGAAACGGGAGGAACCGTTCCGGAACGGAAATGCCACTAGCAAGCCATGTTTCGTAACCCGTTTCGGAACGGTCCCGCGTTTCGGAACAGGTCCTCCCTGTTTCGGAACACTCGACCGTTGGGCTCCGAATTTGATGGTTAAATGTTTCAAAATGTTTGTGTTTTGGTCCTGAATCTTATGATTGCAATTGTATGAGTTTGAGATGTCCGTTTGAGCTGAAATTTGGCAGAGAAGCATGAAACATGATTAATTTCATATTGGTAACTTTAATTTGGTTTAAGTCCTTATAATTTCCAGAAATTGCAATTTGGTCCCTAAAGTTGGAATTTGTGCAATTGAGTCCCTGAATGTTCTCTGATTGTTATGATCTTTGAGTATATTGATCTTGTGAACATATCTAGGGATAACGTGCATCTAGGCAAGATTGAAAAAAAGGATCGTTAACCAAGGTTGAATTTCGGGTTGTAACGCCCCGGTTTTGGGCTTAGAAGTTTTGGGGCTAGGACCGGTTCGGTCAAAGTGCGGTTCGAATATAAAAAGGTGAAATTAGGAAAGCCTAGTTCGGGTTGCATTAAAAATATGGAAAAATGTCCTAAAATCCTCTTTTAATATATATAAGTGAACTGTGAAATCAATTTTACAAAATGAGGTTTGGAAGGGTGACATTTTGGCTAGTGACCAAAATGTAATTTTTGAAAACTGCGTGACTGTTTTAAAAAGGATTGAAACTTTGAATCTTTAAGGAGCTATTTACCCAATGGGAGTTTCTCCAGATTTTTCCTAAATATTAATGATTTAATTAAATGTTTTTAAATAAAACAAAAGTGGAGGGAAGATATTTTTAGTCATAACTAACTTTTCTCTCAAATCTTCCATTTTCATTTTCTCTCAATTTCTCTCAAACCAAACATCTTTCTCCAGAACTTTTTCCTCTGATTTTGTCACCTAAATATCTCTTTTCAATTCTCTTTTGATTGCTAATCATCTCCTCATCAAAACCTATACATTTGCTAATTGGATTTTCAAGATTTTGGTTCCAAAAAGGGAGAAAACTCAAGTTTGGAGGTAAGAACGTCCTTCTCCTCTAAACTCTCAGTTCTTTACTGAAATTTCCAAGTTCTCAATCCTTAATTGATGATTTATAAAAGGTTTTATAGTTGTATCTTTGATCTTGGCTTAAAATGCAAGATTTGCTTGATTTTGATGAAAATTCGTATGATCTGTTTAAGCAGTGATTTGAGGTGTATTTTTGATGTTAAATGAATGCTAAATTGATTAGAAGTTGAGGTTTAATTAATGCAATCCCGGATAGGTTGAATTTCCTAAGTTTAGCTTGTGTTCTTGGTTGTTTTTTTAGTGATCTTGTGGATTTGTTGTGGCTGGAGGTATAAGGATGTGTTGAGATCCATTTTGGATGTTAATTGATGTTTAGGAATGTTTAGATTTGATGAGTCATGGCTGGGTAGTGTTGTGGAGTTGTTTGGATGCATTTTTGGTTGTGTTTGGTAGCCGAAAATGGAGTGTGGATGAGAGCAGCGGGTTTAGGTGCTTTCATTGAAGCTATTAATGCATGATGATGCATTAATCCTCTGCTTTGATGTGTTAAAAACAGGGGAGTCATCTTTGGATCCAAGTGGTTGTGATCCGGAAGCTTGATTGGTGTTTCGGTAAAAGGCGAAACGGAATCGGTGAGTGGATTTTGGTTTTCAGCTTTGAAACCAATGTTTTGCAGGTTTGGGAGCTTGGTTTAAGTCTAAGCAACTTAGCTAAGCTCAAGAGTAAGTTTTCGGGAAAACTCTCTTGATGTTGAACCATAGTTTTGGTTGTATGCAATGTGGTTGTTTGCATGTTTTATATTCTGTTTTGAAAGCATGATTAAGCATGTTTGTTGCTGAGATTGTAAGGCATGTGTTGAAGGATGCTCAAGGTAAGAGATCCTTGTTTTTAAACATTGTTTTAATGTGGTTTAATGCTTAAAGATGCATGATGTTTATGGCTTGAATAGATGCTTTAAAACAGTAGATTATTGTTGATTAATGATGCATATTGGCAAGTGATGTTAAGGTCACAAAGGTGTTTAAAAGTCCTTGTGTGAGCCTTGTTTATTTAAGAACAACATGGTGGTTAAAAGTCCATGGTTGGTTCTTGGTTAAGATCACCAAGGTGGTTAAAATTCCTTGGATAAGTCTTGTATATTTTAAGAGCAACATGGTGATTAAAAGTCCATGGTTGGCTCTTGGTTAAGGTTACAAAGGTGGTTAAAATTCATTGTGTAAGCCTTGTTACTTAAGAACATCAAGGTGTTTAAAAGTCCTTGGATGATTCTTGTTAAGGACACAAAGGTGTTTAAAAGTCCTTGTGTGGTCCTTACCATGGTGTTTAAAAGTCCATGGGGCCATGGTGTTTAAAAGTCCATGGGGTTAAGGACACAATGGAGTTTAAAAGTCCATGTGTGGTCCTTGGTTATTGTAAGATCACAATGGTGTTTAAAAGTCCAAGTGTGAATCTTATGTGAAAGGTATCACTTGTTGCCAATATGACATGTTATGAACTTGAAGCATGAATTGCTTGTTTTAAATGCTTATGAGCATGTGCAAATGATGATTTAATGAAGATTTATAAATGTGTTTTGAAAATGCATTATTGTGTGGTTTTAATGAGCATTCCTCACTAAGCTTTTGCTTACGCTCTCTCTCCTTTTCTTAAACTAATAATGCAGAGCATTAGAGTGCATTGAGGGCAGCAAGGTGGTGAAGAATCCAAGTGGTGAACTAAGCTCAAGTATGGTGATGGTTTCTTAAACACTATTAGCTTTTGGCATTTGGCAATGGGGGACCTATGTTGTTGTTTTGGGAGATGTTTTGGACTCCCTAAGTTGGATTTATGTTGTTGTTAATGATTGGTATTTGTATTTGGCCTTTATGAGATGGTTTTGGTATTATGATGCTTGAATGGTTTGCTAAGTAGGAAGCATGCCTATAGATTTGGGGATTTCTATAATTGATGCCATGTTGATGTTTGGTTGATACAATTATGTTCCTTGTATGTTGAATGTCTTGCTGGTAAAGTTTGGTGACTTTTGGAGCATGTTTGATAGGTCAATTGCATGCTAAATCAGCAAATTTGCTGCATTCTGGGCAACCTGTTTCGGAACAGGTGCCTGAAATGGCCTGGGTGTTCCGAAACGAGAGGCACTGTTCCGGAACGGATTGGCCACTGCCAGGCCATGTTTCGGTACTAGTTTCGGAACGGTCCCGCGTTTCGGAACGGGTCTTCCCTGTTCCGAAACACTCGACCGTTGGGCACTGAAATAGATGGTTTTATGTTTTGTAATGTTTGCGTTTTGGTCCTGAAACTTGTTTATGAAATTGTATGAGTTTGGAATGTCTTTTTGAGCTGAAATTTGGCAGTGAAGCATGAAATCTGACTAATTTCATATTGGTAACTTTAATTTGGGATAAGACTTTATAATTTGTAGAATTTACATTTTGGTCCCTAAAGTCATAATTTGTGCAATTGAGTCCATGTATGTTCTTTGATTGTTCTGATGTGTGAACATGATTACCTTGCGAACATATCTAGGGTTAACGTGCATCTAGACAAGAGTAAAAAGTAAAAAAAAAGGTCGTTAATCAAGGTTGACTTTCGGGTTGACTTTGGTTTTCCCCGTGTGATCTTCTTAATTCGGGTCAACCGTCTAGGCCGGGTTAAGGGGGTTACATTTGGTGGTATCAGAGCTGAGTTCTCGAGTATTTGGGAATGAATGTGTGGTTGATTAAAGCATGTATGCTTGGTATGCTTGTTGAGTGAAAGCATGTTGAGTGAATTGTATATATGTTGCAATTGTGGTGTATGCTGTGCTGAAGCATGTTTTGGGTACCCATTGCCAAATCAAAGCTAATGTAATGATGTTGTTTATAATTGAAATTAGCTTGAGTACTTGGATTGCTTACCTTGCTGGGTCTGACTTGTTTTATTGCATTGTGATTGTATTGTAAGAGTATGGCACCTCGTAGAGAGTTGAGGAGTAATGTGCGAGCTACGGCTCAAAACGAGAATGAGAATGAAGAGAACGTTGAGAGTGCGGTTTTACCTCCTCCACCTGGTGGTGGTGGTGCTGGGGGTGAAGAAGCTGGAGCTGCAGCTGGTGCTGGGGTCGCTGGACCTGAGGCTGGTCAGGGGCAAGCTATGCCTGACATGACGATGTTAGTGCAAGCTATTGCTGGTGCTTTTTGAGCGGCAGTAGCTGGGGCTCAAGGAGCTGGGCATCAGGGAGATGATGGTGTTAGATTACCCTTGGAACGCTTGTGCAGTCTAGGCGGGACTGAGTTCAGGGGTTTGTCTGTAGAAGGTTCTGAATCTTGGATGGAGAGCACCAAGAGGATCTTGGGTCAGATGAGTTGCACTGATGTGCAAAAGTTGGGTTGTGTAGTATCCTTGCTACAGGATGATACTTATACGTGGTGGACAACCACTATCGCCGGAATGGCTGATGCTGATGTAACTTGGACATTCTTTCAGAATGCGTTCAAGAGAAGGTATCTTGGTGTGAGGTACCTAGATGAAAAGAAGCGGGAGTTCATGTCTCTCACCCAGGGGAGCATGACTGTGGCTGAGTATGAAGTGCAGTTTGTTCGACTCAGTCAATATGCAGCTGAGCTGGTCCCTGATGAGCGGGCATGGTGTGAAAGGTTCCATTATGGTTTAGTGATGGATGTGAAGATGTATGTGCTGGCTACCGAGTATGATGATTTTGATGTGCTGGTGGGCCGAGCAAAGGATATTGAGGTGAACTCTGGTTTATCTGCTAGAGGTGCTGGAGTAAGTGCTGGTAAGCGGGCAGCTGAATATAGTTCCGGTGGTGGACGGAACAAGAGGGGAAGTGATCAGAAGTATCAGTCCTCGGCTAAGCGAGGTGGCGGTGCGCCTGCTCGGGGAGGCAATGCTAGAGTTGATCCGAGTGCATGCTGGATATGTGGTTCACGTGGCCACATGAAACGTGATTGTCCTCGTGCTGTGAGGGAGGTGCAAGCTCCTGTTGCGGCGGCTGGTAATGCGTGGTGGAACTGTGGATCTACGGATCATATGAGGAGGGAGTGTCTGATGTTGGCTGGTGGCCAAGTGCGTGCTCCTGTTGCTGTTGCACCGCAAAGAGGCTGTGGGCGCGGCCGGGGTAATTTCCAGCGGAGAGAGGAAGGTGGTCGAGGAGTGGCCCATGTGGTGGCTATTCAGCCTGAGGGTGGTGGTCAAGCTAGGGTGTATGCTCAGCGGGAGGGAAGGAATGACGCGGATGTGATTGCAGGTACTTTTACTTTGCAATCCTTGTCATTACTTTCTTTGATTGATTCTGGATGTAACCCCCTTAACCCGGCCTAGACGGTTGACCCGAATTAAGAAAGTCACACGGGGAAAACCAAAGTCAACCCGAAAGTCAACCTTGATTAACGACCCTTTTTTTCTTTTAAAACTTCTCTAGATGCACATTAACCCTAATTATGATCATACAAACAGCATACTCAAAGATCATAAACATCAGAGATCAACCAGGGACCCAATTGAATAATTTACAACTTTAGGGACCAAAATGTAATTTCTGATAAATAGGAGGACTTAACCCAAATTAAGGTTACCAACTTGAAATTAGTCAGGTTTCATGCTTCTCCGTGAAATTTCAGCTCAAAAGGACTTACCAAACTCATACAATTGCTCAAACAAGATTCAGGACCAAAATGCAAACAATTCAAAACATATAACTGCCAATGTCAGCCCTTAACGGTCACCCGTTCCGGAACAAGCAGACCCCGTTTCGAAACACGGGCCGTTCCGCAACGCGTACCGGAACACGGGCTGGCAGTGGCCAAACCGTTTCGGAACGGTCCCTCCCGTTTCGGATGCCTGGGTTTGTTTAAGGCACCCGTTCCGAAACGACAAGCACTGTTCCGAAACGCCCTGCACAGATTGCCCCAAAATGCATACTTAAACATGCAATTAAACCTCCAAACATGCTCCAATCACCACCAAACTTTACCAACATGCAATTCAACATATATAAGACATACTTGCATCAACAATTCATCAAAACAACATCATATGCGAAAAGCCCCCAATCTATAGGCATGCTTCCTACTCAAGCAAGCCATTCAAGCATAAACTTCTAATTCAAGCATGTAAAGGCCAAACTCAAAAACTAGCATTCACTACAACATTCATCATACTTAGGGAGTTCAAAACCTCTCCCCAAACATACACATAGGTCCCCCATTGCCAAATTACCAAAAGCTAAAATGTACTTAATAAAACCTCCATACTTTGAGCCTTGATTCCACTTGAATACTTGCCTTCCTTGCTGCCCTCAAAGTGCTCTAATGTTCTGCATTATTGAATTAAGAAACAAAAGAGAGCGTAAGCAAAAGCTTAGTGAGGAATGCTCATAAAACCATTCAATAATGCATTTATAAATCATTTATAAATCATGCTTCAAAACATCAATCGCACATGCTCAAAAGCATACTTTAAACGAGCATCTCATGCTTCATATCCTAACATGTCATATTGGCCACAAGTGATAAGTTCCATTTCTTTAAAAACAAGTTCATCAACTTTCACCCCAAGGACTTTTAAACACCTTGGCCCCAAGGACTTTTAAACACCTTGGCCATGGACTTTTAAACACCATGAAAGAGGACCACACAAGGACTTTTAAACACCTTTGTGTCCACATCAAGTTTCACCCCAAGGACTTTTAAACACCTTGTCCCCAAGGACTTTTAAACACCTTGGCCCCATGGACTTTTAAACACCATGGCCCCATGGACTTTTAAACACCATGGAAAGGATCACACAAGGACTTTTAACCACCTTTGTGTCCATAACAAGAACCATCCAAGGACTTTTAACCACCTTGATGTTCTTAAGTAAACAAGGCTCACTCAAGGACTTTTAACCACCTTAGTGACCTTAACCTTTTTCAAAAAATCACTTGCCAATATACATCATTTCCATCAATTTATCCACTGTTTAAAAGCATTAAACCAAGCCATATTCATCATGCATTTAAAAGCATCAAACCACATTTTATCAATGTACAAAAACAAGGAACTCTTACCTTGAGCTTCCTTCAACATATGGCTTACAAAAACAGCAAATACCATGCTAAATCATGCTTTCAAAACAGTATTTAAATCATGCAATAAACCACATTGCATCACAACAAAATCATGGCCACCACTAGAGAGTATTTCCGAAAACTTACACTTGAGCTTAGCAAAGTTGTTTAGACTTAAACTAAGCTTCCAAGACATTGGTTTCAAAGCCGAAAACCATTTTCACTCACCAATTCCACTTCGCCTCTTGCCGAAGCACCAAAATCAAGCTTCCGGATCAACAACTCTTGGATCCAAAGATGCCTCCCCTGTTTTAACACATCAAATCAGAGGATTAATGCATCATCATGCATTAATTGCTTCAATGAAATCACCTAAACTCGCTGCTCTCATCCACACACCATTTTCGGCCACCAAACACAACCAAAATGCATTCAAAGCTCTTCTCAACAAAGCCCAGCCATAAACCATCAACACCAAACATCTTTTAGCATCATTTAACATCTAAAAAGAACCTATTAACACCCTTATACCTCCAGCAACCTCAGATCCACAAGATCACACCAAAAACAACCTAGAATTATAAGCTAAACTTAGGAAACTCAACCTATCCGGGATTGCATTAATCAAAACCCAATTCCTTATCAATTTAGAGTCCAAATAACATCAAAAACACATCTCAAATCACAGATTTAACAGATCAAACGAAAATCATCAAAAATCACCAAATCTTGCATTATAAGACAAGATCCAATTCACCACTCAAAAGCCTTTAATAAAACATCAATTAAGGATTCAAAACTTAGGAATTTCAGTAAAGAACTGATAGTTTAGAGGAGAAGGACGTTCTTACCTCCAAACTTGAGTTTCTCCTCTTTTTGGAATCAAAAACCTTGATGAATCAAGTAGCAAATGTTGAGGTTTTGTAGATATGATGTTTAGGAATCAAAAGAGAGTTGAAAGGAGGGATTTAGGTGAGAAAATCAGAAACAATTCTCTGGAAAGAAAGTGTTTGGGTTGAGAGAAAATGAGAGAAAAGAAAATGAGAAGTTAGTTACCAAAATGGCTTTCCTTCCACTTTTGATATGTTTTAAAATCAGAATAAATCTCAAAATATCTTGGAAAAATCTGGAGAAACTACTTTTGGAATAATAGCTCCTTAAAGATACAAAGTTTCAACCCTTTCTAAAACAGTCACCAAACTTTCGAAAATTACATTTTGGTCACTAGCCAAAATGTCACCCTTCCAAAACTCATTTTCCAAAATTGATTTCACAGTTCACTTAATTATATTAAAAGATGATTTTAGAACATTTTTCCATATTTTTAATGCAACCCGAACTAGGTTTTCCTAAATTCACCCTTTTAGATTCGAACAACACTTTGACCGAACCGATCAACGCCCAAGACTTCTAAGCCCAAAACCGGGGCGTTACAACTCTCCCCCCTTAAGAAATTTCGTCCTCGAAATTTACCTAAAGGAAAGAGATAAGGAAACTGCTTCAGCATGTCTTCCTTCCGCTCCCACGTGGCTTCCTCAACACCTCGATGTTTCCACAGCACCTTCACCAACTCAATGGTCTTGCCACGAAGAACCTTGCTATCCGAATCCAGAACCTTCACCGGTTCCTCATCATAGGTCAAATCCGGATTCAATTCCACTTCCTCCACAGGCATCACATGCGAAGGATCAGACCTATACTTCCGAAGCATAGAAACATGGAACACATCATGAATCTTCTCCAACTCTTGAGGTAACCTCAACCGATACGCAACAGGACCCACGCGCTCAACCACCTCATATGGTCCAATGTACCTAGGGCTCAACTTACCCTTCCGGCCAAACCTCATCACCTTTTTCCAAGGCGAAACCTTCAAGAACACACGATCACCCACCGCATACTCTATCTCCTTACGCTTCAAATCCGCGTAAGACTTTTGCCGATCAGAGGCAGCCTTCAAACGCTCACAAATGAGTTTCACCTTCTCGGTGGTCCCTTTCAACAAAGCCGGCATCGAAACCAACTTTTGACCAGTTTCAGCCCAACAAAGAGGAGTCCTACACTTCCTCCCGTAAAAAGCCTCATAAGGTGCCATCTGTAAACTCGCTTGATAACTATTGTTATAAGCGAACTCAACCAAAGGCAGATGCTTCTCCCAAGAACCTTGAAACTCAATCACGCAGCACCTCAACATATCCTCCAAGATCTAGATAACCCGCTCAGACTGACCATCCGACTGAGGATGATAGGATGTACTGAAATGCAACCTTGTTCCCAGAGCTTGGTGCAAACACTGCCAGAAACGCGATGTGAACCTCGGATCCCTATCCGACACAATCGACTTAGGCACACCATGCAGCCGCACAATCTCAGCAATGTACAGCTCTGCCAGCTTATCCAAAGAGAACGTAGTATGCACAGGCAAGAAATGCGCACACTTCGTCAGGCGATCCACAATCACCCAAACAGAATTCTTCTTTGACGGAGACAAAGGTAAACCAGATACAAAATCCATGGTAACCTTTTCCCACTTCCATTCAGGGATTTTCAACGGTTGCAACAACCCTGAACGAACCTGATGCTCAGCCTTAACTCGCTGACACACCATACACCTGCTCACAAACTCCGCAACATCTTTCTTCAAACCCACCCAATAGTACTCATCACGAAGATCACGGTACATCTTAGTACTACCAGGGTGCATAGCAAAAGGACTACTATGACCTTCTGTCAGAATAGCACGCCTCAACTCAGCATCATTGGGCACTACTATCCGACTCCCAAAACACAGCACGCCATCATCATTAAAGCTGAAATCCGAAGGCCTACCCTCCGCGATATCCTGAACATGAGACACCAAGGAATCATCCAGCAACTGCTTTTCCTTGATCAACTGAACCAAAGATGGTTTCACTTGCAACTCAGCAACAAGACCACCATCTCGCGATATGCTCAAGCTAGCAAACATAGCCCTCAGCTCAACAACTACCTTCCTACTCAAGGCATCCGCAACAACATTAGCTTTTCCAGGATGGTACTCAATCGTCAGATCATAATCCTTGAGCAACTCCAACCAACGACGCTGCCTAAGATTCAACTCCTTCTGAGACATCAGATACCTCAAACTCTTGTGATCCGTGTACACAGTACACTTCTCACCATACAGATAATGTCTCCAGATCTTCAGAGCAAAGACAACCGCAGCCAACTCAATGTCATGCGTAGGGTAATTGCGCTCATGCACTTTCAACTGCCGTGATGCATAAGCCACAACCTTACCCTCTTGCATCAGCACACATCCCAAACCAACATAGGACGCATCACTATAGACCACAAACTCTTTCCCTGATTCAGGCTGAACCAAGATAGGAGCTTGCGTCAAAGCCGCCTTAAGCTTCTCAAAAGCCTGCTGTCTCGCATCTGTCCACTCATACTTAACATCCTTTTGCAACAGCTTCGTCAAAGGAGCAGCAATCTTGGAAAAACAATCCACAAACCTTCGGTAGTATCCCGCCAAACCAAGGAAACTACGGACCTCATGAACAGACTTAGGAACCTTCCAGTTCATCACCGCCTCAATCTTCTGAGGATCAACACGAACCCCCTCAGCTGAGACCACATGCCCAAGAAACACCACCTCTTTAAGCCAGAACTCGCACTTGCTCAGCTTAGCATAAAGCTGATTCTCCAACAAGGCTTGCAAAACAATCCTCAAATGCTCTTCGTGCTCCTCCTCAGTACGCGAGTACACGAGGATATCATCAATGAACACCACCACGAACTTGTCCAGGTATTCATGAAACACACGATTCATCATGTCCATGAAAGCAGCAGGAGCATTTGTCAGACCAAACGGCATCACAAGGAACTCATAATGCCCATACCTTGTCCTGAAAGCTGTCTTAGGCACATCCACATCCTTCACCTTTAACTCATAATACCCTGATCTCAAGTCAATCTTAGAGAACACAGCAGCTCCCCGAAATTGATCAAAGAGATCATCAATCCTCGGCAAAGGATACCGGTTCTTGATAGTCAACTTATTCAGCTGACGGTAATCAATGCACATCCTCATAGTGCCATCTTTCTTCTTCACAAACAAGACCGATGCTCCCCACGGTGAAACACTAGGCCGGATGAAACCACGATCAAGCAGCTCTTGCAACTGCGTCTTCAGCTCCTTCAGCTCCTTAGGAGTCATTCTATAGGGAGTAATGGACACAGGAGTTGTATTCTCATACAGCTCAATTCCAAACTCCACCTCGCGATTAGGAGGTAAACCAGGCAACTCCTCAGGAAACACTCCAGGAAACTCCTTCACAACTCGGATATCTTGCACCCTCAACTCCTTAGAGCTAGGATTCATCACAAAAGCCAGATAAGCTTCGCAACCTTGCCTCAGCATCCTGCTCGCCTCCAAGGTAGACACCACATTGGCAAGAAACTTCACATTCTCACCAACCACAACAACTTCATAATCATCCGCAAGCTTAAGCGAAACACGCTTATTTTCACAATCCATAACAGCACGATGCTCAGCAAGCCAATCCATACCAATGATCACATCAAAACCATAAAAGGGCAACTCCATAAGATCAACATGAAAAACATGTTCCTGGACAACCAAGGGACACCTTCTATACAGCTTTCGAGTCACAACAGTCTCACCAAAAGAACTAGTGACACGAACACCAACATCCAAAGACTCAAAAGGCAAACCAAGCAATTCAGCATGCTCACGCAGAATATATGAATGCGTAGATCCAGAATCTATCAAAGTAAGCAATGACAAGGATTGCAAAATAAAGGTACCTGCAATCACATCCGCATCATTTCTGCCCTCACGCTGAGCATACACTCTAGCTTGGCCTCCACCTTCAGGCTGAATAGCCACAACACGGGCTACTCTACGACCACCCTCCTCTCGCCTCTGGAAATTACCACGGCCGCGCCCACGACCTCTCTGCGGTGCAGCAACAACAGGAGCACGCATCTGATCACCAGCCAACCTAGAACAATCTCGCCTCAAGTGGTCTGCGGATCCACAATTCAAGCATCCATTACCAGTTGCCGCTACAGGAGCTTGCACCTCCCTCACAGCACGAGGACAGTCACGCTTCATGTGACCACGTGAACCACAGATCCAACAAGCACTAGGTTCAGCTCTAGCGTTGCCTCCTCTAGCAGGTGCACCACCACCTCTCTTAGCTGAGGACTGATACCTCTGATCACGTCCCCTCTTGTTCCGTCCACCTCCGGAACTAAACTCAGCTGATCTCTTGCCAGAACTTTCTCCAGCACCTTTCGCAGATAAACCCAAGTTCACCTCAATGTCCTTGGCTCGTGTAACCCCCGTAGCCCGGTCTAGACGGTTGACCCGAACTACGAAGATTACACGGGGAAAACTAAAGTCAACCCGAAAGTCAACCTTGATTAACGACCCTTTTTTTTTCTTTTTAATCTTATCTAGATGCACATTGACCTTAAGTGTGACCATACAGACAACGTATCAAAAGATCACAAAGATCAGAGATCAAACAGGGACCCAATTGAACGAATTACAACTTTAGGGACCAAATTGTAAATTCTGATAAATTAAAGGACTTAACCCAAATTAAAGTTACCATCTTGAAATTAGTCAGGTTTCATGCTTCTCTGTGAAATTTCAGCTTAAAAGGACATCCACAGCTCATGCTATTGATCATACAAGATTTAGGACCAAAACGCAAACAATTCAAAACATGTAACTACCATGTCAGCCCCCTAACGGTCGACCGTTCCGAAACAGGCTAGCCCTGTTCCGAAACACGGGCCGTTCCGAAACGGGTTCCGGAACATGGCCTCGGCAGAGGCTTAACCGTTTCGAAACGGTGCATACCGTTTCGGACGCCTGGGTTCTTGCAAGGCACCCGTTCCGAAACGGTACACCCCTGTTCCGAAACGCCTGCACAAAAACCAGCAAACAAGCATACTAGATCATGCAATTGGACACTCAAACATGCTCCAAACATCACCAAACCTTACCAGCATGCAATTAACCATATTTAACACATATAAGCATCAACAATTCAGCAAGATAACTTCTCATGCAAAAAGCCCCAAATTCAAGGTCATGCTTCCTACACAAGCTAACATTCAAGCCTTAAACCTTCAAAAGCAAGCAAAAGAAATTCAATCCAAAACCAGCATCAACAACCACATACAACATATTTAGGGAGTCATAAACACCTCCCAAAACAAATACATTGGTCCCCCATTGCCAAAAACGTACAAAAGCTAAAACGCTTATAAAACTTTCATACATTGAGCTTTACTTGTACTTGTTTGCTTGCCTCCTCTTGCTGCCCTCAATGCACCCTAATGCTCTGCATTATTGAATCAAGAAAACGAGAGAGCGTAAGCCAAAGCTTAGTGAGGAGTGCTCTTTTAAAACCATTCAATAATGCATTTAAAACCATTTGTAAATCATGCTTGTAAACAACCTTTACACATGCTCAAAGCATACTTTGAATCAAGCAATAACATGCTTCCACATTTCATTTAAACTAGCATCTCATGCTTCAACATAAACATTAAGTCATGCATCTCATGCATCTCATGTACAAAACATGTCATATTGGCTCAAGTGATACATTTCATTTAGAAATCGAGTTCAACAACTTTCCCCAAGGACTTTTAAACACCTTGGACCCCAAGGACTTTTAAACACCTTGGCCATGGACTTTTAAACACCATGAATGGACCACACAAGGACTTTTAACCACCTTTGTGTCCGTAGCTTGAAATACCCCAAGGACTTTTAAACACCTTGGCCCCAAGGACTTTTAAACACCTTGGCCCCATGGACTTTTAACCACCATGGAAAGGAGCACCTAAGGACTTTTAACCACCTTAGTGTCCGCAACAAGATTCATCCAAGGACTTTTAACCACCTTGATGATCTTAGATAACAAGGCTCACTCAAGGACTTTTAACCACCTTAGTGACCTTCACTTTTACAAACCATCACTTGCTAATACACTCTTTATACATCATGTAATCCACTGTTTTAAAGCATTTAAACCAAGCCATTTCATCATGCACTTCAATGCATTAAATCATCATTTAACAATGCATAAAAACAAGGCACTCTTACCTAGAGACACCTTCAACACATGGCTTAAATCATCAGCATAAATCATGTTAAAACATCAGCAATTAACATGCTAAAACATGCTTTCCAAAACAGTAGCAAATCACGCAAAATCATCATTTCACATTTCATCAAAACATGGCCACCACTTAAAGAGAGTAATCCGAAAACTTACACTTGAGCTTAGCAAAGTTGTTTAGACTTAAACTAAGCTCCCAAAACCTTCAACCTTTGGTTTAAAAGCTGAAAATCCATTTTCACTCACCGATTACCAAACAAGCCTAGCCAACAAGCTTTCCAAGCTTCCGAAACCTTCCGAAAACACCTCCAAAACTCAAGGATCAACCTCCCCTGTTTCAAGCACATAAAAACAGAACATTAATGCATCCTTATGCATTAAAACACCAGCAACATCAACACAACTCGCTGCTCATCACAAATCTAACAATTTGGCTACCAAACACAACCGAAATCATCTCCAAACACTTCCAAAACTTAACCCAGCCAAGATCCATCACTTCTAACCATTTTTATACATCACATAACATGCAAAAAGATCACAACCACGTCCTTATACCTCCAGGTATAACAGATCACCAAAAACACTCCAAAAACAACCAAAAACTCAAGCCAACCTTAGGAAATTCAACCTATCCGGGATTGCATTGATTAAACCTCAACTTCTAATCATTTTAGCATTCATTTAACATCATTTTAACACCTCAAAACCCTGCTAAAACAGATCACACGAAATTTTTACCAAAATCACCAAATCTTGCATTTTAGCCAAAAATCAAGATCTCAATTGAAAAGCCTTTAATAAAACATGAATCAAGGATTGAGAACTTAGGAATTTCAGTAAAGAACTGATAGTTTAGAGGAGAAGGACGTTCTTACCTCCAAACTCGAATTTCTCCCTTTTAGAGCCAAAATGCTTGATGAAACAATTTGCAAATTGAGAGGTTTTGATGATGAGATGATTAAAAATCCAATGAGAGTTGAAATGAGAGATGTAGATGTCAAAATCAGAGAAAGAAATCTGGAAAATCTTGTTTGGGTAGAGAGAAAATGAGAGAAAAGAGAATTTGAGAGAAAATAGAAAAATTAGTTAAGAATTGGTTAAAATGATTTCCCTCTCTTTTCTTAATCTTTAAAATCAGATTTTAGACTTAAAATATCTTAGAAAAATCTGGAGAAATCCTTTTTGGAATAATAGCTCCTTAAAGATTCAAAGTTTCAATCCTTTATAAAACTGTCCCGCAACTTTCAAAAATTACATTTTGGTCACTAGTCAAAATGTCAACCTTCCGAACCTCATTTTCCAAAATTGATTTAACAGTCCACTTTTATATATTAAAAGATGATTTTAGAATATTTTTCCATATTTTTAATGCAACCCGAACTAGGTTTTCCTAAATTCCCTCTTATATATTCGATCAGCACTTTGACCGAACCGGTCAACGCCAAAACTTCTGAGCCCAAAACCGGGGCGTTACAACTCTCCCCCCCTTAAGAAATTTCGTCCTCGAAATTTACCTGAAGGAAAGAGATAAGGAAACTGCTTCAGCATATCCTCCTTCCGCTCCCACGTGGCTTCCTCAACACCGCGATGCTTCCACAGCACCTTCACCAACTCAATGGTCTTGCCACGAAGAACCTTGCTATCTGAATCCAGAATCTTCACCGGTTCCTCATCATAGGTCAAATCCGGATTCAATTCCACCTCCTCCACAGGCAACACATGCGAAGGATCAGATCGATACCTCCGGAGCATAGAAACATGGAACACATCATGTATCTTCTCCAGCTCCTGAGGTAACCTCAACCGATACGCAACAGGACCAACACGCTCAACAACCTCGTACGGTCCAATGTATCTAGGGCTCAACTTACCCTTCCGCCCAAACCTCATCACCTTCTTCCAAGGCGAAACCTTCAAGAACACGCGATCACCCACCACAAACTCTATCTCCCTACGCTTCAAATCCGCGTAAGACTTCTGCCGATCAGAAGCAGCCTTCAACCTCTCACATATGAGCTTCACTTTCTCGGTGGTACCTTTCAACAAAGCAGGCATCGAAACCAACTTTTGACCAGTTTCAGCCCAACACAGAGGAGTCCTACACTTCCTCCCATACAGAGCCTCATAAGGTGCCATCTGTATACTTGCCTGAAAACTGTTGTTGTAAGCGAACTCAACCAAAGGCAGATGCTTCTCCCAAGAACCTTTGAACTCTATCACGCAACATCTCAACATATCCTCCAAAATCTGAATAACTCGCTCAGACTGGCCATCCGACTGAGGATGATAGGATGTACTGAAATGCAACCTTGTACCCAAAGCTTGATGCAAACACTGCCAAAAACGCGATGTGAACCTCGGATCCCTATCTGACACAATCAACTTAGGCACACCATGCAACCTCACAACCTCAGCAACGTACACCCTCTCCCACTTCCATTCAGGGATTTTCAACGGTTGCAACAAACCAGAAGGAACCTGATGTTCAGCCTTAACTCGCTGACACACCAAACACTTGCTCACGAACTCTGCCACATCCTTCTTCAAGCCCACCCAATAGTACTCATCACGAAGATCGCGATACATCTTTGTACTACCAGGATGCATAGCAAAAGGACTACTATGACCTTCAGCTAGAATAGCATGCCTCAACTCAGCATCTGCAGGCACTACTATCCGACTACCAAAACACAACACCCCATCCTCATTAAAACAGAAATCCGAAGGTCTACCCTCTGCGATATCCTGAACATGAGACACCAAGGAATCATCCAACAACTGCTTATCCTTGATCAACTGAACCAACGAAGGTTTCACCTGCAACTCAGCAACAAGACCACCATCCCGCGATATACTCAAGCTAGCAAACATAGCTCTCAGCTCAACAGCTACCTTCCTACTCAAGGCATCCGCAACAACATTGGCCTTTCTAGGATGATACTCTATTGTCAGATCGTAATCCTTGAGCAACTCCAACCAACGTCGCTGCCTGAGATTCAACTCCTTCTGAGACATCAGATACCTCAAACTCTTGTGATCCGTGTACACCGTACACTTCTCACCATACAGATAATGCCTCCAGATCTTCAGAGCAAAAACCACTGCAGCCAGCTCAATATCATGCGTAGGATAATTGCGCTCATGCACCTTCAACTGCCGCGACGCATAAGCCACAACCTTACCCTCTTGCATCAGCACACACCCCAAACCAACATAGGATGCATCACTGTAGACTACAAACTCTTTCCCTGATTCAGGCTGAATCAAGATAGGAGCTTGCGTCAAAGCCAACTTCAGCTTCTCAAAAGCTTGCTGTCTCGCTTCTGTCCACTCATACCTAACATCTTTCTGCAGCAACTTCGTCAAAGGAGCAGCAATCTTGGAAAAACCATCCACAAACCTTCGGTAGTATCCTGCCAAACCAAGGAAACTACGAACCTCCTGAACAGACTTAGGAACTTTCCAGTTCATCACCGCTTCAATCTTCTGAGGATCAACACGAATCCCCTCAGCTGAGACCACATGCCCAAGAAAAACAACCTCTCTAAGCCAAAACTCACACTTGCTCAACTTAGCATAAAGCTGATTCTCCAACAAAGCTTGCAACACAATCCTCAAATGCTCTTCGTGCTCTTCCTCAGTACGCGAGTACACAAGGATATCATCAATGAACACCACGACAAACTTGTCCAGGTATTCATGAAAAACACGATTCATCATGTCCATGAAAGCCGCAGGAGCATTTGTCAAACCAAACGGCATCACAAGGAACTCATAATGCCCATACCTTGTCCTGAAAGCTGTCTTAGGCACATCCACATCCTTCACCTTCAATTGATAATACCCTGACCTCAAGTCAATCTTAGAGAACACAGCAGCTCCCCGAAATTGATCAAAGAGATCATCAATCCTCGGCAAAGGATACCGATTCTTGATAGTCAACTTGTTCAGCTGACGGTAATCAATGCACATCCTCATCGTGCCATCTTTCTTCTTCACAAACAAGACAGGAGCACCCCAAGGCGAAACACTCGGCCGGATGAAACCACGATCAAGCAACTCTTGCAACTGCGTCTTCAGCTCCTTCAGCTCCTTAGGTGCCATTCTATAGGGAGTAATGGACACAGGAGTGGTATTCTCATACAGCTCAATACCAAACTCCACCTCGCGATTAGGAGGTAAACCAGGCAATTCCTCAGGAAAAACATCAGGAAACTCCTTCACAACCCTGATATCCTGCACCCTCAGCTCCTTCGAGCTAGGATTCATCACAAAAGCCAGAAAAGCTTCACAACCTTGCCTCAGCATCCTGCTCGCCTCCAAGGTAGAAACAACATTGGCAAGAAACTTCACATTCTCACCAACCACCACCACTTCATAATCATCCGCAAGCCTAAGCGAAACCCGCTTATTCTCACAATCCACAACAGCACGATACTCAGCAAGCCAATCCATTCCAAGGATCACATCAAAACCATAAAAGGGCAACTCCATAAGATCAACAGGAAAGACATGCTCTTGAACAACCAAAGGACACCTTTTAAAAAGCTTACGAGTCACAACAGTTTCACCAAAAGAACTAGTGACTCTAACACCAACATCCAAAAACTCAACAGGCAAACCAAGCAACTCAGCATGCTCACGAAGAATGTATGAATGCGTAGATCCAGAATCAATCAAAGAAAGCAATGACAAGGATTGCAAAGTAAAGGTACCTGCAATCACATCTGCATCATTCCTTCCTTCGCGCTGAGCATACACCCTCGCTTGGCCTCCACCCTCAGGTTGAATAGCCACAACATGAGCTACACCGCGCCCACCTTCCTCTCGTCTCTGAAAATTACCACGGCCGCGCCCACGACCTCTCTGCGATGCTGCAACAACAGGAGCACGCTCTTGACCACCAGCCATCCTCGGACAATCACGCCTCAGATGATCAGCTGAACCACAACTCCAGCACTCATAACCAGCTGCTATCACAGGAGCTTGCACCTCCCTCCCAGCACGAGGACAGTCACGCTTCAAGTGACCACGGGAACCACAAATCCAACAAGCACTAGGGTCAGCTCTAGCATTGCCACCCCTAGCAGATGCACCTCCACCTCTCTTAGACGAGGACTGAAACCTCTGATCACGTCCTCTCTTGTTCCGACCACCGGAACTATACTCAGCAGCTCTCTTTCCAGAACTAGCTCCAGCACCCTTAGCAGACAAACTCAGGTTCATCTCAATGTCCTTGGACCGACTAACCAGCACATCGAAATCATTGTACTCAGCATCTAACATATAAGTCTTAACCTCCGTCACCAAACCATAACGGAACCTTTCGCACCTTTCGCGCTCATCAGGTACCAACTCAGGCGCATACTGGCTAAGACGTACAAACTGTACCTCATACTCAGCCACACTCATGTTCCCTTGGGTCAGAGACATGAATTCACGCTTCTTTTCATCCAGATATCTAACTCCCAGATATCTCCTCTTGAACGCATGCTGAAAGAACGTCCAAGTAACATCAGCATCAGCCATCCCAGAGATTGTGATCGTCCACCACGTATAAGCATCACCTTGCAGCAGTGACACCACACATCCCAGCTTCTGCACATCAGTGCAACTCATTTGTCCCAAGACACGCTTAGTACTCTCCAACCACGCTTCAGACCTCTCAGCTGACATACCCCTAAACTCAGTCCCACCAAGACTGCGCAAACGTTCCAAGGGTAGTCTAGCACCAGCATCTCCTTGATGCCCAGCTCCTTGAGCTCCAGCTATTGCTGCTCGAAACGCACCCGCAATAGCTTGTACCAGCACAGACATATCAGGTATCGCTTGCCCCTGACCAGCTTCAGGTCCTGCAGCTCTAGCACCAGCTGCCTCAGCTCCAACTCCAGCTCTTTCCCTCTCCGCACCACCACCACCAGGTGGAGGAGGAGGTATCACAGCACTACCAGTGTGCTCATCATTCACATTCCCCTCCGGGGTCGTAGCTCTCGCGCTACTCCTTAACTCTCTACGTGGTGCCATACTTTACCATGCATAACAATACAAAATAAACAAGTCAGGACCAGCAAGGTAAGCAAATTCCAAGTATTCAAGCTCAATTTCTTTCAAAAACAACATCATCCCTTTAGCTTTTGTTTGGCAATGGGTACCCTCATCATGCATCATCACAACATGCATCACATACACATCATCATATCATATCACTAAACATGCTTTCACCCAACAAGCATACAAACCAAACCATGCTTCAATCACGCATACACACATTCCCAATTACTCGAGAACTCAGCTCTGATACCACCAAATGTAACCCCCGTAGCCCGGTCTAGACGGTTGACCCGAACTACGAAGATTACACGGGGAAAACCAAAGTCAACCCGAAAGTCAACCTTGATTAACGACCCTTTTTTTTTTCTTTTTAATCTTATCTAGATGCACATTGACCTTAAGTGTGACCATACAGACAACGTATCAAAAGATCACAAAGATCAGAGATCAAACAGGGACCCAATTGAACGAATTACAACTTTAGGGACCAAATTGTAAATTCTGATAAATTAAAGGACTTAACCCAAATTAAAGTTACCATCTTGAAATTAGTCAGGTTTCATGCTTCTCTGTGAAATTTCAGCTTAAAAGGACATCCACAGCTCATGCTATTGATCATACAAGATTTAGGACCAAAACGCAAACAATTCAAAACATGTAACTACCATGTCAGCCCCCTAACGGTCGACCGTTCCGAAACAGGCTAGCCCTGTTCCGAAACACGGGCCGTTCCGAAACGGGTTCCGGAACATGGCCTCGGCAGAGGCTTAACCGTTTCGAAACGGTGCATACCGTTTCGGACGCCTGGGTTCTTGCAAGGCACCCGTTCCGAAACGGTACACCCCTGTTCCGAAACGCCTGCACAAAAACCAGCAAACAAGCATACTAGATCATGCAATAGGACACTCAAACATGCTCCAAACATCACCAAACCTTACCAGCATGCAATTAACCATATTTAACACATATAAGCATCAACAATTCAGCAAGATAACTTCTCATGCAAAAAGCCCCAAATTCAAGGTCATGCTTCCTACACAAGCTAACATTCAAGCCTTAAACCTTCAAAAGCAAGCAAAAGAAATTCAATCCAAAACCAGCATCAACAACCACATACAACATATTTAGGGAGTCATAAACACCTCCCAAAACAAATACATTGGTCCCCCATTGCCAAAAACGTACAAAAGCTAAAACGCTTATAAAACTTTCATACATTGAGCTTTACTTGTACTTGTTTGCTTGCCTCCTCTTGCTGCCCTCAATGCACCCTAATGCTCTGCATTATTGAATCAAGAAAACGAGAGAGCGTAAGCCAAAGCTTAGTGAGGAGTGCTCTTTTAAAACCATTCAATAATGCATTTAAAACCATTTGTAAATCATGCTTGTAAACAACCTTTACACATGCTCAAAGCATACTTTGAATCAAGCAATAACACGCTTCCACATTTCATTTAAACTAGCATCTCATGCTTCAACATAAACATTAAGTCATGCATCTCATGCATCTCATGTACAAAACATGTCATATTGGCTCAAGTGATACATTTCATTTAGAAATCGAGTTCAACAACTTTCCCCAAGGACTTTTAAACACCTTGGACCCCAAGGACTTTTAAACACCTTGGCCATGGACTTTTAAACACCATGAATGGACCACACAAGGACTTTTAACCACCTTTGTGTCCGTAGCTTGAAATACCCCAAGGACTTTTAAACACCTTGGCCCCAAGGACTTTTAAACACCTTGGCCCCATGGACTTTTAACCACCATGGAAAGGAGCACCTAAGGACTTTTAACCACCTTAGTGTCCGCAACAAGATTCATCCAAGGACTTTTAACCACCTTGATGATCTTAGATAACAAGGCTCACTCAAGGACTTTTAACCACCTTAGTGACCTTCACTTTTACAAACCATCACTTGCCAATACACTCTTTATACATCATGTAATCCACTGTTTTAAAGCATTTAAACCAAGCCATTTCATCATGCACTTCAAAGCATTAAATCATCATTTAACAATGCATAAAAACAAGGCACTCTTACCTAGAGACACCTTCAACACATGGCTTAAATCATCAGCATAAATCATGTTAAAACATCAGCAATTAACATGCTAAAACATGCTTTCCAAAACAGTAGCAAATCACGCAAAATCATCATTTCACATTTCATCAAAACAGGGCCACCACTTAAAGAGAGTAATCCGAAAACTTACACTTGAGCTTAGCAAAGTTGTTTAGACTTAAACTAAGCTCCCAAAACCTTCAACCTTTGGTTTAAAAGCTGAAAATCCATTTTCACTCACCGATTACCAAACAAGCCTAGCCAACAAGCTTTCCAAGCTTCCGAAACCTTCCGAAAACACCTCCAAAACTCAAGGATCAACCTCCCCTGTTTCAAGCACATAAAAACAGAACATTAATGCATCCTTATGCATTAAAACACCAGCAACATCAACACAACTCGCTGCTCATCACAAATCTAACAATTTGGCTACCAAACACAACCAAAATCATCTCCAAACACTTCCAAAACTTAACCCAGCCAAGATCCATTACTTCTAACCATTTTTATACATCACATAACATGCAAAAAGATCACAACCACGTCCTTATACCTCCAGGTATAACAGATCACCAAAAACTCAAGCCAACCTTAGGAAATTCAACCTATCCGGGATTGCATTGATTAAACCTCAACTTCTAATCATTTTAGCATTCATTTAACATCATTTTAACACCTCAAAACCCTGCTAAAACAGATCACACGAAATTTTTACCAAAATCACCAAATCTTGCATTTTAGCCAAAAATCAAGATCTCAATTGAAAAGCCTTTAATAAAACATGAATCAAGGATTGAGAACTTAGGAATTTCAGTAAAGAACTGATAGTTTAGAGGAGAAGGACGTTCTTACCTCCAAACTCGAATTTCTCCCTTTTAGAGCCAAAATGCTTGATGAAACAATTTGCAAATTGAGAGGTTTTGATGATGAGATGATTAAAAATCCAATGAGAGTTGAAATGAGAGATGTAGATGTCAAAATCAGAGAAAGAAATCTGGAAAATCTTGTTTGGGTAGAGAGAAAATGAGAGAAAAGAGAATTTGAGAGAAAATAGAAAAATTAGTTAAGAATTGGTTAAAATGATTTCCCTCTCTTTTCTTAATCTTTAAAATCAGATTTTAGACTTAAAATATCTTAGAAAAATCTGGAGAAATCCTTTTTGGAATAATAGCTCCTTAAAGATTCAAAGTTTCAATCCTTTATAAAACTGTCCCGCAACTTTCAAAAATTACATTTTGGTCACTAGTCAAAATGTCAACCTTCCGAACCTCATTTTCCAAAATTGATTTAACAGTCCACTTTTATATATTAAAAGATGATTTTAGAATATTTTTCCATATTTTTAATGCAACCCGAACTAGGTTTTCCTAAATTCCCTCTTATATATTCGATCAGCACTTTGACCGAACCGGTCAACGCCAAAACTTCTGAGCCCAAAACCGGGGCGTTACAGCTCGGCCCACCAACACATCAAAATCATCATACTCGGTGGCCAGCACATACATTTTCACATCCGTCACAAGACCATAACGGAACCTTTCGCACCTTGCCCGCTCATCAAGTATCAGCTCCGGTGCATACTGACTGAGTCGCACAAACTGCACCTCATACTCAGCCACACTCATGCTCCCTTGAGTAAGAGACATAAATTCACGCTTCTTCTCATCAAGATATCTCACTCCAAGATATCTCCGCTTGAACACATTCTGAAAGAATGTCCAAGTCACATCAGCTTCAACCATCCCAGCTATAGTGGTCGTCCACCACGTATACGCATCGTCCTGCAGCAAGGACACAACACAACCCAACTTTTGCACATCCGTGCAACTCATCTGACCCAAGATTCGCTTGGTACTCTCTAGCCAAGCTTCAGAACTCTCAGCTGACATACCTCTGAACTCAGTCCCACCAAGACTGCGCAGACGCTCCAAAGGTAGTCTAACTCTAGCATCTCCCTGATGCCCAGCTCCTTGAGCTCCAGCTACTGCTGCTCGAAAAGCACCCGCAATAGCTTGTACCAACATAGACATATCAGGCATAGCTTGCCCCTGACCAACCTCTGGTCCAGCAGCTCCAGCACCAGCTGCTGCAGCTCCAGCTCTTTCCCTCTCAGCACCACCACCACCAGGTGGAGGAGGAGGTAACATGGCACTACCCGCATTCTCTTCGTTCTCATTCCCTTCCGGGGTCGTAGCTCTCACATTACTTCATAACTCTCTACGTGGTGCCATACTATTACCATGCAATCACAATGCAAATAAAACAAAGTCAGGCCCAGCAAGGTAAGTAATCCAAGTATTCAAGCTCAATTTCGTTCAAAATCAACAACATTTCATTAGCTTTGGTTTGGCAATGGGTACCCACATCATGCTACATCACAACATACAACTCAATTGCATCCAAATCACAAGCCACTAAACATGCTTTCAATCAACCAAGCACACCAGGCAACATACTTCAATCATGCATACAATCATTCCCAATTACTTGAGAACTCAGCTCTGATACCACCAAATGTAACCCCCTTAACCCGGCCTAGACGGTTGACCCGCATTAAGAAAGTCACACGGGGAAAACCAAAGTCAACCCGAAAGTCAACCTTGATTAACGACCCTTTTTTTTCTTTTAAAACTTCTCTAGATGCACATTAACCCTAATTATGATCATACAAATAGCATACTCAAAGATCATAAACATCAGAGATCAAACAGGGACCCAATTGAATAATTTACAACTTTAGGGACCAAAATGTAATTTCTGATAAATAGGAGGACTTAACCCAAATTAAGGTTACCAACTTGAAATTAGTCAGGTTTCATGCTTCTCCGTGAAATTTCATCTCAAAAGGACTTACCAAACTCATACAATTGCTCAAACAATATTCAGGATCAAAATGCAAACAATTCAAAACATATAACTGCCAATGTCAGCCCTTAACGGTCACCCGTTCCGGAACAAGCAGACCCCGTTTCGAAACACGGGTCGTTCCGCAACGCGTACCGGAACACGGGCTGGCAGTGGCCAAACCGTTTCGGAACGGTCCCTCCCGTTTCGGACGCCTGGGTTTGTTTAAGGCACCCGTTCCGAAACGACAAGCACTGTTCCGAAACGCCCTACACAGATTGCCCCAAAATGCATACTTAAACATGCAATTAAACCTCCAAACATGCTCCAATCACCACCAAACTTTACCAACATGCAATTCAACATATATAAGACACACTTGCATCAACAATTCATCAAAACAACATCATATGCGAAAAGCCCCAAATCTATAGGCATGCTTCCTACTCAAGCAAGCCATTCAAGCATAAACTTCTAATTCAAGCATGTAAAGGCCAAACTCAAAAACCAGCATTCACTACAACATTCATCATACTTAGGGAGTTCAAAACCTCTCCCCAAACATACACATAGGTCCTCCATTGCCAAATTACCAAAAGCTAAAATGTACTTAATAAAACCTCCATACTTTGAGCCTTGATTCCACTTGAATACTTGCCTTCCTTGCTGCCCTCAAAGTGCTCTAATGTTCTGCATTATTGAATTAAGAAACAAAAGAGAGCGTAAGCAAAAGCTTAGTGAGGAATGCTCATAAAACCATTCAATAATGCATTTATAAAACATTTATAAATCATGCTTCAAAACATCAATCGCACATGCTCAAAAGCATACTTTAAACGAGCATCTCATGCTTCATATCCTAACATGTCATATTGGCCACAAGTGATAAGTTCCATTTCTTTAAAAACAAGTTCATCAACTTTCACCCCAAGGACTTTTAAACACCTTGGCACTAAGGACTTTTAAACACCTTGGCCATGGACTTTTAAACACCATGAAAGAGGACCACACAAGGACTTTTAAACACCTTTGTGTCCACATCAAGTTTCACCCCAAGGACTTTTAAACACCTTGTCCCCAAGGACTTTTAAACACCTTGGCCCCATGGACTTTTAAACACCATGGCCCCATGAACTTTTAAACACCATGGAAAGGATCACACAAGGACTTTTAACCACCTTTGTGTCCATAACAAGAACCATCCAAGGACTTTTAACCACCTAGATGTTCTTAAGTAAACAAGGCTCACTAAAGGACTTTTAACCACCTTAGTGACCTTAACCTTTTTCAAAACATCACTTGCCAATATACATCATTTCCATCAATTTATCCACTGTTTAAAAGCATTAAACCAAGCCATATTCATCATGCATTTAAAAGCATCAAACCACATTTTATCAATGTACAAAAACAAGGAACTCTTACCTTGAGCTTCCTATAACATATGGCTTACAAAAACAGCAAATACCATGCTAAATCATGCTTTCAAAACAGTATTTAAATCATGCAATAAACCACATTGCATCACAACAAAATCATGGCCACCACTAGAGAGTATTTCCGAAAACTTACACTTGAGCTTAGCAAAGTTGTTTAGACTTAAACTAAGCTTCCAAGACATTGGTTTCAAAGCCGAAAACCATTTTCACTCACCAATTCCACTTCGCCTCTTGCCGAAGCACCAAAATCAAGCTTCCGGATCAACAACTCTTGGATCCAAAGATGCCTCCCCTGTTTTAACACATCAAATCAGAGGATTAATGCATCATCATGCATTAATTGCTTCAATGAAATCACCTAAACTCGCTGCTCTCATCCACACACCATTTTCGGCCACCAAACACAACCGAAAATGCATTCAAAGCTCTTCTCAACAAAGCCCAGCCATAAACCATCAACACCAAACATCTTTTAGCATCATTTAACATCTAAAAAGAACCTATTAACACCCTTATACCTCCAGCAACCTCAGATCCACAAGATCACACCAAAAACAACCTAGAATTATAAGCTAAACTTAGGAAACTCAACCTATCCGGGATTGCATTAATCAAAACCCAATTCCTTATCAATTTAGAGTCCAAATAACATCAAAAACACATCTCAAATCACAGATTTAACAGATCAAACGAAAATCATCAAAAATCACCAAATCTTGCATTATAAGCCAAGATCCAATTCACCACTCAAAAGCCTTTAATAAAACATCAATTAAGGATTGAAAACTTAGGAATTTCAGTAAAGAACTGATAGTTTAGAGGAGAAGGACGTTCTTACCTCCAAACTTGAGTTTCTCCTCTTTTTGGAATCAAAAACCTTGATGAATCAAGTAGCAAATGATGAGGTTTTGTATATATGATGATTAGGAATCAAAAGAGAGTTGAAAGGAGGGATTTAGGTGAGAAAATCAGAAACAATTCTCTGGAAAGAAAGTGTTTGGGTTGAGAGAAAATGAGAGAAAAGAAAATGAGAAGTTAGTTATCAAAATGGCCAAAATGGCTTTCCCTCCACTTTTGATATGTTTTAAAATCAGAATAAATCTCAAAATATCTTGGAAAAATCTGGAGAAACTACTTTTGGAATAATAGCTCCTTAAAGATTCAAAGTTTCAACCCTTTCTAAAACAGTCACCAAACTTTAGAAAATTACATTTTGGTCACTAGCCAAAATGTCACCCTTCCAAAACTCATATTCCAAAATTGATTTCACAGTTCACTTAATTATATTAAAAGATGATTTTAGAACATTTTTCCATATTTTTAATGCAACCCGAACTAGGTTTTCCTAAATTCACCCTTTTAGATTCGAACAGCACTTTGACCGAACCGGTCAACGCCCAAGACTTCTAAGCCCAAAACCGGGGCGTTACACTGGATCTACGCACTCTTACATATTGCGTGAGCATACTAAATTGCTTGGTTTGTCTGTTGAGTCTTTGGATGTTGGTGTGCGTGTCACTAGTTCTTTTGGTGAGACTGTTGTGACTCGAAAACTGTATAGAAGGTGTCCTTTGGTTGTTCAAGAACATGTTTTTCATGTTGACCTTATGGAGTTGCCTTTCTATGGTTTTGATGTAATCCTTGGTATGGATTGGCTTGCTGAGCATCGTGCTGTTGTGGATTGTGAAAATAAGCGAGTTTCGCTGAAGCTTGCGGATGATTATGAGGTGGTTGTGGTTGGTGAGAATGTGAAGTTTCTTGCCAATGTGGTGTCTACATTGGAGGCGAGCCGGATGCTGAGGCAAGGTTGTGAAGCTTATCTAGCTTTTGTGATGAATCCTAGCTCTAAGGAGTTGCGTGTCCATGATATCAGGGTTGTGCGGGAGTTCCCTGGTGTGTTTCCTGAGGAGTTGCCTGGATTACCTCCTAATCGTGAAGTGGAGTTTGGTATTGAGCTGTATGAGAATACCACACCTGTGTCCATTACCCCTTATAGAATGGCACCTAAGGAGTTGTAGGAGCTGAAGACGCAATTGCAAGAATTGCTTGATCGTGGTTTCATTCGGCCGAGTGTGTCACCTTGGGGGTGCACCGGTCTTGTTTGTGAAGAAGAAGGATGGCACTATGAGAATGTGCATTGATTACCGTCAGCTGAACAAGTTGACTATCAAGAATCGATATCCTTTGCCGAGAATTGATGATCTCTTTGATCAATTTCTGGGAGCAGCTGTGTTCTCTAAGATTGACTTGAGGTCAGGGTATTACCAGTTGAAGGTGGAGGATGTAGATGTGCCTAAGACAGCTTTCAGGACAAGGTATGGGCATTATGAGTTCCTTGTGATGCCGTTTGGTTTGACAAATGCTCCTGCGGCTTTCATGGACATGATGAATCGTGTGTTTCATGAATATCTGGACAAGTTCGTTGTGGTGTTCATTGATGATATCCTCGTGTACTCGCGTACTGAGGAGGAACATGAAGAGCATTTGAGGATTGTGCTGCAAGCTTTGTTGAAGAATCAGCTTTATGCCAAGCTGAGCAAGTGCGAGTTCTGGTTGAGTGAGGTGGTGTTTCTTGGACATGTGGATTCTGCTGAGGGGATTCGTGTTGATCCTCAGAAGGTTGAGGCGGTGATGAACTGGAAGGTTCCTAAGTCAGTTCATGAGGTTCGTAGTTTCCTTGGTTTGGCGGGATACTATCGGCGGTTTGTGGATGGATTTTCTAAGATTGCTGCACCTTTGACGAAGTTGCTGCAGAAGGATGTTAAGTATGAATGGACGGAAGCGAGACAACAGGCTTTTGAGAAGCTTAAGGCGGCTTTGACGCAAGCTCCTATCTTGGTTCAACCTGAATCAGGGAAAGAGTTTGTGGTCTACAGTGATGCATCCTATGTTGGTTTGGGATGTGTGTTGATGCAAGAGGGTAAGGTTGTGGCTTATGTGTCGCGGCAGTTGAAGGTGCATGAGCGCAATTATCCTACGCATGACATTGAGCTGGCTGCGGTGGTTTTTGCTTTGAAGATCTGGAGACATTACTTGTATGGTGAGAAGTGTACTCTGTACACGGATCATAAGAGTTTGAGGTATCTGATGTCTCAGAAGGAGTTGAATCTTAGGCAGCGGCGTTGGGTGGAGTTGCTCAAGGATTATGATCTGACGATTGAGTATCACCCTAGAAAAGCTAATGTTGTAGCGGATGCCTTGAGTAGGAAGGTAGCTGTTGAGCTGAGGGCTATGTTTGCTAGTTTGAGTATTTCGCGTGATGGTGGTCTTGTGGCGGAGTTGCAAGTGAAACCATCTTTGGTTCAGCTGATCAAGGAAAGGCAGTTTCTAGATGATTCCTTGGTACCGCATGTTCAGGATATCGCGGAGGGTAGACCTTCGGATTTCTGTTTTAATGATGATGGAGTGTTGTGCTTCGGGAGTCGGATAGTAGTGCCCAATGATGCTGAGTTGAGGCGTGCTATTCTGACTGAAGGTCATAGCAGTGCTTTTGCTATGCACCCTGGTAGTACTAAGATGTATCATGATCTTCGTGAAGAGTACTATTGGGTGGGTTTGAAGAAGGATGTTGCGGAGTTTGTGAGCAAGTGTATGGTGTGTCAGCGAGTTAAGGCTGAGCATCAGGTTCCTTCAGGGTTGTTGCAACCGTTGAGAATCCCTGAATGGAAGTGGGAAAGGATTACCATGGATTTCGTATCTGGTTTACCTTTGTCACCATCGAAGAAGAATTCGGTGTGGGTTATTGTGGATAAGCTTGCGAAGCTGTACATTGCTGAGATTTTGCGGCTGCATGGTGTGCCTATGTCGATTGTGTCAGATAGGGATCCGAGGTTCACATCGCGGTTCTGGCAATGTTTGCATCAAGCTTTGGGTACACGGTTGAATTTCAGTACATCTTATCATCCTCAGTCGGATGGTCAGTCCGAGCATGTTATCCAGATTTTGGAGGATATGTTGAGGTGCTGCGTGATTGAATTCCAGGGCTCTTGGGAGAAACATTTTCCTTTGGTGGAGTTTGCTTATAACAATAGTTATCAAGCAAGTATTCAAATGGCACCTTATGAGGCTTTGTACAGGAGGAGGTGTAGGACTCCTCTTTGTTGGGCTGAAACGGGTCAGAAGTTAGTTTCGATGCCGGCTTTGTTGAAAGAAACCACCGAGAAGGTGAAGCTCATCTGTGAGCGGTTGAAGGCAGCTGTTGATCGGCAAAAGTCTTACGCGGATTTGAAGCGTAAGGAGATTGAGTAAGCGGTGGGTGACTGTGTGTTCTTGAAGGTTTCGCCTTGGAAAAAGGTGATGAGGTTTGGCCGGAAGGGTAAGTTGAGCCCTAGGTACATTGCACCATACGAGGTGATTGAGCGTGTGGGTCCTGTTGCGTACAGGTTGAGGTTACCTCAAGAGTTGGAGAAGATTCATGGTGTGTTTCATGTTTCTATGCTCCGGAAGTATAGATCTGATCCTTCGCATGTGATGTCTGTGGAAGAAGTGGAATTGAATCCGGATTTGACCTATGATGAGGAACCGGTGAAGGTTCTGGATTCGGATAGCAAGGTTCTGTGTGGCAAGACCATTGAGTTGGTAAAGGTGTTGTGGAAGCATCGTGGTGTTGAGGAAACCACGTGGGAACGGAAGGGTGACATGATGAAGCAGTTTCCGTATCTCTTTCCTTCAGGTAAATTTCGAGGACGAAATTTCTTAAGGGGGGAGAGTTGTAACGCCCCGGTTTTGGACTTAGAAGTTTTGGGGCTTGGACCGGTTCGGTCAAAGTGCGGTTTGATTATAAAAAGGTGAAATTAGGAAAGCCTAGTTTGGGTTGTATTAAAAATATGGAAAAATGTCCTAAAATCCTCTTTTAATATATATATAAGTGAACTATGAAATCAATTTTACAAAATGAGGTTTGGAAGGGTGACATTTTGGCTAGTGACCAAAATGTAATTTTTGAAAACTGCGTGACTGTTTTAAAAAGGATTGAAACTTTGAATCTTTAAGGAGCTATTTACTCAATGGGAGTTTCTCCAGATTTTTCCTAAATATTAGTGATTTAATTAAATGTTTTTAAATAAAACAAAAGTGGGAGGAAGATATTTTTAGTCATAACTAACTTTTCTCTCAAATCTTCCATTTTCATTTTCTCTCAATTTCTCTCAAACCAAACATCTTTCTCCAGAACTTTTTCCTCTGATTTTGTCACCTAAATATCTCTTTTCAATTCTCTTTTGATTGCTAATCATCTCCTCATCAAAACCTATACATTTGGTAATTGGATTTTCAAGATTTTGGTTCCAAAAAGGGAGAAAACTCAAGTTTGGAGGTAAGAACGTCCTTCTCCTCTAAACTCTCAGTTCTTTACTGAAATTACCAAGTTCTCAATCCTTAATTGATGATTTATAAAAGGTTTTATAGTTGTATCTTTGATCTTGGCTTAAAATGCAAGATTTGCTTGATTTTGATGAAAATTCGTATGATCTGTTTAAGCAATGATTTGAGGTGTATTTTTTATGTCAAATGAATGCTAAATTGATTAGAAGTTGAGGTTTAATTAATGCAATCCCGGATAGGTTGAATTTCCTAAGTTTAGCTTGTGTTCTTTGTTGTTTTTGGAGTGATCTTGTGGATCTATTGTGGCTGGAGGTATAAGGATGTGTTGAGATCCATTTTGGATGTTAATTGATGTTTAGGAATGTTTAGATTTGATGAGTCATGGCTGGGTAGTGTTGTGGAGTTGTTTGGATGCATTTTCGGTTGTGTTTGGTAGTCGAAAATGGAGTGTGGATGAGAGCAGCGGGTTTAGGTGCTTTCATTGAAGCTATTAATGCATGATGATGCATTAATCCTCTGCTTTGATGTGTTAAAAACAGGGGAGTCATCTTTGGATCCAAGTGGTGGTGATCCGGAAGCTTGATTGGTGTTTCGGCAAAAGGCGAAACGGAATCGGTGAGTGGATTTTGGTTTTCAGCTTTGAAACCAATGTTTTGAAGGTTTGGGAGCTTGGTTTAAGTCTAAGCAACTTAGCTAAGCTCAAGAGTAAGTTTTCGGAAAAACTCTCTTGATGTTGAACCATAGTTTTGGTTGTATGCAATGTGGTTGTTTGCATGTTTTAAATTCTGTTTTGAAAGCATGATTAAGCATGTTTGTTGCTGAGATTGTAAGCCATGTGTTGAAGGATGCTCAAGGTAAGAGATCCTTGTTTTTGAACATTGTTTTAATGTGGTTTAATGCTTAAAGATGCATGATGTTTATGGCTTGAATAGATGCTTTAAAACAGTAGATTATTGTTGATTAATGATGCATATTGGCAAGTGATGTTAAGGTCACAAAGGTGTTTAAAAGTCCTTGTGTGAGCCTTGTTTATTTAAGAACAACATGGTGGTTAAAAGTCCATGGTTGGTTCTTGGTTAAGATCACCAAGGTGATTAAAATTCCTTGGATGAGTCTTGTATATTTTAAGAGCAACATGGTGTTTAAAAGTCCATGGTGGGCTCTTGGTTAAGGTTACAAAGGTGGTTAAAATTCCTTGTGTAAGCCTTGTTACTTAAGAACATCAAGGTGTTTAAAAGTCCTTGGATGATTCTTGTTAAGGACACAAAGGTGTTTAAAAGTCCTTGTGTGGTCCTTGCCATGGTGTTTAAAAGTCCATGGGGCCATGGTGTTTAAAAGTCCATGGGGCCATGGTGTTTAAAAGTCCATGGGGTTAAGGACACAATGGTGTTTAAAAGTCCATGTGTGGTCCTTGGTTATTGTAAGATCACAATGGTGTTTAAAAGTCCAAGTGTGAATCTTATGTGAAAGGTATCACTTGTTGCCAATATGACATGTTATGAACTTGAAGCATGAATTGCTTGTTTTAAATGCTTATGAGCATGTGCAAATGATGATTTGAATGAAGATTTATAAATGTGTTTTGAAAATGCATTATTGTGTGGTTTTAATGAGCATTCCTCACTAAGCTTTTGCTTACGCTCTCTCTCCTTTTCTTAAACCAATAATGCAGAGCATTAAAGTGCATTGAGGGCAGCAAGGTGGTGAAGAATCCAAGTGGTGAACTAAGCTCAAGTATGGTGATGGTTTCTTAAACACTATTAGCTTTTGGCATTTGGCAATGGGGGACCTATGTTGTTGTTTTGGGAGATGTTTTGGACTCGCTAAGTTGGATTTATGTTGTTAATGATTGGTATTTGTATTTGGCCTTTATGAGATGGTTTTGGTATTATGATGCTTGAATGGTTTGCTAAGGAGGAAGCATGCCTATAGATTTGGGGATTTCTATAATTGATGCCATGTTGATGTTTGTTTGATACAATTATGTTCCTTGTATGTTGAATGTCTTGCTGGTAAAGTTTGGTGACTTTTGGAGCATGTTTGATAGGTCAATTGCATGCTAAACCAGCAAATTTGCTGCATTCTGGGCAACTTGTTTCGGAACAGGTGCTATCGTATCGGAACGGGGGCCTGAAATGACCTGGGTGTTCCGAAATGAGAGGCACTGTTCCAGAACGGATTGGCCACTGCCAGGCCATGTTTCGGTACTAGTTTCAGAACGGTCCCGCATTTCGGAACGGGTCTTCCCTGTTCCGAAACACTCGACCGTTGGGCACTGAAATAGATGGTTTTATGTTTTGTAATGTTTGTGTTTTGGTCCTGAAACTTGTTTATGAAATTGTATGAGTTTGGAATGTCCTTTTGAGCTGAAATTTGGCAGTGAAGCTTGAAATCTGGCTAATTTCATATTGGTAACTTTAATTTGGGCTAAGACTTTATAATTTGCAGAATTTACATTTTGGTCCCTAAAGTCGTAATTTGTGCAATTGAGTCCCTGTATGTTCTTTGATTGTTCTGATGTGTGAACATGATTATCTTGCGAACATATCTAGGGTTAACGTGCATCTAGACAAGAGTAAAAAGTAAAAAAAAGGTCGTTAATCAAGGTTGACTTTCGGGTTGACTTTGGTTTTCCCCGTGTGATCTTCTTAATTCGGGTCAACCGTCTAGGCCGGGTTAAGGGGGTTACACGGGTTGACTTTGGTTTTCCCCGTGTAATCTTCTTAATTCGGGTCAACCGTCTAGGCCGGGTTAAGGGGGTTACAACTTTAGTTTTCCACCTACGCATTCTACTATCGTCATGGCTGCCATGACTGAGTTCACGACAGCCTTTGCTTTTCAACTCCAGCTCTATAATTTGCCTCTGCTTCTTTGCTGCCCTGGATCTGCCACAGCAGATTCCTGCAAAGATAACCAAAATTAGTAGCAACTGTGCCATTTTATCGAATTGTGATGTGTATGCAAAAATCTATCCTAAATGCAGTGAATCATGCTTGAGTGCAGCAAAAATATGGGTAAATGAGGGGTAAAATATAAAACTTTTATGCACTCAACAGGTGCACCGTGAATAAAGTCGCCTTGGATGTCGAGGGGTTGTGATTGTGCCGTAATCTCCATCCAAGTACCCTAACGATTGAGGCTAAGATCACAACGATGAAAGGTTTAATCATGTGTGTGAGTCTTGTGGTATGTGTCCCGTACTCTCATTAGTGGAATTATACAACTACCGATGAGTGATGTTGAGGGGCTGTGATTGTGCCATTAGTCTCCATCACGGGTGTTGAGGGGTTGTGATTGTGCCATTGATCTCCACCTTGTGTAGTCCGGTAGTATGTATGAAGCGTGTGGGACAAAGCTTGTAATCCACGTATCTGATTATGTCATTTGAGTTGGTTTTGGTATGGTATGAGAATTGATCACTTGTAAGCTAATATAATGTTGTTGACTAATGGTTTAAGCATGAGATGCTTGTGAATTATACTAGAATGCATGTGATGCTTTGTAAAGCATGGGCAAAGGTTTATTTGTTGTTTTTAAGTAATGCATACGAGTATGTATTTTAAAAAGTGCATTGATGCCTTGAGAGGGCATGTTTCAAGTAAAGGCTTGTGTTGATAAATGGTGATTTTCCGGTTGTGTGAAATGCATTGATGAATGATGTTTTAGCGATCCTCACTAAGTTTTGTGCTTACGCTCATTTGTTTCATCAATGCAGAGAATTAGGCTTTTGAGGCAAAAAGGGGAATCCAAGCACTTTGGTCTAGCAAAGTATGTGGTTTTACTTTGGTGTAATAAGAGGCAATGGGTGGGATTTCTACTCTTGGATGTTTGATGATGATGTTAATTACTTTGTTCATGTTTGGTTTGGTGTTTTGGGTTGTAATTGGTCTTTGAGGATTGGTTTGTGCTTGAATGTAGGTTTTAGCTTTGTATGGTTTTGAAGACTAGGGAGCATGTCTATAGTTCATATGCTTGCATGTATGATGCTATTGTCATGGGGCTAGACTTTCGCTAAACAACAGTGAGGCCTTAGATGCTTTCTCGGCTGAAAATTGGGCTAAGTCACCTAGAAAATCTCTATGTTAGAACACTTAGAAGCGTCGCAGAAAAAAGAAAGATGGCACAAAGAACATGAGAAATGAGTGAATACTTGAGTTGTATTACTCTGAGGTAAAAGCTTAAAAACTTAAGTGAAAGATGAATGATAATGACCAAGGTTGAGCCTCCTTTTATAGTGAGAGCTATGTATAATCAACAATCAAGATTACAATGAATCAATGCTCAGGATAAGAGCCTATCCTATCTACAACACTTTGAAATTCAAATAGGAGGTAAAGTGGGAATTATCTCTATAAATAATCACATAAATGATAAGTGAGATGTCTTATCTATTTACCATGGTAATTATCCTCATTTGTGCATTTTACCAAGGTAAAAGGCCAGCTCCTAGGCCATTACACAAGCCCAAAATGCTACAAAGATACTCTTTGGCTGCCAATGTGGTGCTTGTCTCGGTCGCGGGCTGGCGGTCCGTGACATTCTCCTCCACTAGTTCGAGCGACGCCCTCGTCGCGCGGCTAGAATGGAACTGGTCAATATGCTCCTAAAACTGCCACAAGGCATCGGCGGGTTCCCAACTCGTCTCGCTTTCGGGGAGACCCTTCCACCGAACAAGGTACTCACATCTTGGTGGATTTCCCACTTGTCTAACGGCTCTCTCTGAAAGGATCGCTTCTATCTCTTGCTCGAATGAGACCCTCACTTCGACTGGCGCTCGATGTGACTTGCCCCAATTTGGATCATCCGCATCATGATGATAAGGCTTCAACAAACTCACATGTAACACCGGATGAGCCTTGGTGTTCGACAGCAAATCTAGTCGATAGGCTATGGTGCCTATCCTCTTCACGACCTGGAACTATCCCTCGTATCGTCGCACAAGCCCCTTGTGATTTGGGTTGCGCAAGATCAAAGTCAACTAAGCAAGGACTAGATCGCCAACTTCAAAGTTCACATCTCATCGCTTACGACCTGCCCACTTCTTGGTCCGCTTCCCTGCCTTGCGCAAGCATGAACGAGCTAGGTCGTGAAGTTCTTGCCAATCCTTGGGAAAATGATATGCTGGTGGACTAGGCCCCCGGTACCCAGTCACAACCGCGTCTGGTGTAAGCGGCTGCTGCCCGGTTACAATCTCGAATGGACTCTGATTTGTTGCTTCGCTCCGCTGCAAGTTGTAAGAAAACTAGGCCACGTCTAACAACTTCGGCCAGTCCTTCTGATTAGCACTCACATAGTGCCTCAAATAGATCTCAACGAGTGCATTCACTCTCTCGGTCTGCCCATCGGTCTGCGGGTGGACGCTCGTTGAGAAGTTCAAATCTGAGCCCAACAACTTGAACAACTCTGTCCAAAACCGTCCCGTAAACCTCGTGTCCCGATCACTAATGATAGACTTTGGAATGCCCCAATACTTCATCACATGTGTGAGAAAAAGCCTAGCCGCCACCTCGGCTGGGCACACCTTGGGTGCTGGAATAAATGTTGCATACTTGGAAAATCGATCTACAACCACCATGATGCTAGATTTTCCATCAACAATAGGAAAACCGACTATAATATCCATGGAAACACTTACCCATGGTTTCTCCAGAATTGGCAATGGCTGCAACAACCCCGCTGGACTCTTCTGCTCGATCTTGTCTTGCTGGCACACAAGGCAAGTCTTCACATAGGCTTCAACATCATTGCTCATGTGCGGCCAATAATAGTGCTCCGCTATCAAGGCTAATGTCCAGTGCATCCTCGGATGTCCCGCCCATTTGGAATCATGACATTCCCTCATGAGCTCCTTTCGGATTCCATCAAATTGTGGCACATAGAGGTGGTGTCCCCGAGCAAATAACAAACCTCCATCAAGCCAAAACCTCCGGATTTTGCCCTTCCTAACAAGTTCAAGCAATGAATTGGCTGTGGGATCATGTAACAACCCCTCCTTGATGCGCTCTAGCATCAGCCCCTCTGGCAAACTCGTCAACTCCATGGTATACCTTCGGCTTAGGGCATCGGCCACAAAATTCACCTCCCTTGGTTTGTGCACTAATGTAACCCCTTCGCCCGGCCTAGACCCTTGACCCGAACTACAAAAATACACGGGGAAAACCAAAGTCAACCTTGATTAACAACCCATTTTTCTTTTTATCTTTTCTAAATGCAATGTTACGCCTATGTGATTACTCAAAAATCATAGGAGGGAAAGGCACAACAATCAGAATTCATTTAAAGGTTTAATTTCAAGAATTAGAATTTTAGGGACCAAAACGTAAATTTTGGAAATTACGAGGACCTTGCAGGTTTTAAGCTTACCAATATATAATTAATCTTATTTCATGCATCTTTGTAAAAAAACAGCTTAATTGGACATTCCAAACTCAACCAATTGCATCCACAAATATCAAGGACATAAATGTAAGAAAAAAGAACTTGGAACAATTCAAGCTGCAGACCAACGGTCAACCGTTTCGAAACGCTGACCCTAGTATCGAAATGGTCGTATCGAAATGGAGTTGACCGTTTCGGTACTCGGGTGAGTTTCGAGACCAGTATCGAAACAGGCCTCTCTAGTTTCTAAAGTGTTCCGAAACACCTTTACTCGTTCCGAAACACTATGCACATTTCTGGCCCCTGTTCCGAAACATATAAGGGTGTTTCGATAAACCTTGCCCTGCAACAATACAACTTTCTGGTTTCTCACCTCTTTACTCATTCAAACACATCCCAATTCATACCAAAACATACCAACAACATAATTAGACATCAAAGAACATTATTATGAAGTTTAAAGTAAAGCATGGCAACAATCACATGAACATGAAGTCTATAGGCATGCTTCCTAATCACATAAACCATATAAAAGCCTCAAGCCTCAAACCAACCATATAGGCAATTTGCAAACCACAAATACCATATAAAAATTGCCACAAACATAGGGAGTTCAAAACACATCTCCAAAATCAACTATCGATCCCCATTGCCAAATATCAATACTAAAGGTTATGAAAACTTCACCATACATGAGCTTCTCACTTCCTTGGATGACCTTAGCCTCCTTGCTGCCCAAAATCGTTTCAATTATATGCATTGTTGGTAAAAGAGAGCGTAAGCACATTTTCTTAGTGAGGCAAGGTCTAAGGAAAACCAACACAACAATGCATCTATAAAACACTTTCTCAAAAACAAGCATTATCATATCATAAATCTCATATGCATTTCTCATAGCATAAATCATCTCAACATTTGGTACATGTGAATCAAATACAATCTCATATATTGGCATTTCATATTTCATCTTTACTCGGATATGCAGATTAGCCTGACTCAAGGTCAAGTCTTACCCCGGTGGAATCTCACATCATTAGATTCTCATGGCGGTATCTCTTTTCACCATAAAGCTTGGGTATTTCACCAAGTCCTACCCCGATGGTATCTCTCATCATCGGATTCTCACTTTGGATCGGGATGGCACTACCCCCATTATAACAAAATTATCATCTCACCTATTGTTTTGATGCAACATTTCAGAAATCTTTCTCATCTCATTTCAAAACCATTTCTCATGCTTTGCATTAAGTCGAAAGCTCAAAACTCTTTACCACAACATGCTATCTCATGAAAACTCCACAAAGCATCATCTCATGCTACAAATCATGCATTAAACAGTAGGAAATTGTCTATGTCAAAATAAGAGCATGTAAAAGCATTTAGGGGCATCAACCACATATTGAGAGAAATTCTAGCCGTACTTACTTCCGGACATAGGATGTTGTTTCAAACCAATCCTAAATCCTCGAACCATGTTTCTTTATCCCTTAAAGACTTCTAAAACCATTCGCACTCACCGATTACGTTTCGCTTGCTTGCCTAAACGATATCTAAGCTTCTGACACTTCCGAATCAACACCAAAGGGGTCCAAAGATGTCTCCCCTATTTATTACACATAAGACCAGAGGATTAATACATCATCATGCATTGAAATCACCAGCTACTCAAATAAACACTCTGCTCTACTCAAATGCACCATTTTGACCACCAAAAACAACCGAAATCATCTCCAAACTCTTCCAAAACAAAGCCCAGCCAAGATCTATCAATTCTAATTATTTCTAAACCTCAATCAACACCAAAAATCACCATAACCTCGTCCTTATATCTCCAGCAACAACAGAACAACAAAACCACCCCAAAAACCACAAATCTAGCATGTAAAACTTAGGAATCCAAACATATTCGGGATTTGTTTGATAAAACCTCATTTATAACATCAATTACCATCCAAAATACATCAGAAATCATCCTCAAAATAGAGCCTAACCAAGAGTTACGAAAATCATTAAGATCTCTCCAAGAATCTTGAGTTTTAACACAATTTCATGTTTCTAACATTAAAGCAACTCAAAAATCATTAACAAGGGATTGATAACTTGAGAATTTCAGTAAAGAACTGATCATTAGAGGAGAAGGACGAAGCTTACCTCTAATGGTTGATTTCTCCTGAATTTGGGCAAGATTTCTTGAAAATCCAAAGTGAAAACAAAAGGATTTGATGAGGAAAAGATTAGGAATCCATAAGAGACTGAAATCTCATCAAAAGGGATGAAAATCAGAGATTAATTGATGAAGGAAAAGTGTTTGGCTGAGTGGAAGTTGAGAGAAAATGGAGAGAGGGTAAATGATCGTAAAGTAGTTATGAAAGTCAAAATAGGATTTTCTCTTTTAATTCCCTTCATTAAATCATTATTAAAACGCCCAAAATTAGAGAGAAATCTGATAAAAACATTTTGGTAAAATTATCTCCTTTAAGATTCAAAGTTTCAATCCTTTACAAAACAGTCACTAGTAAACTTTTGCAAAAATTGCAATTTGGTCACCACACCGAAATGTAGTATTTCCAAATCATATTTTGTAAAATTGTTTTCACCATAATCATTTATATAATAAATGAGAATTTTTTAGATATTTTCCTTATTTTTAAAGCATCCCGATCTAGGTATTCCCTAAACCTCCCTTAACAATTCGAATCGTTCTCGATCGGTCCCATTCAAACTCTAAAACATCTAGGCCCAAAATCAGGGCGTTACAACTGTCCCCCTCTTAAGAAATTTTATCCTTGAAATTTACCTGGAGGAAAAAGGTAAGGAAATTGCTTCTTCATGTCATCCTTCCTTTCCCATGTGGCTTCCTCAATGCCACGATGCCTCCACAAGACTTTGACCAGCTCGATGGTCTTTCCCCAAAGAACCTTACTATCCAAATCCAAAATCTCAATGGGTTCCTCATCATACGTCAAGTCTGGATTCAACTGAACTTCTTCCACATGCATAACATGCGACAGATCCGATCTATACCTCCGAAGCATGGATACATGAAATACATTATGTATCTTTTCTAACTCTTAAGGTAGTCTCAGATTGTAGGCAACAAGACCCACACGCTCTATCACTTCATATGGTTTAATTAACCTTGGATTCAATTTGCCGTTCCGGCCAAATCTCATCACCTTCTTCCAAGGCGAAACTTTCAAAATCACTCGCTCGCCCACTGCAAACTCTATCTCCTTACGCTTCAAATCCGCATAAGACTTTTGCTGGTCCGATGCTACCTTCAAATGCTCACATATGAGTTTCACCTTCTCGATGGTCCCTTTCAACAAAGCCGACATCTAGACCAACTTTTGTCCCGTTTCAGCCCAACAAAGAGGAGTCATGCACTTCCTCCCGTATAAAGCCTCATAAGGTGCCACTTGAATACTTGCCTGGTAACTGTTATTATAAGCAAACTCCACCAAAGGCAAGTGCTTCTCTTAAGAGCCTTGAAACTCAAAAACACATCACCTCAAAATATCCTCAAGCACTTGGATAACACGCTCCGACTGTCCATCCGTCTGCGGATGATATGAAGTACTGAAATTTAGCCGCGTAACCAATGCTTGATGTAAACACTCCCAAAACGTTGCGGTGAACCTCAGATCTCTATCTGACACTATAGATTTTGGCACCCCATGCAATTGTCCAATCTCAGCAATGTACAACTCTGCAAGCTTATCCAATGTATACGTGGTATGCACAGGCAAGAAATACGCACACTTCGTAAGGCGATCCACAATCACCCAAACATAATTCTTCTTTGATGGCGATAATGGCAAACCAGACACAAAGTCCATAGTGATCCTCTCCCATTTCAAATCTAGGATCCTCAACGGCTGCAACAACCCTGAAGGAAATTGATGTTTAGCCTTAACCCGCTGACAAACCATGCATCTGCTAACAAACTCAGTGGCATCTTTCTTCAATCCCACCCATTAGTACTAATCCTTCAAATCAAAGTACATCTTTGTACTACCAGGGTGCATAGCAAAAGGATTAGTATAAGCTTCAGTTAAAATAGTGCGCCTTAACTCAACATCATTCGGCACCACTATCCAACTCTCAAAACATAAAACACCATCATCATTGAAACAGAAATCCGAAGGCCTATCCTCTGCGATGTCCTGGACATGTGGCACCAAAGAATCATCCAACAATTGTTTGTCCTTTATCAACTGAACCATAGATGGTTTCACTTGCAACTCAGCAACAAGACCACCATCTCGCGATATGCTCATGCTAGCAAACATCGCCCTTAATTCCACCGCCACGTTTCTGCTCAAAGCATCGGCCACAACATTGGCCTTCCCCAGATGATACTCGATCGTTAGATCGTAATCCTTAAGCAACTCCACCCATCGTCGTTGCCTAAGATTTAACTCCCTCTGAGACATCATATACTTCAAACTTTTAGGATTCGTGTACACAGTACACTTCTCACCATAGAGATAATGTCTCCAAATCTTTAAAGCAAAAACCACCGCTGCCAGGTCAATGCCATGCGTAGGGTAATTGCCTCATGCACTTTCAACTGTCGTGATTCATAAGCCACAACCCTACCCTCTTTCATCAACAAACACCCCAAACCAACATAGGATGCGTCACTATACACCACAAATTCCCTTCCTGACTCAGGTTGAACCAAGATAGGAGCTTGCGTCAAAGCTGCCTTTAGCTTCTCAAAAGCTTGTTGTCTCGCTTCTGTCCACACAAACTTAACATCCTTTTTTAACAACTTTGTCAAAGGGGCGGCAATCTTAGAAAATCCATCCACGAATCTCCGGTAGTAACCTGCCAATCCAAGGAAACTACGAACTTCATGAACAGACCTAGAAAACTTCCAATTCACCACCGCCTCAATCTGCTGAGGATCAACACGACTCCCTTCAGCCGAAATCACATAACCATGAAAAAAACCTCCTTTAGCCAGAATTCACACTTACTCAGCTTAGCATAAAGCTGATTCTCTAACAGCGCTTGCAAAACAATCCTCAAATGTTCTTCATACTCCTCATCGGTATGAGAATACACAAGGATATCATCGATGAACACCACAATGAACTTATCTAAGAATTCATGGAAAACCATATTAATCATATCCATGAAAGCAGCAGGAGCATTCGTCAATCCGAACGGCATCACTAGAAATTCATAATGCCCATATCTCGTTCAAAATGTTGTTTTCGGCACATCCTCATCCTTCACCTTTAACTGATAATATCCTAACCTCAAATCTATCTTTGAAAACACAGTCGCTCCTCGAAACTGATCCAAAATATCATCAATCCTCAGCAAAGGATACTTGCTCTTGATAGTCAACTTATTCAGCTGACGATAATCAATGCACATCCTTATTGTGCCATCTTTCTTTTTAACAAACAAGACTGATGCACCCCAAGGTGACACACTTGGCCGAATAAAGCCTCGGTTAGGCAACTCTTGAAGTTGCGTCTTCAACTCCTTTAACTCCTTGGGTGTCATGCGATAGGGAGCAATGGACACCAGAGTTTTGTTCTCATACAACTCAATTCCGAATTCAACATCTCGACTAGGCAGCAAACCCGGTAAATCCTCCGGAAACACTCCAGGAAATTCACACACGGTCCTTATATTCTGTACAGGAGCTCCCTTTGTACTAGGATTCATAACAAAGGCTAGATAAGCCTCACATCCCTAACGTAACATTCGGCTTGCTTCAAGCGTCGACACCACATTAGACAAGAACTTCAAATTTTCTCCCACCACCACAACCTCATAATCATCCGCAAGTTTCAACGAAACTTGCTTATTTTCAAAATCCACAACGACCCTATGCTCAACAAGCCAATCCATACCAGGATTACATTGAATCCGTAGAATGGTAATTCCATAACATCGACAAGAAACACATGATCTTGCACTTTTAAGGGACATCTCCTATACAATCTTATTGTTACCACCGTCTCACCAAAGGAACTAGTCACACGCATACCCACATCCAAAGACTCAATAGGCAAACCAAGCATTTGAGCATGTTCACGCAATATGTACGAGTGTGTATATCCAGAATCAATCAAAGAAAGTAATGACAAGGATTGCAAAGTAAAGGTACTTACGATCACGTCCATGTCATTCCTCCCTTCTCAATGGGCATACACTCGAGCTTGGCCACCACCTTCAGGCTGAACAGCCACCACATGAGCTACATTCCTTGCACCATCATCTCTTTGCTGGAAATTGCCATGATCGCGCCCACGGCCTCTCTGTTGCTCAATTGCTCTCACCGGAGCCTTAACTTCTCTCATCGGCTGCGGACAATCCCTCTTCATGTGCCCAGGATTGCTGCAATTCCAGCATGTACCAAGATTACCCCAACACTTACCAGTGTGCCTTCTACCACACCGATTGCACTCAGGAGTACGTATGAAGGCATTCGGTTCTTGCTGACCTTTTCCAGGGTTACCACCCCCACGTCTAGCATCAACATGAGACCTTCTATCCTTATGTCTCTTGTACCGATCTTTACCAAATTCACGTTCCGTAGCTCGTTTCCCCGAGCTAGATCCTTCCGCTCGACTTGGCAAACAAAGATTCAGCTCAATGTCCTTAGCTCGAGTGACCAAGACATCGAAATCAGTATAATCGATTGCGAGCATATAGGTTTTCACATCAGCCGCCAGCCCATAACGAAATTGTTCACATCTTTCACGCTAGCTAGGAATCATCTCGGGTGCATATTGGCTAAGGCGTACAAATTTCACCTCGTACTCTGCCACTGTCATACTGCCTTGCACAAGGGACATGAATTCCCTCTTTTTCTCATCGATGTAACGAACTCCCAAATACTTTCTCTTGAATACATTCAAGAAGAATGTCCAAGTCACTTCATCATCATCCATCCCCGCTATTGTGGTTGTCCGCCACGTATATGCATCACCATGCAGCAAGGACAATATACATTCGAACTTCTGAACATTGTTACAGTTCATCTGCCTGAGAATCCTCTTGGTACTCTCCAACCAAGACTTGGAACCTTCCGGAGTGAACCCCCTGAACTCAATCCCTCCCAGACTGCAGAGTCACTCCAATGGCAACCTCACATTAGCACCATCCTGAGGTGCATCTCCATGAGCTCCAGCTACTACTGCCTAAAAAGCTCCAGCAATAGCTTGTATCAACACAAACATATCAGGAGCAGCTTGCCCCTGAACTCCCTCAGGTCCAGCAACCCCTGTACCAACTCCTACAGCACCAACCCTTGCTCCACCACCACCGAGTGGTCCACCAGGAGGATGAGGCGGTAAATCCTAAACACGCTCTTACTCAACATTCTCATTCTCAGCCATAGCACGAGTATTAATTCTAAGCTCTCTACGTGGCCACATATGAAAACAATGCAACTGACAAAAATACAATAAATTCTATTAGGCAAGTAATCCAAGTACTCAAGCTCATTTTTTTGAAAAAATTTCCTTCCAATAGTAATGATATGGCAATGGGATCCCCAACTATACCCCAAACACAGCATAGCATCACAATCTCATCTCATTAGAACCAAACATCAACAATCATACATCATACTTTCACCCAAAAGCCATAACCATGCATACTCGAACACATGAACCACTTACCAAGCCCCAAATATTCACTAACCTGTCTTTGATAGCAACAAATGTAACCCCCTTAACCTGGCCTGGACGCTTGACCCGAACTACGAAGATTACACGGGAAAACCAAAGTCAACCCGAAAGTCAACCTTAATTAACGACTTTTTTTTCTTTTCTAAATGCAATGTTACGCCTATGTGACTACTCCAGAATCATAGGAGGGAAGGCACATCGATTAGAATTCATTTAGGTGTTTAATTTCAAGAATTGGACTTTTAGGGACCAAAACATAAATTTTGGAAATTACGAGGACCTTGCATGTTTTAAGCTTACCAATATATAATTAATCTTATTTCATGCATCTCTTTCATTAAAACAGCTTAATTGGACATTCCAAACTCAACCAAATGCATCCACAAATATCAAAGACTAAAATGTAAGAAACAAGAACATGGAACAATTCAAGTTGCAGACCAACGGTCAACCGTTTCGAAACGCTGATCCCGATATCAAAATGGTAGTATCGAAATGGAGTTGACCGTTTCATTACTCGGGTGCATTCCGAGACCAGTATCAAAACAGGCCTCTACAGTAGCTAAAGTATTCCGAAACACCTTTACCCGTTCCGAAACACTATGGCCATTTCAGACCCCTATTCCGAAACATATAAGGGTGTTTCGTTACACCCTGCCCTGCAACCATACAATTTTCTGGTTTTTCACCTCTTTACTCATTCAAACACATCCCAATTCATACCAAAACATACCAACAACATAATTAGACATCAAAGAACATTATTATGAAGTTTAAACTAAAGCATGGCATCAATCACATGAACATGAAGTCTATAGGCATGCTTCCTAATCACATAAACCATATAAAAGCCTCAAGCCTCAAACAAACCATATAGGCCATTTACAAACCACAAATACCATATAAAACTTACCACAAACATAGGGAGTTCAAAACACATCTCCAAAATCAACTATAGATCCCCATTGCCAAATATCAATACTAAAGCTTATGAAAACTTCACCATACATGAGCTTCTCAGTTCCTTGGATGACCTTAGCCTCCTTGCTACCCAAAATCGTTTCAATTATCTGCATTGTTGTTAAAAGAGAGCGTAAGCACATTTTCTTAGTGAGGCAAGCTCTAAAGAAAACCAACACAACAATGCATCTATAAAACTCTTTCTCAAAGACCATTTTAAATAACATGCTCATTCTATTTCATTCTTCAAAACCATTTCAAAGCAAATCTCCATTTGAAAACACATGCACCTTTATTCTATCTCATGCATTAAACCAATACAAATCTCATGGCAATGCCAAGCACATGCTTAATGAAAACAAGCATTATCATATCATAAATCATCTCAACATTTGGTACATGTGAATCAAATATAATCTCATATACTGGCATTTCATATTTCATCTATAATCGGATATGCGGATTAGCTTGACTCAAGGTCATGTCCTACCCCGGTGGAATCTCACATCACCAGATTCTCATGGCGGTATCTCTCTTCGCCATAAAGCTTGGGTATTTCACCAAGTCCTACCCTGATGGTATCTCTCATCATCGGATTCTCACTTTGGATCGGGATGACACTACCCCCATTGCCCGACTGCAAAGTGCACATACGAATTTTTAGTTTATAGTGCACTCTAATCCTATTGGTCGACAAATTATAACCAGTAATTATCTCATCATTTATGCCAATATATTATAACAAAAATATCATCTCACCTACTGTTTTGATGCAACATTTCACAAATATTTCTCATATCATTTCAAAACCATTTCTCATTCTTTGCATTAAGTCGAAATCTCAAAACTCTTTACCACAACATGTTATCTCATGAAAACTCCACAAAGCATCATCTCATGCTACAAATCATGCATAAATAGTAGGAATTTGTCTATCTCAAAACAAGAGCATGTAAAAGTATTTAGGGGCATCAACCACATATTGAGAGCAATTCTAGCCATACTTACTTCCGGACTTAGAAGGGCGTTTCAAACCAATCCTAAATCCCCAAACCTTGTTTCTTTGTCGCTCAAGGACTTCTAAAACCATTCACACTCATCGATTACGTTCCGCTTGCTAGCCGAAACAATATCTAAGCTTCCGGCACTTCCGAATAAACACAAAAAGAGTCCGAAGATGTCTCCCATGTTTATTACACATAAGAGCAAAGGATTAATGCATCATCATGCATTGAAATCACCAGCTACTCAAATAACTCGTTGCTCTACTGAAAGACACCATTTCGGCCACCAAAAACAACCAAAATCATCTCCAAACTCTTCCAAAACAAAGCCCAACCAAGATCTATCAATTCTTATCATTTCTAAACCTCAAATAACACCAAAAATCACAATAAACTCGTCTGTATATCTCCAACAACAACAGAACACCAAAACCACCCTAAAAACCACAAATCTAGCATATAAAACTTAGGAATCCAAACCTATTCGGGATTTGTTTGATAAAACTTCATTTATAACATCAATTACCATCCAAAATACATTAGAAATCATCCTCGAAACAGAGCCTAACCAAGAGTTACGAAAATCATCCAGATCTCTCCAAGAATCTTGAGTTTTAACACAATTTCATGTTTCTAACATTAAAGCAACTCAAAAATCATTAACAAAGGATTGATAACTTGGGAATTTCAGTAAATAATTGATCATTAGACGAGAACGATGAAGCTTACCCCTAATGGCTGATTTCTCCTTAATTTGGGCAAGATTACTTGAAAATCCAAAGTGAAAACAAAAGGATTTGATGAGGAAAAGATTAGGAATCCATAAGAGAGTGAAATATCATCAAAAGGGATCAAAATCAGAGATTAATTGATGAAGGAAAAGTGTTTGGCTGAGTGGAAGTTGAGAGAAAATGGAAATAGGGAAAAAGATCGTAAAGTAGTTATGAAAGTCAAAATAGGATTTCCTCTTCTAATTCCCTTTATTAAATAATTATTAAAACACCCAAAATTAGAGAGAAATCTGATAAAAATATTTTTGTAAAATTAGCTCCTTAAAGATTTAAAGTTTCAATCCTTTACAAAACAGTCACTAGTCAACTTTTGCAAAAACTGCAATTTGGTCACCACACCAAAATGTAATATTTCCAAATCTTATTTTGTAAAATTGTTTTCACCATAATAATTTATATAATAAATGAGAATTTTTAGATATTTTTCCTTATTTTTAAAGCATTCTGAACTAGGTGTTCCCTAAACCTCCCTTAACGATTCGAACCGTTCTCGACCGGCCCGATTCAAACTCTAAAACATCTAGGCTCAAAATCAGGGTGTTACAACCAAGGTAACGTCGAACTCGGCAAGGAACTCATGCCAACGAGCTTGCTTTGGCGACAACTTAGCTCAAGAAGTTATTGTTGGCGACATTGTCCGTGAACACCATGAACTTGGACCCAAGCACATAGTGTCTCCATGTGCGTAGACAATGCACCACCGCGGTCATCTCTTTCTCATGGACCGTGTATCTCCGCTCAGTCCCATTGAGCTTGTAACGCCCCGGTTTTGGGCTTAGAAGTTTGGGCGTTGACCGGTTCGGTCAAAGTGCTGTTCGAGTATAAAAAGGTGAAATTAGGAAAGCCTAGTTCGGGTTGCATTAAAAATATGGGAAAATGTTCTAAAATCCTCTTTTAATATATATAAGTGAATTGTGAAATCAATTTTACAAAATGAGGTTTGGAAGGGTGACATTTTGGCTAGTGACCAAAATGTAATTTTTGAAAACTGCGTGACTGTTTTAGAAAGGATTGAAACTTTGAATCTTTAAGGAGCTATTTACCCAAAGGGAGTTTCTCCAGATTTTTCTAAGATATTTTATGTTTTAATTCTGATTTTTAAACAAAAGGAAAGTGGAGGGAAGTTATTTCTAACTAATTTTCCTAAAATCTCATTTTCCTTTTCTCTCATTTTCTCTCAACCCAAACACCTTTTCTCCAGAGTTTTTCTTCTGATTTTTTCACTCAAATCTCTCTTTTCAATCCTCTTTTGATTGCTAATCATCTCATCAACAAAACCTCACCATTTGCTACTTGATTCTTCAAGCTTTTTGGTTCTAAAAGAGGAGAAACTCAAGTTTGGAGGTAAGAACGTCCTTCTCCTCTAAACTCTCAGTTCTTTACTGAAATTCCTAAGTTCTAAATCCTTAATTGATGATTTATAAATGGTTTTAAAGTTGTGTGATGGATCTTGGCTTAAAATGCAAGATTTGGTGAATTTTGATGAGTTTTTGTTTGATCTGTTAAAGCAGTGATTTGAGGTGTGTTTTTGATGTTAAATGAATGTTAATTTGATAAGGAAATGAGTTTTAATTAATGCAATCCCGGATAGGTTGAATTTCCTAAGTTTAGCTTGTGGTTCTTGGTTGTTTTGGGGTGTTTTTGTGGATCTGATGTTGCTGGAGGAATAAGGATGTTATTAGGTTCTTTTTAGATGTTAAATGATGTTAAAGGATGTTTAGATTTGATGGTTTATGGCTGGGCTTTGTTGAGGAGTTGTTTGGATGCATTTTCGGTTGTGTTTGGTGGCCGAAAATGGAGTGTGGATGAGAGCAGCGAGTTTAGGTGCTTTCATTGAAGCTATTAATGCATGATGATGCATTAATCCTCTGCTTTGATGTGTTTAAAATAGGCGAGTCATCTTTGGATCCAAGTGGTGGTGATCCGGAAGCTTGATTTGTGTTTCGGCAAGAGGCGAAACGGAATCGGTGAGTGGAATTTGGTTTTCGGCTTTGAAACCAGTGTTTTGGAGGTTTGGGAGTTTAGTTTAAGTCTAAGCAACTTAACTAAACTCAAGAGTAAGTTTTCGGAAAAACTCTCTTGGTGATGGCCATGGTTTTGGTTGTATGCAATGTGTTGTTTGCATGATTTTAAATCTGTTTTGAAAGCATATCTAGCATGTTTAATTGCTGAGATTTTAAGCCATGTGTTGAAGGAAGCTCAAGGTAAGAGTTCCTTGTTTTTGAACATTGTTTAAATGTGGTTTAATGCTTAAAGATGCATGATGTTTATGGCTTGGTTTAATGCTTTAAAACAGTGGTTATATTGATGATAATGATGCATATTGGCAAGTGATGTTAAGGTCACAAAGGTGGTTAAAAGTCCTTGTGTGAGCCTTGTATATTTAAGAACATCAAGGTGGTTAAAAGTCCTTGGATGGTTCTTGGTTAAGATCACAAAGGTGGTTAAAAGTCCTTGTGTGGATCTTGGAAAGTTTAAGAACAACATGGTGTTTAAAAGTCCATGGTTGGTTCTTGGTTAAGGCTCAAGGTGGTTAAAATTCCTTGGAAAGCCTTGGTTACTTAAGAACATCAAGGTGTTTAAAAGTCCTTGGATGATTCTTGTTAAGGACACAAAGGTGGTTAAAAGTCCTTGTGTGGTCCTTGCCATGGTGTTTAAAAGTCCATGGGTCCATGGTGTTTAAAAGTCCATGGGGATAAGATCACAATGGTGTTTAAAAGTCCATGTGTGGATCTTATGTGAAATGTGTCACTTGTTGCCAATATGACTTGTTATGAACTTGAAGCATGAGTTGCTTGTTAAAAGGCTTAAGTGCATGTTGATGTTACATGAAGCATGTGATGCTTGTTTTAAATGTTTAAGAACATGGTTAATGTTGCTTGAAGCATGGTTTATAAATGAGTTTTATAAATGCATTATTGTATGGTTTTAAATGAGCATTCCTCACTAAGCTTTTGCTTACGCTCTCTCTCTCTTCTTAAACAATAATGCAGAGCATTAAGGTGCATTGAGGGCAGCAAGGAAGGCAAGCAATCAAGTGGAAATTAAGCTCAAGTATGGAAAGGTTTTCCTAAACACTTTTAGCTTTTGGCATTTGGCAATAGGGGACCATTAAGGATGTTTTGGGAGATGTCTTGAACTCCCTAAGTTTTGCTTAATGTTGTTAATATGCTGGTTTTGTAATTGGCCATTATGTGTTTGATTTTGGAGGTTTAGTGCATGAATGGTTAGCTTGTGTAGGAAGCATGCTTAAGATTTGGGGCTTTTCTTATATGAAGATATCATGATGAATTGTTGATGCAAATATGTCTCTTGTATGTTGAATTTCTTGCTGTTAAAGTTTGGTGGCAAATGGAGCATGTATGGTTGATCAATTGTGTGTTTTAGCAGCCATTTCCATGCATTCTGTGCAGGCCGTATCGGAACGGTAGCTGCCGTTTCGGAACGGGTGCCCTGTAATGGCCCAGGCGTCCGAAACGGATGACCCCGTTCCGAAACGGAAAGCCCTCTGCCAGCCCTCGTTCCGGAACGTGTTGCGGAACGGCCCCGCGTTTCGAAACAGGCTCTCCCTGTTTCGGAACACCCGACCGTTGGGGGCTAACATTGGCAGTTAAATGTTTTGGAGTGTTTGCATTTTGGTCCTGAAACTTGTTTGTGCAATTGTTTGAGTTTGGGATGTCCGTTTGAGCTGAAATTTGTCAGTGAAGCATGAAACCTGACTAATTTCATAATGGTAACTTTAATTTGGGTTAAGTCCTCATAATTTACAGAATTTACAATTTGGTCCCTAAAGTTGTAAATTGTTCAATTGGGTCCCTGTTAGATCTCTGATGTTTATGATCTTCGAGCATGATATTTGAGTGGTCATAACTAGGGTTAATGTGCATCTAGACAAGTTTAAAAAGAAAAAAGGGTCGTTAATCAAGGTTGACTTTCGGGTTGACTTTGGTTTTCCCCGTGTGACTTTCTTAATTCGGGTCAACCGTCTAGGCCGGGTTAAGGGGGTTACATTTGGTGGTATCAGAGCTGAGTTCTCGAGTAATTGGGAATGAATGTGTGCATGATTGAAGTATGTATGCTATGTATGCTTGATGAGTGAAAGCATGTTGTTTGAATGATATATGTGATGCTATTGAGTTGTATGTTGTGATGAAGCATGTTGTGGGGTACCCATTGCCAAATCAAAGCTAATGAAATGATGTTGATTTTAAATGAAAATGAGCTTGAGTACTTGGATTTCTTACCTTGCTGGACCAGACTTTGTTTATTTGTATTGTGATTGCATGGTTAGAGTATGGCCCCTCGTAGAGAGTTGAGGAGTAATGTGCGAGCTACGTCTCCGAATGAGAATGAGAATGAGGAGAATGCAGGAAGTGCAGTGTTACCTCCTCCTCCACCTGGTGGTGGTGGTGCTGAGGGTGAAAGAGCTGAAGCTGCAGCTGGTGCTGGGGTTGCTGGACCTGAGGCTGGTCAGGGGCAAGCTATGCCTGACATGACGATGTTGGTTCAAGCTATTGCTGGTGCTTTTCGAGTGGCGGTAGCTGGAGCTCAAGGAGCTGGGCATCAGGGAGATGCTGGAGTGAGACTACCCTTGGAGCGCTTACGCAGTCTTGGTGGGACTGAGTTCAGGGGTTTGTCTGCTGAGGGTTCTGAATCCTGGATGGAGAGTACCAAGAGGATCTTGGGTCAGATGAGTTGCACAGATGTGCAAAAGCTGGGTTGTGTAGTATCTTTACTACAGGATGATGCTTATACGTGGTGGACAACCACTATTGCTGGGATGGCTGATGCTGATGTAACTTGGACATTCTTTCAGAATGTGTTCAAGAGGAGGTATCTTGGTGTAAGGTACCTGGATGAAAAGAAGCGAGAGTTCATGTCTCTTACCCAGGGGAGCATGACTGTGGCTGAGTATGAAGTTCAGTTTGTTAGACTCAGTCAATACGCACCTGAGCTGGTACCTGATGAGCGGGCGAGATGCGAAAGGTTTCGTTATGGTTTAGTGACGGATGTGAAGATGTATGTGCTGGCCACCGAGTATGATGATTTTGATGTGTTGGTGGGCCGAGCAAAGGATATTGAGATGAACTTGGGTTTATCTGCTAAGAGTGCTGGTTCTAGTGCTGGTAAGAGAGCTGCTGAGTTTAGTTCCGGTGGTGGACGGAACAAGAGGGGACGTGACCAGAAGTATCAGTCCTCGGCTAAGAGAGGTGGTGGTGTACCTGCTCGGGGAGGCAATGCAAGAGCTGATCCGAGTGCTTGTTGGATTTGTGGTTCGTGTGGTCATATGAAGCGTGATTGTCCTCGTGCTGTGAGAGAGGTGCAAGCTCCTGTTGCGGTAGCTGGTAACGGGTGCTGGAATTGTGGATCTGTGGATCATTTGAGGCGGGAATGTCCTATGTTGGCTTGTGGCCAAGTGCGTGCTCATGTTGTTGCTGCACCGCAGAGAGGTCGTGGATGCGGCCGTGGTAACTTTCAGCGAAGAGAGGAAGGTGGTCGAGGAGTAGCTCATGTTGTGGCTATTCAGCCTGAGGGTGGAGGTCAAGCTAGGGTGTATGCTCAGCGGGAGGGGAGGAATGACGCGGATGTGATTGCAGGTACTTTTACTTTGCAATCCTTGTCATTACTTTTCTTGATAGATTCTGGATCTACGCATTCTTACATTTTGCGTGAGCATGCTGAATTGCTTGGTTTGCCTGTTGAGTCTTTGGATGTTGGTGTTCGTATCACTAGTTCTTTTGGTGAGACTATTGTGACTCGAAAGCTGTATAGAAGGTGTCCTTTGGTTGTTCAAGAACATGTTTTTCATATTGATCTTATGGAGTTGCCTTTCTATGGTTTTGATGTAATCCTTGGTATGGATTGGCTTGATGAGCATCGTGCTGTTGTGGATTGTGAAAATAAGCGAGTTTCGCTGAGGCTTACGGATGATTATGAAGTTGTTGTGGTTGGTGAGAATGTGAAGTTTCTTGCCAATGTGGTGTCTACCTTGGAGGCAAGCAGGATGCTGAGGCAAGGTTGTGAGGCTTATCTAGCTTTTGTAATGAATCCTAGCTCTAAGGAGTTGCGGGTGCAAGATATCAGAGTTGTGAAGGAGTTTCCTGGTGTGTTTCCTGAGGAGTTGCCTGGTTTAACTCCTAATCGCGAGGTGGAGTTTGGAATTGAGCTGTATGAGAATACAACTCATGTGTCCATTACCCCTTATAGAATGGCACCTAAGGAGCTGAAGACGCAGTTGCAAGAGTTGCTTGACCGTGGGTTCATCCGGCCAAGTGTGTCACCTTGGGGTGCACCGGTCTTGTTTGTGAAGAAGAATGATGGCACTATGAGAATGTGCATTGATTACCGTCAGCTGAACAAGTTGACTATCAAGAATCGGTATCCTTTGCCGAGAATTGATGATCTCTTTGATCAATTTCGGGGAGCAGCTGTGTTCTCTAAGATTGACTTGAGGTCAGGGTATTACCAGTTGAAGGTGAAGGATGTGGATGTGCCTAAGACAGCTTTCAGGACAAGGTATGGGCATTATGAGTTTCTTGTGATGCCGTTTGGTTTAACAAATGCTCCTGCTGCTTTCATGGACATGATGAATCGTGTGTTTCATGAATACCTGGACAAGTTCGTTGTGGTGTTCATTGATGATATCCTCGTGTACTCACGTACTGAGGAGGAGCATGAAGAGCATTTGAGGATTGTGCTGCAAGCTTTGTTGGAGAATCAGCTTTATGCTAAGTTGAGCAAGTGTGAGTTCTGGCTTAGGGAGGTGGTGTTTCTTGGGCATGTAGTTTCTGCTGAGGGGATTCGTGTTGATCCTCAGAAGATCGACGCGGTGATGAACTGGAAGGTTCCTAAGTCTGTTCATGAGGTTCGTAGTTTCCTTGGTTTGGCAGGATACTACCGTAGGTTTGTGGATGGGTTTTCTAAGATTGCTGCACCCTTGACAAAGTTGTTGCAGAAGGATGTTAGGTATGAGTGGACGGAAGCGATACAACAGGCTTTTGAGAAGCTTAAGGCGGCTTTGACGCAAGCTCCTATCTTGGTTCAGCCTGAATCAGGAAAAGAGTTTGTGGTCTATAGTGATGCGTCCTATGTTGGTTTGGGATGTGTGCTGATGCAAGAGGGTAAGGTTGTGGCTTATGCATCGCGGCAGTTGAAGGTGCATGAGCGCAATTATCCTACGCATGATATTGAGTTGGCTGCAGTGGTTTTTGCTTTGAAGATCTGTAGACATTATCTGTATGGTGAGAAGTGTATTGTGTACACGGATCACAAGAGTTTGAGGTATCTGATGTCTCAGAAGGAGTTGAATCTCAGGCAGCGTCGTTGGTTGGAGTTGCTCAAGGATTATGACCTGACGATTGAGTACCATCCTGGAAAGGCTAATGTTGTTGCGGATGCCTTGAGTAGGAAGGTAGCTGTTGAGCTGAGGGCTATGTTTGCCAGTTTGAGTATATCGCGTGACGGTGGTCTTGTGGCTGAGTTGCAAGTGAAACCATCTTTGGTTCAGTTGATCAAGGAAAAGCAGTTGCTGGATGATTCCTTGGTGCCGCATGTTCAGGATATCGCGGAGGGTAGACCTTCGGATTTCTGCTTTAATGATGATGGTGTGTTGTGTTTTGGTAGTCGAATAGTAGTGCCCAATGATGCTGAGTTGAGGCGTGCTATTCTGACTGAAGGTCATAGTAGTCCTTTTGCTATGCACCCTGGTAGTACTAAGATGTATCGTGATCTTCGTGATGAGTACTTTTGGGTGGGTTTGAAAAAGGATGTTGCGGAGTTTGTGAGCAAGTGTTTGGTGTGTCAGCGGGTTAAGGCTGAGCATCAGGTTCCTTCAGGGTTGTTGCAACCGTTGAGAATCCCTGAGTGGAAGTGCGAAAGGGTTACCATGGATTTTGTATCTGATTTACCTTTGTCACCATCAAAGAAGAATTCGGTGTGGGTGATTGTGGATCGCCTGACGAAGTGTGCGCATTTCTTGCCTGTGCATACTACGTTTTCTTTGGATAAGCTTGCGGAGCTGTACATTGCTGAGATTGTGCGGCTGCATGGTGTGCCTAAGTCGATTGTGTCGGATAGGGATTCGAGGTTCACATCGCGTTTTTGGCAGTGTTTGCATCAAGCTTTGGGTACAAGGTTGAATTTCAGTACATCCTATCATCCTCAGTCGGATGGTCAGTCAGAGCGTGTTATCTAGATTTTGGAGGATATGTTGAGGTGCTGCGTGATTGAGTTTCAGGGCTCTTGGGAGAAGCATTTGCCTTTGGTGGAGTTTGCTTATAACAATAGTTATCAGGCAAGTATTCAAATGGCACCTTATGAGGCTTTGTACGGGAGGAAGTGTAGGACTCCTCTTTGTTGGGCTGAAACGGGTCAAAAGTTGGTTTCGATGCCGACTTTGTTGAGAGGAACCACTGAGAAGGTGAAGCTCATTTGTGAGCAGTTGAAGGCAGCCTCTGATCGGCAGAAGTCTTACGCGGATTTGAAGCGTAAGGAGATTGAGTATGCGGTGGGTGACCGTGTGTTCTTGAAGGTTTCGCCTTGGAAAAAGGTGATGAGGTTTGGCCGGAAGGGTAAGTTGAGCCCTAGGTATATTGGACCTTATGAGGTGGTCGAGCGTGTGGGTCCTGTAGCGTACAGGTTGAGGTTACCTCAAGAGTTGGAGAAGATTCATGATGTGTTTCATGTTTCTATGCTCTAGAAGTATAGATCTGATCCTTCGCATGTGATGCCTGTGGAGGATGTGGAATTGAATCCGGATTTGACCTATGATGAGGAACCGATGAAGGTTCTGGATGCGGATAGCAAGGTTCTTCGTGGCAAGACCATTGAGTTGGTAAAGGTGTTGTGGAAGCATCGTGGTGTTGAGGAAGCCACGTGGGAGTGGAAGGATGACATGCTGAAGCAGTTTCCTTATCTCTTTCCTTCAGGTAAATTTCGGGGACGAAATTTCTTAAGGGGGGAGAGTTGTAACGCACCGGTTTGGGGCTTAGAAGTTTGGGCGTTGACCGGTTCGGTCAAAGTGCTGTTATAAAAAGGTGAAATTAGGAAAGCCTAGTTCGGGTTGCATTAAAAATATGGAAAAATGTTCTAAAATCCTCTTTCAATATATATAAGTGAACTGTGAAATCAATTTTACAAAATGAGGTTTGGAAGGGTGACATTTTGGCTAGTGACCAAAATGTAATTTTTGAAAATTGCGTGACTGTTTTAGAAAGGATTGAAACTTTGAATCTTTAAGGAGCTATTTACCCAAAGGGAGTTTCTCCAGATTTTTCTAAGATATTTTATGTTTTAATTCTGATTTTTAAACAAAAGGAAAGTGGAGGGAAGTTATTTCTAACTAATTTTCCTAAAATCTCATTTTCCTTTTCTCTCATTTTCTCTCAACCCAAACACCTTTTCTCCAGAGTTTTTCTTCTGATTTTGTCACTCAAATCTCTCTTTTCAATCCTCTTTTGATTGCTAATCATCTCATCAACAAAACCTCACCATTTGCTACTTGATTCTTCAAGCTTTTTGGTTCTAAAAGAGGAGAAACTCAAGTTTGGAGGTAAGAACGTCCTTCTCCTCTAAACTCTCAGTTCTTTACTGAAATTCCTAAGTTCTAAATCCTTAATTGATTATTTATAAATGGTTTTAAAGTTGTGTGATGGATCTTGGCTTAAAATGCAAGATTTGGTGAATTTTGATGAGTTTTCGTTTGATCTGTTAAAGCAGTGATTTGAGGTGTGTTTTTGATGTTAAATGAATGTTAATTTGATAAGGAATTGAGTTTTAATTAATGCAATCCCGGATAGGTTGAATTTCCTAAGTTTAGCTTGTGGTTCTTGGTTGTTTTGGGGTGTTTTTGTGGATCTGATGTTGCTGGAGGAATAAGGATGTTATTAGGTTCTTTTTAGATGTTAAATGATGTTAAAGGATGTTTAGATTTGATGGTTTATGGCTGGGCTTTGTTGAGGAGTTGTTTGGATGCATTTTCGGTTGTGTTTGGTGGCCGAAAATGGAGTGTGGATGAGAGCAGCGAGTTTAGGTGCTTTCATTGAAGCTATTAATGCATGATGATGCATTAATCCTCTGCTTTGATGTGTTTAAAACAGGGGAGTCATCTTTGGATCCAAGTGGTGGTGATCCGGAAGCTTGATTTGTGTTTCGGCAAGAGGCGAAACGGAATCGGTGAGTGGAATTTTGTTTTCGGCTTTGAAACCAGTATTTTGGAGGTTTGGGAGTTTAGTTTAAGTCTAAGCAACTTAACTAAACTCAAGAGTAAGTTTTCGGAAAAACTCTCTTGGTGATGGCCATGGTTTTGGTTGTATGCAATGTGTTGTTTGCATGATTTTAAATCTGTTTTGAAAGCATATCTAGCATGTTTATTTGCTGAGATTTTAAGCCATGTGTTGAAGGAAGCTCAAGGTAAGAGTTCCTTGTTTTTGAACATTGTTTAAATGTGGTTTAATGCTTAAAGATGCATGATGTTTATGGCTTGGTTTAATGCTTTAAAACAGGGGTTATATTGATGATAATGATGCATATTGGCAAGTGATGTTAAGGTCACAAAGGTGGTTAAAAGTCCTTGTGTGAGCCTTGTATATTTAAGAACATCAAGGTGGTTATGTAACCCCCTTAACCCGGCCTAGACGGTTGACCCGAATTAAGAAAGTCACACGGGGAAAACCAAAGTCAACCCGAAAGTCAACCTTGATTAACGACCCTTTTTTTTCTTTTTAAACTTGTCTAGATGCAAATTAACCCTAGTTATGATCACTCAAACAACATGCTCAAAGATCATAAACATCAGAGATCAAACAGGGACCCAATTGTACAATTTACAACTTTAAGGACCAAAATGTAATTTCTGCAAATTACAAGGACTTAGCTCAAATTGAAGTTACCAACTTGTAATTAGTCAGGTTTCATGCTTCACTGTCAAATTTGAGCTCAAAAGGACATCCCAAGCTCATACAATTGCACAAACACGATTCAGGACCAAAACGCAAACATTACAAAACATTTAACAACCAATGTCAGCCCCCAACGGTCACGTGTTCCGAAACAGGGAGAACCCGTTTCGAAACGCGGGGCCGTTCCGCAACGCATACCGAAACGAAGGCTGACAGAGAGCTTCCCGTTTCGAAACGGAGCCTACCGTTTCGGACGCCTGGGCTGATTAAAGGCACCCGTTCCGAAACGGTAGCCTCTGTTCCGAAACAGCCTGCACAGAATGCAGCAAAAGGCTTCCTTAAACATGCAATTGATCAACCAATCATGCTCCAAATGCTACCAAACTTTACCAGCAACAAATTCAGCATACAAGAGACATATTTGCATCAACCAATCAGCATAATACCATCATATATGAAAAGCCCCAATTCTAATGACATGCTTCCTACACAAGCAAACCATTCAAGCATAAAACCTTCAAAACCAAGCACATAATGGCCAATACAAAATCCAACATTTCCAACAACATTTAACATACTTAGGGAGTTCAACATCTCCAAAAACATTCACATAGGTCCCCCATTGCAAAATGCCAAAAGCTTAATGTGTATAAGAAAACCTTTCCATACTTGAGCTTAATTTCCACTTGATTGCCTTCCTTCCTTGCTGCCCCTAAAGCTCTTTAGTGCTCTGCATTATTGATTTAAGAAAACGAGAGAGCGTAAGCATAATCTTAGTGAGGAAAGCTCATTAAAACCATTCAATAATGCATTTATAAAACACTTTATAAATCATACATCAAAACATCATTTATACATGCTCACTAGCATTCTTAAACAAGCAATACATGCTTCCATATCATTACATGTCATATTGGCCACAAGTGATAAGTTCCATCTTTTTAAAACAAGATCAACATAAGACTCACACATGGACTTTTAAACACCATTGTGATCTTATAATTCTCAAGAACCACACAAGGACTTTTAACCACCTTTCTGTTCTTTTCAAGTTTCACCCCAAGGACTTTTAAACACCTTGGCCCCAAGGACTTTTAAACACCTTGGCCCATGGACTTTTAAACACCATGGCAAGGACCACACAAGGACTTTTAACCACATTTGTGTCCTTAACAAGAACCATCCAAGGACTTTTAACCACCTTGATGTTCTTAAGTAACAAGGCTCACTCAAGGACTTTTAACCACCTTAGTGACCTTAACAAGAATCATCATGGACTTTTAACCACCATGAAGTTCTTAGAATTCACAAGGCTCACTCAAGGACTTTTAACCACCTTAGTGACCTTAACCTTTTTCAAAACATCACTTGCCAATATTCATCATTATCATCAAATAGTCCACTGTTTTAAAGCATTTAACCAAGCCATAAACATCATGCATCTTTAAGCATTAAACCACATTTAAACAATGTTTAAAAACAAGGAACTCTTACCTTGAGCTTCCTTCAACATATGGCTTACAAAACCAGCAATTACCATGCTAAATCATGCTTTCAAAACATCATTTAAAACATGCAATAAACCACATTGCATAACAACCAAACCATGGCCACCACTAGAGAGTTTTTCCGAAAACTTACACTTGAGTTTAGTAAAGTTGTCTAGACTTAAACTAAGCTCCCAAGACATTGGTTTCAAAGCCGAAAACCCAATTTCACTCACCAGTTCAACTTCGCCTCTTGCCGAAGCACATATCAAGCTTCCGGATCACCACCTCTTGGATCCAAAGATGACTCCCCTCCAAACTTGAGTTTCTCCCTTTTTAGAACCAAAAACCTTAAAGAATCAACTAGCAAATGGTGAGGTTTTGTTGATGTGATGATTAGCAATCAAAAGAGAATTGAAAAGGAAGATTTAAGTGACAAAATCAGAAGAAATCTCTGGAGAAAAAGATGTTTGGGTTGAGAGAAAATGAGAGAAAGTAAAATTAGAAAATATGGAAAGTTAGTTGCCAAATAGAAAATCATTTCCCTCCACTTTTCTTTTGTTTTAAAATCAGAATTAAACATTAAAATATCTTAGAAAAATCTGGAGAAACTCCCTTTGGGTAAATAGCTCCTTAAAGATTCAAAGTTTCAATCCTTTCTAAAACAGTCACGCAACTTTCAAAAATTACATTTTGATCACTAGTCAAAATGTCACCCTTCCAAACCTCATTTTGTAAAATTGATTTCACAATTCACTTATATATATTAAAAGATGATTTTAGAACATTTTTCCAAATTTTTAATGCAACCCGAACTAGGCTTTCCTAATTTCACCTTTTTAGATTCCAACAGCACTTTGACCAAACCGGTCAACGCCCAAAACTTCTAAGCCCAAAACCGGGGCGTTACAACTCTCCCCCCTTAAGAAATTTCGTCCTCGAAATTTACCTGAAGGAAAGAGGTAAGGAAACTGCTCCAGCATATCTTCCTTCCGCTCCCACGTGGTTTCCTCAACACCTCGATGCTTCCACAGCACCTTCACCAACTCAATGGTCTTGTCACGAAGAACCTTGCTATCCGAATCCAGAACCTTCACCGGTTCCTCATCATAGGTCAAATCTGGATTCAGTTCCACTTCCTCCACAGGCATCACATGCGAAGGATCAGATCTATACTTCCGGAGCATAGAAACATGAAACACATCATGAATCTTCTCCAACTCTTGAGGTAACCTCAACCGATACGCAACAGGACCCACACGCTCAACCACCTCATACGGTCCAATGTACCTAGGGCTCAACTTACCCTTCCGGCCAAACCTCATCACCTTCTTCCAAGGCGAAACCTTCAAGAACACACGGTCACCCACCGCATACTCAATCTCCTTACGCTTCAAATCCGCGTAAGACTTTTGTCGATCAGAAGCTGCTTTCAACCGCTCACAAATGAGCTTCACCTTCTCGGTGGTTCCTCTCAACAAAGCCGGCATCGAAACCAACTTTTAACCCGTTTCAGCCCAACAAAGAGGAGTCATACACTTCCTCCCGTACAAAGCCTCATAAGGTGCCATTTGAATACTTGCCTGATAATTATTGTTATAAGCAAACTCTACCAAAGGCAAATGCTTCTCCCAAGAGCCCTGAAACTCAATCACGCAGCACCTCAACATATCCTCCAAAATCTGGATAACACGCTCAGACAGACCATCCGACTGAGGATGATAGGATGTACTGAAATTCAACCTTGTACCCATAGCTTGATGCAAACACTGCCAGAAACGCGATGTGAACCTCGGATCCCTATCCGACACAATCGACTTAGGCACACCATGCAACCGCACAATCTCAGCAATGTACAGCTCTGCAAGCTTATCCAAGGAAAACGTAGTATGCACAGGCAAGAAATGTGCACACTTCGTCAAGCGATCCACAATCACCCAAACCGAATTCTTCTTCGAGGGTGACAAAGGTAAACCAGATACAAAATCCATGGTAACCCTTTCCCGCTTCCATTCAGGGATTCTCAACGGTTGCAACAACCCTGAAGGAACCTGATGCTCAGCCTTAACCCGCTGACACACCAAACACTTGCTCACAAACTTCGCAACATCCTTCTTCAAACCCACCCAATAGTACTCATCACGAAGATCATGATACATTTTAGTACTACCAGGGTGCATAGCAAAAGGACTACTATGGCCTTCAGTCAGAATAGCACGCCTCAACTCAGCATCATTGGGCACTACTATTCGACTCCCAAAACACAACACACCATCATCATTAAAACAGAAATCCGAAGGCCTACCCTCCGCGATATCCTGAACATGAGACACCAAGGAATCATCCAGCAACTGCTTTTCCTTGATCAACTGAACCATGATGGCTTCACTTGCAACTCAGCTACTAGACCACCATCACGCGAAACACTCAAACTGGCAAACATAGCCCTCATCTCAACAGCTACCTTCCTACTCAAGGCATCCGCAACAACATTAGCCTTTCCAGGATGGTACTCAATCGTCAAATCATAATCCTTGAGCAACTCCAACCAACGCCGCTGCCTAAGATTCAACTCCTTCTGAGACATCAGATACCTCAAACTCTTGTGATCCGTGTACACAGTACACTTCTCACCATACAGATAATGCCTCCAAATCTTCAAAGCAAAAACCACTGCAGCCAACTCAATATCATGCGTAGGATAATTGCGCTCATGCACCTTCAACTGCCGCGATGCATAAGCCACAACCTTACCCTCTTGCATCAGCACACATCCCAAACCAACATAGGACGCGTCACTATAAACCACAAACTCTTTCCCTGATTCAAGCTGAACCAAGATAGGAGCTTGCGTCAAAGCCACCTTCAGCTTCTCAAAAGCCTGTTGTCTCGCTTCCGTCCACTCATACTTAACATCCTTTTGCAACAACTTCGTCAAAGGTGCAGCAATCTTAGAAAAACCATCCACAAACCTCCGGTAGTATCCCGCCAAACCAAGGAAACTACGGACCTCATGAATAGACTTAGGAACCTTCCAGTTCATCACCGCCTCAATCTTCTGAGGATCAACACGTATCCCCTCAGCAGAAACCACATGCCCAAGAAACACCACCACCTTAAGCCAGAACTCACACTTGCTCAGCTTAGCATAAAGCTGATTCTCCAACAAAGCTTGCAGCACAATCCTCAAATGCCCTTCATGCTCCTCCTCAGTACGCGAGTACACGAGGATATCATCAATGAATACCACCACAAACTTCTCCAGGTATTCATGAAACACACGGTTCATCATGTCCATGAAAGCAGCAGGAGCATTTGTCAAACCAAACGGCATCACAAGAAACTCATAATGCCCATACCTTGTCCTGAAAGCTGTCTTAGGCACATCCACATCCTTCACCTTCAACTGGTAATACCCTGACCTCAAGTCAATCTTAGAGAACACAGCAGCTCCCCGAAATTGATCAAAGAGATCATCAATCCTCGGCAAAGGATACCGATTCTTGATAGTCAACTTGTTTAGCTGACGGTAATCAATGCACATTCTCATAGTGCCATCCTTCTTCTTCACAAACAAGACCGGTGCACCCCAAGGTGACACACTTGGCCGAATGAAACCACGATCAAGCAACTCTTGCAACTGCGTCTTCAGCTCTTTCAGCTCCTTAGGTGCCATTCTATATGGGGTAATGGACACAGGAGTTGTATTCTCATACAGCTCAATTCCAAACTCCACCTCGCGATTAGGAGGTAAACCAGGCAACTCCTCAGGAAACACACCAGGAAACTCCTTCACAACTCTGATATCTTGCACCCGCAACTCCTTAGAGCTAGGATTCATCACAAAAGCTAGATAAGCTTCGCAACCTTGCCTCAGCATCCTACTCGCCTCCAAGGTAGACACCACATTGGTAAGAAACTTCACATTCTCACCAACCACAACAACTTCATAATCATCCGCAAGCTTCAACGAAACCCGCTTATTCTCACAATCCACAACAGCACGATGCTCAGCAAGCCAATCCATACCAAGGATTACATCAAAACCATAGAAAGGCAGCTCTATAAGGTCAACATGAAAAACATGGTCTTGAACAACCAAAGGACACCTCCTATACAGCTTCCGAGTCACAACAGTCTCACCAAAAGAACTAGTGACACGAACACCAACATCCAAAGACTCAACAGGCAAACCAAGCAATTCAGCATGCTCACGCAAAATGTATGAATGCGTAGATCCAGAATCTATCAAGGAAAGTAATGACAAGGATTGCAAAGTAAAGGTACATGCAATCACATCCGCGTCATTCCTCCCCTCTCGCTGAGCATACACCCTAGCTTGACCTCTACCCTCAGGCTGAATAGCCACAACATGGGCCACTCCTCGGCCTCCTTCCTCTCTCCGCTGGAAATTACCACGGCCGCGCCCACGACCTCTCTGCGGCGCAGCAACAACAGGAGCACGCACTTGGCCACCAGCCAACATAGGACACTCTCGCCTCAAATGATCCGCAGACCCACAATTCCAGCACCCGTTACCAGCTGCCGCAACAGGAGCTTGCACCTCCCTCGCAGCACGAGGACAGTCACGCTTCATGTGACCACGTGAACCACAAATCCAACAAGCACTCGGATCAGCTCTAGGATTGCCTCCTCTAGCAGGTGCACCACCACCTCTCTTCACTGAGGACTGATACTTCTGATCACGTCCCCTCTTGTTCCGTCCACCACCGGAACTAAACTCAGTAGCTCGCTTACCAGAACTAGCTCCAGCACCTTTAGCAGATAAACCCAAATTCATCTCAATGTCCTTAGCTCGGCCCACCAGCACATCAAAATCATCATACTCGGTGGCCAGCACATACATCTTCACCTCCGTCACCAAACCATAACGGAACCTTTCACACCTCTCCCGCTCATCCGGAATAAGCTCAGGTGCATACTGACTGAGTCTAACGAACTGAACTTCATACTCAGCCACCGTCATGCTCTCTTGGGTAAGAGACATGAACTCACGCTTCTTTTCATCCAGGTACCTCACACCAAGATACCTTCTCTTGAACACATTCTGAAAGAATGTCCAAGTTATGTCAGCTTCAGCCATCCCAGCTATAGTGGTCGTCCACCACGTATAAGCATCATCCTGTAGCAAGGATACAACACAACCCAGCATTTGCACATCAGTGCAACTCATCTGACCCAAGATCCTCTTGGTACTTTCTAACCAAGCTTCAGAACCCTCAGTAGACATACCCCTGAACTCAGTCCCACCAAGACTGCGCAAACGCTCCAGAGGTAGTCTAACACCAGCATCTCCCTGATGCCCAGCTCCTTGAGCTCCAGCTACTGTCGCTCGAAAAGCACCAGCAATAGCTTGTACCAACATCGTCATGTCAGGCATAGCTTGCCCCTGACCAACCTCAGGTCCAGCAGCTCCAGCACCAGCTGCAGCTTCAGCTCTTTCACCCTCAGCACCACCACCACCAGGTGGAGGAGGAGGTAACACCGCACTACCCACGTTTTCCTCATTCTCATTCTCATTCTCATTCGAAGTCGTAGCTCGCACATTACTTCTCAACTCTCTACGTGGTGCCATACTCTAACCATGCAATCACAATGCAAATAAACAAAGTCAGGTCCAGCAAGGTAAGCAATCCAAGTACTCAAGCTCAACTTCACTTAAAATCAACATCATTTCATTAGCTTTGATTTGGCAATGGGTACCCACAACATGCTACATCACAGCATACAACTCAATTGCATCACATATACCATTCACTCAACATGCTTTCACTCAACAAGCATACATAGCATACAAACTTCAATCATACACACATTTATTCCCAATTACTCGAGAACTCAGCTCTGATACCACCAAATGTAACCCCCTTAACCAGGCCTAGACGGTTGACCCGAATTAAGAAAGTCATACGGGGAAAACCAAAGTCAACCCGAAAGTCAACCTTGATTAACGACCCTTTTTTTTCTTTTTAAACTTGTCTAGATGCAAATTAACCCTAGTTATGATCACTCAAACAACATGCTCAAAGATCATAAATATCAGAGATCAAACAGGGACCCAATTGTACAATTTAAAACTTTAAGGACCAAAATGTAATTTCTGCAAATTACAAGGACTTAGCTCAAATTGAAGTTACCAACTTGTAATTAGTCAGGTTTCATGCTTCACTGTCAAATTTCAGCTGAAAAGGACATCCCAAGCTCATACAATTGCACAAACACGATTCAGGACCAAAACGCAAACATTACAAAACATTTAACTACCAATGTCAGCCCCCAACGGTCACGTGTTCCGAAACAGGGAGAACCCGTTTCGAAACGCGGGGCCGTTCCGCAACGCGTACTGAAACGAAGGCTGGCAGAGAGCTTCCCGTTTCAAAACGGAGCCTACCGTTCCGGACGCCTGGGCTAATTCAAGGCACCTGTTCCGAAACGGTAGCCTCTGTTCCGAAACAGCCTGCACAGAATGCAGCAAAAGGCTTCCTTAAACATGCAATTGATCAACCAATCATGCTCCAAATGCTACCAAACTTTACCAGCAACAAATTCAGCATACAAGAGACATATTTGCATCAACCAATCAGCATAATACCATCATATATGAAAAGCCCCAATTCTAATGACATGCTTCCTACACAAGCAAACCATTCAAGCATAAAACCTTCAAAACCAAGCACATAATGGCCAATACAAAATCCAGCATTTCCAACAACATTTAACATACTTAGGGAGTTCAACATCTCCCAAAACATTCACATAGGTCCCCCATTGCCAAATGCCAAAAGCTTAATGTGTATAAGAAAACCTTTCCATACTTGAGCTTAATTTCCACTTGATTGCCTTCCTTCCTTGCTGCCCCTAAAGCTCTTTAATGCTCTGCGTTATTGATTTAAGAAAACGAGAGAGCGTAAGCATAAGCTTAGTGAGGAAAGCTCATTAAAACCATTCAATAATGCATTTATAAAACACTTTATAAATCATACATCAAAACATCATTTATACATGCTCACTAGCATTCTTAAACAAGCAATACATGCTTCCATATCATTACATGTCATATTGGCCACAAGTGATAAGTTCCATCTTTTTAAAACAAGATCAACATAAGACTCACACATGGACTTTTAAACACCATTGTGATCTTATAATTCTCAAGAACCACACAAGGACTTTTAACCACCTTTGTGTTCTTTTCAAGTTTCACCCCAAGGACTTTTAAACACCTTGGCCCCAAGGACTTTTAAACACCTTGGCCCATGGACTTTTAAACACCATGGCAAGGACCACACAAGGACTTTTAACCACCTTTGTGTCCTTAACAAGAACCATCCAAGGACTTTTAACCACCTTGATGTTCTTAAGTAACAAGGCTCACTCAAGGACTTTTAACCACCTTAGTGACCTTAACAAGAATCATCATGGACTTTTAACCACCATGAAGTTCTTAGAATTCACAAGGCTCACTCAAGGACTTTTAACCACCTTAGTGACCTTAACCTTTTTCAAAACATCACTTGCCAATATACATCATTATCATCAAATAGTCCACTGTTTTAAAGCATTTAACCAAGCCATAAACATCATGCATCTTTAAGCATTAAACCACATTTAAACAATGTTTAAAAACAAGGAACTCTTACCTTGAGCTTCCTTCAACATATGGCTTACAAAACCAGCAATTACCATGCTAAATCATGCTTTCAAAACATCATTTAAAACATGCAATAAACCACATTGCATAACAACCAAACCATGGCCACCACTAGAGAGTTTTTCCGAAAACTTACACTTGAGCTTAGTAAAGTTGTCTAGACTTAAACTAAGCTCCCAAGACATTGGTTTCAAAGCCGAAAACCCAATTTCACTCACCAATTCCACTTCGCCTCTTGCCAAAGCACAAATCAAGCTTCCGGATCACCACCTCTTGGATCCAAAGATGACTCCCCTCCAAACTTGAGTTTCTCCCTTTTTAGAACCAAAAACCTTAAAGAATCAACTAGCAAATGGTGAGGTTTTGTTGATGTGATGATTAGTAATCAAAAGAGAATTGAAAAGGAAGATTTAAGTGACAAAATCAGAAGAAATCTCTGGAGAAAAAGATGTTTGGGTTGAGAGAAAATGAGAGAAAGTAAAATTGGAAAATATGGAAAGTTAGTTGCCAAATAGGAAAATGATTTCCCTCCACTTTTCTTTTGTTTTAAAATCAGAATTAAACATTAAAATATCTTAGAAAAATCTGGAGAAACTCCCTTTGGGTAAATAGCTCCTTAAAGATTCAAAGTTTCAATCCTTTCTAAAACAGTCACGCAACTTTCAAAAATTACATTTTGGTCACTAGTCAAAATGTCACCCTTCCAAACCTCATTTTGTAAAATTGATTTCACAGTTCACTTATATATATTAAAAGATGATTTTAGAACATTTTTCCAAATTTTTAATGCAACCCGAACTAGGCTTTCCTAATTTCACCTTTTTAGATTCGAACAGCACTTTGACCAAACCGGTCAACGCCCAAAACTTCTAAGCCCAAAACCGGGGCATTACAGGTTAAAAGTCCTTGGATGGTTCTTGGTTAAGATAACAAAGGTGGTTAAAAGACCTTGTGTGGATCTTGGAAAGTTTAAGAACAACATGGTGTTTAAAAGTCCATGGTTGGTTCTTGGTTAAGGCTCAAGGTGGTTAAAATTCCTTGGAAAGCCTTGGTTACTTAAGAACATCAAGGTGTTTAAAATTCCTTGGATGATTCTTGTTAAGGACACAAAGGTGGTTAAAAGTCCTTGTGTGGTCCTTGCCATGGTGTTTAAAAGTCCATGGGTCTATGGTGTTTAAAAGTCCATGGGGATAAGATCACAATGGTGTTTAAAAGTCCATGTGTGGATCTTATGTGAAATGTGTCACTTGTTGCCAATATGACTTGTTATGAACTTGAAGCATGAGTTGCTTGTTAAAAGTCTTAAGTGCATGTTGATGTTACATGAAGCATGTGATGCTTGTTTTAAATGTTTAAGAACATGGTTAATGTTGCTTGAAGCATGGTTTATAAATGAGTTTTATAAATGCATTATTGTATGGTTTTAAATGAGCATTCCTCACTAAGCTTTTGCTTACGCTCTCTCTCTCTTCTTAAACAATAATGCAGAGTATTAAGGTGCATTGAGGGCAGCAAGGAAGGCAAGCAATCAAGTGGAAATTAAGCTCAAGTATGGAAAGGTTTTCCTAAACACTTTTAGCTTTTGGCATTTGGCAATGGGGGACCATTAAAGATGTTTTGGGAGATGTCTTGAACTCCCTAAGTTTTGCTTAATGTTGTTAATATGCTGGTTTTGTAATTGGCCATTATGTGTTTGATTTTGGAGGTTTAGTGCATGAATGGTTAGCTTGTGTAGGAAGCATGCTTAAGATTTGGGGCTTTTCTTATATGAAGATATCATGATGAATTGTTGATGCAAATATGTCTCTTGTATGTTGAATTTCTTGCTGTTAAAGTTTGGTGGAAAATGGAGCATGTATGGTTGAGCAATTGTGTGTTTTAGCAGCCATTTCCATGCATTCTGTGTAGGCCGTATCGGAACGGTAGCTGCCGTTTCGGAACGGGTGACCTGTAATGGCCCAGGAGTCCGAAACGGAAGACCCCGTTCCGAAACGGAAAGCCCTCTGCCAGCCCTCGTTCCGGAACGTGTTGCGGAACGGCCCCGCGTTTCGAAACAGGCTCTCCCTGTTTCGGAACACCCGACCGTTGGGGGCTGACATTGGCAGTTAAATGTTTTGGAGTGTTTGCATTTTGGTCCTGAAACTTGTTTGTGCAATTGTTTGAGTGTGGGATGTCCGTTTGAGCTGAAATTTGACAGTGAAGCATGAAACCTGACTAATTTCATAATGGTAACTTTAATTTGGGTTAAGTCCTCATAATTTACAGAATTTACAATTTGGTCCCTAAAGTTGTAAATTGTTCAATTGGGTCCATGTTAGATCTCTGATGTTTATGATCTTCGAGCATGACGTTTGAGTGGTCATAACTAGGGTTAATGTGCATCTAGACAAGTTTAAAAAGAAAAAAAAAGGGTCGTTAATCAAGGTTGACTTTCGGGTTGACTTTGGTTTTCCCCGTGTGACTTTCTTAATTCGGGTCAACCGTCTAGGCCGGGTTAAGGGGGTTACAGAGCTTCCGGCTTTCATATGCAATCGGATGTCCCTCCAGCATAAGAACCCCACCAATTGCTATGTCGGATGCATCGGTGTAAACTTCGAAGGGCTTGGTGTAATCTGGCAACACCAACACAGGCTCACTCACCATAGCGAGCTTCATCTCATCAAAGGCTTTCTGGACTCCGGTCCTCAATCCCAAACCTTGTCCTTCTTCAACAAGTCGGTCAACGGTGCGGTGATCTTGGAGTAGCTTTTGATAAACCTCCAATAATAATTTGCCAACCCCAGGAATGATCTCAACCTGGTTACCTTAGTCGGTGCTTCCCATTCATCAATGGCACGAACCTTCTCCTTGTCCATTCGGATCATGCCTCTTCCAACAATATGGCCAAGGAAAGGAATCTCTTGCTGGGCGAATGTGCACTTCTCTCTCTTGAAATACAACTCATTCTCCCGCAAGACTTTGAAAACCTCTCGCAAGTGTTCAACATGCTCCCCCAATGTCTTACTGCATATCACAATGTCATCGACGTAAACTACAACAAACTTGTCAAGGAACGGTTGTAGCACCTTATTCATGATAGTACAAAAAGTCACAGGGGCATTTGTGAGCCCGAAAGGCATCACTAAATACTCAAAAGAGACATACCTCGTCACACAAGCTGTCTTTGGCTCATCACCCTCGGCGATTCTGACTTGGTAGTAGCCCGATCTCAAGTCCAACTTGGTGAACCACCTTGCACCACCAAGCTGGTCGAACAAATCTGCAATGAGAGGAATCAAATACTTGTTCTTCATAGTGAGCTTGTTCAAAGCCCTTTAATCGATGCACATCCGAAGGGACCCATCGTGCTTCTTCTAGAACAGAACTGGCGCACTGTAGGGTGCCTTTGATGGGCGAATGTAACCAGCATCTAAGAGATCCTTCAACTGTCTGCGTATCTCCTCTAACTCTGGCCGGGCCAACCGATAAGAGGCTCAAGCGGGTGGCTCCGCGTTCGGCACAAGCTCAATCTTGTGATCAACCTCTCTATTCAGAGGTAATTTCTTTGGCAACTCGTCTGAAATCATGTCCTCAAACTCGTCCAGCACTTGTTTCACATCACTCGAAACTTCCTCGATTGCGACCAGCCCATCGCACACCAAGGCTGCCAAATAGGCCGGCTCCTCCTTGCGCGCTGCCTTAGAAAACTAAATTGCGGACAAAACTTTGGCACCTACCCCGAACCCTCGGCTAACTGGAACAATGCACTGATGCTTTGGATCTAGGATACACAGACAATCCGCAAAAGAAACAGGGAAAGTGTTGATCCGGTCTAGAAAACTCAACCCAAGAACAAAATCAAAGTCATCGAGTGCGATTACCTTGATGCCTTCCTTACCGGTCCAACCCCCAATGTCAAGCTGAATTCCCTTTGCAGTTCCCGCAATCAGCACTTCCTTGGCATTCACTGTCTTGATGGAACCACTGGCTTTCTCGACAGTAAGGCCAAGCTTCTTGGAAGTTTTTTCGGACATGAACAGCTCATATGCACATGTGTCAACTAGTGCACTCAACTTCTGGCCAGTAATACTGATGTCGACAAACATCAACCCATTCTTCTTTTGACCCTTCTTGACCTCCATTGTGCTAATGATGGAGCCAAGCTTCAGAGTCTCGCTGCCTTCACCCTCGGCTTGCTCTTTGATGGCAGGAATCTTGTTTTTCCGAGGACAATCTCTGGCAATATATCCCCCTTTGTGGCACTAGAAGCACTTGTTGAACTGTCGGTCCCTATGTTCACCATGCTTCCCATTCGAAGGTTTATTCGCGCCACTCTAATCTTTGTCTGGCTTCCCCTTGTCTTCACCATGACCTTTGTGCTTCGGTTTTGGTTTGGAGGAGTCAGCTTTCTTACGCCCAATCTCAATGACAGACTCGGAGGTAGTAGAGAGTTTGGTCACTCCCCGTCGCTGCAACTCTATCTTCGCCCATGGTTGCAACCCATCCATGAAGGTGAAGAACACATCATCTTCACTCAAACTCGGAACCTGGAGGCTCAACTCCATGAACTTCCTGACATGGTCTCTCAAGGACTTGGGATCCTCCTGCCTAAGTCACCTCAACTTTGAGCGTGACTCATCTTCAGCATACTGAAGATAGAACTGCTCCTTGAGCTCGTCTTGGAACTCCATTCAAGTCTCAATGGCCGGGATCCCCCGCTTCACATCTTCGCACCTACGTCCCACTACGTTTGTGCAAGACCAGTTAAGTAAATGCTTGCAAAGCTTACCTTTTTTGAATCCAACTCAATGTCGGTTGCTTTAAAGTATTGCTCCATCCCCCAAAGGAAATTCTCCACTTCCTGGGCGGACTTAGTTCATTTGAACCTTTCTGGCTTGGGGATATCGCCCCCAATCTTTGGCGCTGCCATGGCCACGCTATTCCCAATAGCAGCTTTTAGCATGAGTAACTCAATCTTGAGAAACTCAACTTCCTTCTTCAGTTCAGCTCTCTCGGAACTCGCCTTGAGCTCCTCAACTTCCTTCCTTAGCGCTACCATTGTGGCCTCTAAGGAATCACCACTCTGGGTCAACTTCACATCCATATCATTCAGAGCCGCCTGAACATCATCCTTGACTCCTTCCAAGGACTCAGCTGTTCGAAATTCAAAGAACCCATTTTCTCCATGTCTAAAGGCTCCAGCTTCTCCATCACCACCTTGACTTTCGCAATGGAATCATCAAGCTTAGTGATCATACCCTGGATCAATGTGATCGCATCCTTCGATGAACCTCGCTTGGCTTTCTCAATCACACCCTCAACACCCTTCTTCATTGTGGTACTTTCTCCATCATGAGCCATCTCGAATAGGCAATCCTTGCTCTGATACCACTTGTCACGGGCTAGACTTTCGCTAAACAATCGTGAGGCCTTAGCTACTTTCTCGGATGAAAACTGGGCTAAGTTACCTAGAAAATCTCTAAGTTAGAACACTTAGAAGCGTCACGGAAAAAAGAAAGATGGCACAAAGTGTAACGCCCCGGTTTTGGGCTTGGAAGTCTTGGGCGTTGACCGGTTGGTCAAAGTGCTGTTCGAATCGTAAGAGGTTAAATTAGGAAAGCCTAGTTCGGGTTGCATAAAAATTATGGAAAAATGTTCTAAAATCATCTTTTATTATAATTAGGTGAACTGTGAAATCAATTTTGGAAAATGAGTTTCGGAAGTGTGACATTTTGACTAGTGACCAAAATGTAATTTTTGAAAGTTTGGTGGCTATTTTATAAAGGGTTGAAACTTTGAATCTTTAAGGAGCTATTTACCCAAAGGGAGTTTCTCCAGATTTTTCTAAGATATTTTAACCCATAATTCTGATTTTAAAAGAATCAAAAGGAGGGAAAAATCTATTTTGGCCATTTTCTCTTTTAACTACCTATTTTCTCTCTATCTTTTCTCTCAACCCAAACACTCATTTCCAGAGATCTAAGTCTGATTTTCATCACCTAAAAACCTTCTTTCAACTCTCATTTGATTGCAAATCATTGTGTCTTCAAAACCTCATCAATTGCTTCAAGTTTCATCAAGCTTTTCTTTTCCAAAAAGAGGAGAAACTCAAGTTTGGAGGTAAGAACGTCCTTCTCCTCTGAACTTCAAGTTCTTTAATGAAGTTCCTAAAGTTTTCAATCCTAAATTGATGTTTGATTAAAAGTTTTAAGGTTGATTTGTGGATCTTGGCTAATTATGCAAGATCTTGATGATTTCACTTGATTTTCGTTTGATCTGTTAAATCTGTGTTTTGAGAAGTGTTTTTGATGTTAAATGATCATTAAATTGATGTGGAAATGAGTTTTGATTGATGCAATCCCGGATAGGTTGGATTTCCTAAGTTTAGCTTGTGTTTTAAGGTAGCTTTTGTGGTGATCTTGTAGATCTGATGTTGCTGGAGGTATAAGGATGCTTATAGGTTGTTTTTAGATGTGTTTTGATGTTGATGGATGTGAGGTTTTGCTGGTTTGTGGCTGGGCTTTGTTTAGAAGTGTTTCGGATGCATTTTCGGTTGTGTTTGGTGGCCGAAAATGGAGGTTTAGTGAGAGCAGCGAGTTTAGATGCTTTCATTGAAGCAATTAATGCATGATGATGCATTAATCCTCTGCTTTAATGTGTTGAAACAGGGGAGGCATCCTTGGATCCAAGAGTTGTTGATCCGGAGGCTTGTTTTGGTGCTTTGGCTTGAAGCGAAGTGGTAATCGGTGAGTGAAAAATGGTTTTTCAGCTTTTAAACCAAGGGTTGAAGGTTTTGGGAGCTTAGTTTAAGTCTAAACAACTTTGCTAAGCTCAAGCGTAAGTTTTCGGATTACTCTCTTTAAAGTGGTGGCCATGTTTTGATGAAATGTGAAATGATGATTTTGCATGATTTGTTACTGTTTTGGAAAGCATGTTTTAGCATGTTAATTGCTGATGTTTTAGCATGATTTATGCTGATGATTAAAGCCATGTGTTGAAGGTAACTCTAGGTAGGAGTGCCTTGTTTTTATGCATTGTTAAATGATGATTTAATGCTTTGAAATGCATGATGAAATGGCTTGATTTAAATGCTTTAAAACAGTGGATTATATGATGTATAAAGTGTGTATTGGCAAGTGATGGTTTGTAAAAGTGAAGGTCACTAAGGTGGTTAAAAGTCCTTGAGTGAGCCTTGTTATCTAAGATCATCAAGGTGGTTAAAAGTCCTTGGATGAATCTTGTTGCGGACTCTAAGGTGGTTAAAAGTCCTTAGGTGCTCCTTTCCATGGTGGTTAAAAGTCCATGGGGCCAAGGTGTTTAAAAGTCCTTGGGGCCAAGGTGTTTAAAAGTCCTTGGGGTAATTCAAGCTACGGACACAAAGGTGGTTAAAAGTCCTTGTGTGGTCCATTCATGGTGTTTAAAAGTCCATGGCCAAGGTGTTTAAAAGTCCTTGGGGTCCAAGGTGTTTAAAAGTCCTTGGGGAAAGTTGTTGAACTTGATTTCATAAATGAATGTATCACTTGAGCCAATATGACATGTATAGTACATGTGATGCATGAGATGCATGATTTAATGTTTATGTTGAAGCATGATATGCTTGTTTAAATGAAATGTGGAAGCATGATATTGCTTGATTTAAAGTATGCTTTGAGCATGTGTAAAGGTTGTTTACAAGCATGATTTACAAATGGTTTTAAATGCATTATTGAATGGTTTTAAAAGAGCACTCCTCACTAAGCTTTGGCTTACGCTCTCTCGTTTTCTTGATTCAATAATGCAGAGCATTAGAGTGCATTGAGGGCAGCAAGAGGAGGCAAGCAAACAAGTACAAGTAAAGCTCAATGTATGAAGGTTTTATAAGTGTTTTAGCTTTTGTATGTTTTGGCAATGGGGGACCAATATGTATATGTGTTTTGGGAGGGGTTTAAGACTCCCTAAGTATGTTGAATGTTAATGTTGTTGCTGGTTTTTGGATTGAACCATATATGCTTGTTTTGCAAGTTGATGCTTGAGTAGATAGCTTGTGTTGGAAGCATGACCATTGTTTTGGGGCTTTTTGCATGTGATGTTAATTTGTTGAATTGATGATGCTCTTATGTCTTAAATATGTTTAATTGCATGCTGGTAAAGTTTGGTGATGTCTGGAGCATGTTTGAGTGGTCAATTGCATGATCTAGTATGCTTGTTTGCTGATTTTCGTGCAGCCGTTTCGGAACAGGGGTGTACCGTTTCGGAACGGGTGCCTTGCACGAACCCAGGCGTCCGAAACGGTATGCACCGTTTCGAAACGGTTTAGCCTCTGCCGAGGCCATGTTCCGGAACCCGTTTCGGAACGGCCCGTGTTTCGGAACAGGGCTAGCCTGTTCCGAAATGGTCGACCGTTAGGGGGCTGACATGGTAGTTATATGTTTTGAATTGTTTACGTTTTGGTCCTGAATCTTGTATGATCAATTGTATGAGCTGTGGATGTCTTTTTGAGTTGAAATTTCGCAGAGAAGCATGAAACCTGACTAATTTCAAGATGGTAACTTTAATTTGGGTTAAGTCCCTTAATTTATCAGAATTTACAATTTGGTCCTTAAAGTTGTAATTTGTTCAATTGGGTCCCTGTTTGATCTCTGATGTTTGTGATCTTTTAATATGTTATTTGTATGATCACAATTAAGGTTAATGAGCATCTAGACAAGACTAAAAAAAAAAAAAGTGTCGTTAATCAAGGTTGACATTCGGGTTGACTTTGGTTTTCCCCGTGTGACTTTCTTAATTCGGGTCAACCGTCTAGATCGGGTTAAGGGGGTTACATTTGGTGGTATCAGAGCTGAGTTCTCGAGTAATTGGGAATGTGTGTATGCATGATTGAAGCATGGTTTGGTTTGTATGCTTGTTGAGTGAAAGCATGTTTAGTAATTTGTGATGATGATGTGTATGTGATGCATGTTGTGATGATGCATGATGAGGGTACCCATTGCCAAGCAAAAGCTAAAGAGATGATGTTGTTTTTGAAAGAAATTGAGCTTGAATACTTGGAATTTGCTTACCTTGCTGGTCCTGACTTGTTTTATTTTGTATTGTTATGCACGGTAAAGTATGGCACCACGTAGAGAGTTAAGGAGCAGCGTGAGAGCTACGACCCCGGAAGGGAATGTGAATGATGAGCACACGGGTAGTGCTGTGATACCTCCTCCTCCACCTGGTGGTGGTGGTGCGGAGAGGGAAAGAGCTGGAGCTGAGGCAGCTGGTGCTGGAGCTGCAGGGCCTGAGGTTGGTCAGGGGCAAGCGATGCCTGACATGTCTGTGCTGGTACAAGCTATTGCGGGTGCGTTTCGAGCAGCAGTAGCTGGAGCTCAAGGAGCTGGGCATCAAGGAGATGCTGGTGCTAGACTACCCTTGGAACGTTTGCGCAGTCTTGGTGGGACTGAGTTTAGGGGTATGTCGGCTGAGAGGTCTGAAGCATGGTTAGAGAGTACCAAGCGTGTCTTGGGACAGATGAGTTGCACTGATGTGCAGAAGCTGGGATGTGTGGTGTCACTGCTGCAAGGTGATGCTTATACGTGGTGGACGACCACAATCTCTGGGATGGCTGATGCTGATGTTACTTGGACGTTCTTTCAGCATGCGTTCAAGAGGAGATATCTGGGAATTAGATATCTGGATGAAAAGAAGCGTGAATTCATGTCTCTTACCCAAGGGAACATGAGCGTGGCTGAGTATGTGGTACAGTTCGTACGTCTTAGCTAGTATGCACCGGAGCTGATACCTGATGAGCGCGAAAGGTGCGAAAGGTTCCGTTATGGTTTGGTGACGGAGGTTAAGACCTATATGTTGGCAGCTGAGTACAATGATTTCGATGTGCTGGTTAGTCGATCCAAGGACATTGAGATGAATCTGAGTTTGTCTGCTAAAGGTGCTGGAGCTAGTTCTGGGAAGAGAACTGCTGAGTATAGTTCCGGAGGACGGAACAAGAGAGGGCGTGATCAGAGGTTTCAGCCATCATCTAAGAGAGGTGGAGGTGCACCTGCTAGGGGTGGCAATGCTAGAGCTGACCCTAGTGCTTGTTGGATTTGTGGTTCCCGTGGTCACTTGAAGCGTGACTGTCCTCGTGCTGGGAGGGAGGTGCAAGCTCCTATGATGGCAGCTGGTTATGAGTGCTGGAACTGTGGTTCAGCTGACCATTTGAGGCGTGATTGTCCGAGGATGGCTGGTGGTCAAGAGCGTGCTCCTGTTGCAGCACCGCAGAGAGGTCGTGGGCGCGGCCGTGGTATTTTTCAGAGGCGAGAGGAAGGTGGTCGAGGTGTAGCTCATGTTGTGGCTATTCAACCTGAGGGTGGAGGCCAAGCGAGGGTGTATGCTCAGCGCGAGGGAAGGAATGATGCTGATGTGATTGCAGGTACCTTTACTTTGCAATCCTTGTCATTGCTTTCTTTGATTGATTCTGGATCTACGCATTCATACATTCTTCGTGAGCATGCTGAGTTGCTTGGTTTGCCTGTTGAGTCTTTGGATGTTGGTGTTAGAGTCACTAGTTCTTTTGGTGAAACTGTTGTGACTCGTAAGCTTTATAGAAGGTGTCCTTTGGTTGTTCAAGAGCATGTCTTTCTTGTTGATCTTATGGAGTTGCCCTTTTATGGTTTTGATGTGATCCTTGGTATGGATTGGCTTGCTGAGCATCGTGCTGTTGTGGATTGTGAGAATAAGCGGGTTTCGCTTAAGCTTGCGGATGATTATGAAGTGGTGGTGGTTGGTGAGAATGTGAAGTTTCTTGCCAATGTTGTTTCTACCTTGGAGGCGAGCAGGATGCTGAGGCAAGGTTGTGAAGCTTTTCTAGCTTTCGTGATGAATCCTAGTTCGAAGGAGCTGAGGGTGCAGGATATCAGGGTTGTGAAGGAGTTTCCTGATGTTTTTCCTGAGGAGTTGCCTGGTTTGCCTCCTAATCGCGAGGTGGAGTTTGGTATTGAGCTGTATGAGAATACCACTCCTGTGTCCATTACTCCCTATAGAATGGCACCTAAGGAGCTGAAGGAGCTGAAGACGCAGTTGCAAGAGTTGCTTGATCGTGGTTTCATCCGGCCGAGTGTTTCGCCTTGGGGTGCTCCTGTCTTGTTTGTGAAGAAGAAAGATGGCACGATGAGGATGTGCATTGATTACCGTCAGCTGAATAAGTTGACTATCAAGAATCGGTATCCTTTGCCGAGGATTGATGATCTCTTTGATCAATTTCGGGGAGCTGCTGTGTTCTCTAAGATTGACTTGAGATCAGGGTATTATGAGTTGAAGGTGAAGGATGTGGATGTGCCTAAGACAGCTTTCAGGACAAGGTATGGGCATTATGAGTTCCTTGTGATGCCGTTTGGTCTGACAAATGCTCCTGCTGCTTTCATGGACATGATGAATCGTGTTTTTCATGAATACCTGGACAAGTTCGTGGTGGTGTTCATTGATGATATCCTCGTGTACTCGCGTACTGAGGAGGAGCACGAAGAGCATTTGAGGATTGTTTTGCAAGCCTTGTTGGAGAATCAGCTTTATGCTAAGTTGAGCAAGTGTGAGTTTTGGCTTAAAGAGGTTGTTTTTCTTGGTCATGTGGTCTCAGCCGAGGGGATTCGTGTTGATCCTCAGAAGATTGAAGCAGTGATGAATTGGAAAGTTCCTAAGTATGTTTAGGAGGTTCGTAGTTTCCTTGGTTTGGCAGGATACTACCGGAGGTTTGTAGATGGTTTTTCCAAGATTGCTGCTCCTTTGACGAAGTTGCTGCAGAAAGATGTTAAGTATGAGTGGACAGAAGCGAGGCAGCAAGCTTTTGAGAAGCTGAAGATGGCTTTGACGCAAGCTCCTATCTTGATTCAGCCTGAATTAGGGAAAGAGTTTGTAGTCTACAGTGATGCATCCTATGTTGGTTTGGGGTGTGTGCTGATGCAAGAGGGTAAGGTTGTGGCTTATGCGTCGCGGCAGTTGAAGGTGCATGAGCGCAATTATCCTACGCATGATATTGAGCTGGCTGCAGTGGTCTTTGCTCTGAAGATCTGGAGACATTATCTGTATGGTGAGAAGTGTACTGTGTACACGGATCACAAGAGTTTGAGGTATCTGATGTCTCAGAAGGAGTTGAATCTCAGGCAGCGACGTTGGTTGGAGTTGCTCAAGGATTATGATCTGACGATAGAGTATCATCCTGGAAAGGCCAATGTTGTTGCGGATGCCTTGAGTAGAAAGGTAGCTGTTGAGCTGAGAGCTATGTTTGCTAGTTTGAGCATATCGCAGGATGGTGGTCTGGTTGCTGAGTTGCAAGTGAAACCTTCGTTGGTTCAGTTGATCAAGGATAAGCAGTTGTTGGATGATTCCTTGGTGTCTCATGTTCAGGATATCGCGGAGGGTAGGCCTTCGGATTTCTGTTTTAATGAAGATGGAGTGTTGTGTTTTGGTAGTCGGATAGTAGTGCCTGCTGATGCTGAGTTGAGGCGTGCTATTCTGGCTGAAGGTCATAGTAGTCCTTTTGCTATGCATCCTGGTAGTACAAAGATGTATCGCGATCTTCGTGATGAGTACTATTGGGTAGGTTTGAAGAAGGATGTGGCGGAGTTCGTAAGCAAGTGTTTGGTGTGTCAGCGCGTTAAGGCTGAACATCAGGTTCCTTCTGGTTCGTTGCAACCGTTGAAAATCCCTGAATGGAAGTGGGAGAGGGTTACCATGGATTTTGTATCTGGTTTGCCTTTGTCTCCGTCGAAGAAGAATTCTGTTTGGGTGATTGTGGATCGCCTGACGAAGTGTGCACATTTCTTGCCTGTGCATACTACGTTCTCTTTGGATAAGCTGGCAGAGCTGTACATTGCTGAGGTTGTGAGGTTGCATGGTGTGCCTAAGTCGATCGTGTCGGATAGGGATCCGAGGTTCACATCGCGTTTTTGGCAGTGTTTGCATCAAGCTCTGGGTTCAAGGTTGCATTTCAGTACATCCTATCATCCTCAGTCGGATGGCCAGTCTGAGCGGGTTATTCAGATTTTGGAGGATATGTTGAGATGTTGCGTGATAGAGTTTCAAGGTTCTTGGGAGAAGCATCTGCCTTTGGTTGAGTTCGCTTACAACAACAGTTATCAGGCAAGTATACAGATGGCACCTTATGAGGCTCTGTATGGGAGGAAGTGTAGGACTCCTCTATGTTGGGCTGAAACTGGTCAAAAGTTGGTTTCGATGCCTGCTTTGTTGAAAGGTACCACCGAGAAGGTGAAGCTCATTTGTGAGCGGTTGAAGGCTGCTTCTGATCGGCAGAAGTCTTACGCGGATTTGAAGCGTAAGGAGATAGAGTTTGCGGTGGGTGATCGCGTGTTCTTGAAGGTTTCGCCTTGGAAGAAGGTGATGAGGTTTGGGCGGAAGGGTAAGCTGAGCCCTAGATACATTGGACCGTATGAGGTTGTTGAGCGTGTGGGTCCTGTTGCGTATCGGTTGAGGTTACCTCAGGAGTTGGAGAAGATTCATGATGTGTTCCATGTTTCTATGCTCCGGAGGTATAGATCTGATCCTTCGCATGTGTTGCCTGTGGAGGAAGTGGAATTGAATCCGGATTTGACCTATGATGAGGAACCGGTGAAGGTTCTGGATTCAGATAGCAAAGTTCTTCGTGGCAAGACCATTGAGTTGGTGAAGGTGCTGTGGAAGCATCGCGGTGTTGAGGAAGCCACGTGGGAGCGGAAGGATGATATGCTGAAGCAGTTTCCTTATCTCTTTCCTTCAGGTAAATTTCGAGGACGAAATTTCTTAAGGGGGGGAGAGTTGTAACGCCCCGGTTTTGGGCTTGGAAGTCTTGGGCGTTGACCGGTTGGTCAAAGTGCTGTTCGAATCGTAAGAGGTTAAATTAGGAAAGCCTAGTTCGGGTTGCATAAAAATTATGGAAAAATGTTCTAAAATCATCTTTTATTATAATTAAGTGAACTGTGAAATCAATTTTGGAAAATGAGTTTCGGAAGTGTGACATTTTGACTAGTGACCAAAATGTAATTTTTGAAAGTTTGGTGGCTATTTTATAAAGGGTTGAAACTTTGAATTTTTAAGGAGCTATTTACCCAAAGGGAGTTTCTCCAGATTTTTCTAAGATATTTTAACCCATAATTCTGATTTTAAAAGAATCAAAAGGAGGGAAAAATCTATTTTGGCCATTTTCTCTTTTAACTACCTATTTTCTCTCTATCTTTTCTCTCAACCCAAACACTCATTTCCAGAGATCTAAGTCTGATTTTCATCACTTAAAAACCTTCTTTCAACTCTCATTTGATTGCAAATCATTGTGTCTTCAAAACCTCATCAATTGCTTCAAGTTTCATCAAGCTTTTCTTTTCCAAAAAGAGGAGAAACTCAAGTTTGGAGGTAAGAACGTCCTTCTCCTCTGAACTTCAAGTTCTTTAATGAAATTCCTAAAGTTTTCAATCCTAAATTGATGTTTGATTAAAAGTTTTAAGGTTGATTTGTGGATCTTGGCTAATTATGCAAGATCTTGATGATTTCACTTGATTTTCGTTTGATCTGTTAAATCTGTGTTTTGAGAAGTGTTTTTGATGTTAAATGATCATTAAATTGATGTGGAAATGAGTTTTGATTGATGCAATCCCGGATAGGTTGGATTTCCTAAGTTTAGCTTGTGTTTTAAGGTAGCTTTTGTGGTGATCTTGTAGATCTGATGTTGCTGGAGGTATAAGGATGCTTATAGGTTGTTTTTAGATGTGTTTTGATGTTGATGGAAGTGAGGTTTTGCTGGTTTGTGGCTGGGCTTTGTTTAGAAGTGTTTCGGATGCATTTTCGGTTGTGTTTGGTGGCCGAAAATGGAGGTTTAGTGAGAGCAGCGAGTTTAGATGCTTTCATTGAAGCAATTAATGCATGATGATGCATTAATCCTCTGCTTTAATGTGTTGAAACAGGGGAGGCATCCTTGGATGAATCTTGTTGCGGACTCTAAGGTGGTTAAAAGTCCTTGGATGAATCTTGTTGCGGACTCTAAGGTGGTTAAAAGTCCTTAGGTGCTCCTTTCCATGGTGGTTAAAAGTCCATGGGGCCAAGGTGTTTAAAAGTCCTTGGGGCCAAGGTGTTTAAAAGTCCTTGGGGTAATTCAAGCTACGGACACAAAGGTGGTTAAAAGTCCTTGTGTGGTCCATTCATGGTGTTTAAAAGTCCATGGCCAAGGTGTTTAAAAGTCCTTGGGGTCCAAGGTGTTTAAAAGTCCTTGGGGAAAGTTGTTGAACTTGATTTCATAAATGAATGTATCACTTGAGCCAATATGACATGTATAGTACATGTGATGCATGAGATGCATGATTTAATGTTTATGTTGAAGCATGAGATGCTTGTTTAAATGAAATGTGGAAGCATGATATTGCTTGATTTAAAGTATGCTTTGAGCATGTGTAAAGGTTGTTTACAAGCATGATTTACAAATGGTTTTAAATGCATTATTGAATGGTTTTAAAAGAGCACTCCTCACTAAGCTTTGGCTTACGCTCTCTCGTTTTCTTGATTCAATAATGCAGAGCATTAGAGTGCATTGAGGGCAGCAAGAGGAGGCAAGCAAACAAGTACAAGTAAAGCTCAATGTATGAAGGTTTTATAAGTGTTTTAGCTTTTGTATGTTTTGGCAATGGGGGACCAATATGTATATGTGTTTTGGGAGGTGTTTAAGACTCCCTAAGTATGTTGAATGTTAATGTTGTTGCTGGTTTTTGGATTGAACCATATATGCTTGTTTTGCAAGTTGATGCTTGAGTAGATAGCTTGTGTTGGAAGCATGACCATTGTTTTGGGGCTTTTTGCATGTGATGTTAATTTGTTGAATTGATGATGCTCTTATGTCTTAAATATGTTTAATTGCATGCTGGTAAAGTTTGGTGATGTCTGGAGCATGTTTGAGTGGTCAATTGCATGATCTAGTATGCTTGTTTGCTGATTTTCGTGCAGGCGTTTCGGAACAGGGGTGTACCGTTTCGGAACGGGTGCCTTGCACGAACCCAGGCGTCCGAAACGGTATGCACCGTTTCGAAACGGTTTAGCCTCTGCCGAGGCCATGTTCCGGAACCCGTTTCGGAACGGCCCGTGTTTCGGAACAGGGCTAGCCTGTTCCGGAACGGTCGACCGTTAGGGGGCTGACATGGTAGTTATATGTTTTGAATTGTTTACGTTTTGGTCCTGAATCTTGTATGATCAATTGTATGAGCTGTGGATGTCTTTTTGAGTTGAAATTTCGCAGAGAAGCATGAAACCTGACTAATTTCAAGATGGTAACTTTAATTTGGGTTAAGTCCCTTAATTTATCAGAATTTACAAATTGGTCCTTAAAGTTGTAATTTGTTCAATTGGGTCCCTGTTTGATCTCTGATGTTTGTGATCTTTTAATATGTTATTTGTATGATCACAATTAAGGTTAATGAGCATCTAGACAAGACTAAAAAGAAAAAAAAAGGGTCGTTAATCAAGGTTGACTTTCGGGTTGACTTTGGTTTTCCCCGTGTGACTTTCTTAATTCGGGTCAACCGTCTAGACCGGGTTAAGGGGGTTACACAAAGAACAAGAGAAATGAGTGAATACTTGAGTTGTATTACTCTAAGGTAAAATCTTACAAACTGAAGTGAAAGATGAATGATGAATGATGAATGATAATGACCAAGGAAGAGCCTCCTTTTGAGAGCTATGTACAATCAACAGTCAGAATTACAACGAATCAATGGTCAGGATGAGAGCCTATCCTATCTACTAGACTTTGAAATTCAAATGGGAGATAAAGTCAAAATTATCTCTACAAATAATCACATAAATGTTAAGTGAGATGCCTTATCTATTTACCATGGTAATTATCCTCCTTCATGCATTTTACCAAGGTAAAAGGCCAGTTCCTGGGCCATTCTGCAAGCCCAAAATGCTACAAAGATACTATTGGGCTGCCAATGTGGTGCTTGTCTCGGTCGTGGGCTGGCGGTCCGTGACACTATGCTTTAGCTTGTGTTTCTTGGTTTTGATCTCTTATGTGTATGCAAGTTGTATATGGGTTCCAACATGTGTGAGAATGTTTTCAGATGTGGAAAGTTGTATAAAAACCCGCTAAATCTATTGTTGCTGGGAAGGACGTTTCGGGACGCCCTCTTTTGTATCGAAATGATGGCCTGTATTGGCCAGGGGGTTTCGGAACGGGTGCGATCGTTCCGGGACATTTTGCTACTGTAAAGCCTGGTTTTGAAACTTGTTTCAAAACACACCCGAGTATCGAAACGGTCAACATGGTTCCAAAACAGTCGTTTTGATACGAGGTGCAGTGTTCCAGAACAGGTGACCGTTATATTTGAATTTGAATTGTTTTTGGTTTCTCTTTTCTTACATTTCGGTCCCTAAGTCTTGAATGCTTAATTAAATGAGTTTGGATGATCTGTTTAAGATGAAATTTGACTTGTTGGCATATTATATGATTAATTTTTTACTAGTAACTTTAAAACTTGATTAGTCCTTATAATTATAGAAAATTTACAAATTAGTCCCTAAAAGACGTTTGTATGCAATTGAACCCCTATTTGAGTTCCATTCGCTGTGTCGCTTCCGCTAAATTGAATTGCTAATCACATAGGTTAATAATGTGCATCTAGAAAAGTTAGAAAGAAAAAAGGATCATTAATCAAGGTTGACTTTAACGAGTTGACTTTGGTTTTCCCCGTGTAATCTTCTTAGTTCGGGTTGGACATCTAGGCCGGGCTAAGGGGATTACATTTGTTGGTATCAAAGCCAGGTTACGAAAGAATTGGGGATGTTGGTATGTGAAATTCATCTTTATTAACGTATGTTGTTTGAAAAGAATGAATTTGGTTGAGTTTTGGAGCTTATGCTATGCTCAATTAATGTGAATCGCATGTGAAATGAATATGATTTTATGTTGATGATGCAATGTTGACATGTGGTGATTTTGGATGATGGAAAGCATGATGAGCATGATGTGTCATTGTATGCTATGTTATGATTGAGGGAAATCGGGGTGCCCATTGCATTATTACACTAATTAAATGTTTTTGTAAACTTGGATCGTTGCTTGAGGCTGGCCTAAATGGTTTGATTTGTTTTTGTTGTTATGCCTTGTTAAAAATAACATAATGGGTCCGAGGAGAGAGCTGAGGTCGAACACAATAGTGCCTCAAGGCGACCAGGGTGAGCAAGGGGCAAATGTAACTCCTGGTGGAAACATACCTTCTCCGCCACCACCTAGAGGGGGGGAGTAGGAGCAGCAAGGATCTGTTGGTCTGGGTTTGGGTGATCTAACGTTGTTGGTTCAAGCGATCACCAGGGCGTTTCAAGCTGCTGTAGTCGGAGCTCATGTACAGGCCCCTGCAGGTGGGCAGACAAGCTTACCTTTGGAGAGGTTGAGGAGCCTAGGAGCTGTGGAGTTCTTTGGAATGTCTCCTGAGGCATCAGAAGCCTGGTTAGCAAGTACAATCCGTATCATGGATCAAATGGGATGCAACAATGTACGCAAGCTGGGATGCGCAGTTTCCTTGCTACAGGGCGACGCATATAGTTGGTGGACGACTACCACTGCCGGTTTGGAACCCAATGAAGTATATTGGGATTATTTCAAGGGTGCCTTCAAGAGGAAGTATCTAGGGGTGAGATACTTGGACAAAAAGAAACACGAGTTTATGTTGCTAGTTCAGGGCAATCTTTCTGTGGCTGAGTACAACGTCCAGTTCGTAAGCCTGAGCTAGTATGCCCCTAAGCTAATACCTAGTGAGAGGAACCGATGTGATCACTTCCGGTACGCGCTGGTACAGGAAGTCAAGACTTACATGTTGGTTGCGGATTACACCAACTTCGATGTGCTTGTATGTCGAGCCAAAGACATCGAACAGAACTTGGGTTTGTCGTCTCGAGGTATTGGTTCTAGCTCTGGGAAGAGAGCAGCTGAGTATAGTTCTTGGGGTGGACGGAACAAAAGAGGTCGAGATAGGAGACATCTGCCTAAGGGGAGGCGAGGTGCTCCGGGTCGAGGCACTTAGGTTTAGGGAGGCTGATTGAGGTCTGAGCAACATACGTGCTGGACATGTGGATCGAGGGACCATCTGAGGTGAGACTGTCCTCGAGCAGCTAGAGAGGTTCAGGCTCCTGTTGTGGTGACAGGGAATTCGTGTTGGAACTGTGGTTCAGCGGATCACATGAGGCGGGAGTGTCCTTTGTTGGCTAGTGGAGGCCAGGGACGTGCACCTGCTGTGGCTGCACCTTAGAGAGGTCGTGGGCGTGGCCGAGGGAATTTTCAGTGGAGAGACGAAGGCCAGAAAGGCATTGCACATGTAGTAGCAGTTCGGCTTGAAGGAGGCGGTCCTGCGAGGGTTTATGCTCAGAGCGAGGAGCGCAATGATACAAATGTTATCACATGTACCTTTGTTCTTCAGTCTTTATCGTTGATGGATTTGATTGATTCTGGATCTACGCATTCTTATATCTTGAGTTAGCATGTGCATTTGCTTGATATACATGTTGAGTTGCTTGAAGTAGGAATGCAAGTGACTAGTTCTTTTGATGAGACTGTAGTCACTAGGAAGTTATATAGGAGATTCCCTTTGTCTGTGCAAGGTCATGTTCTTCTTGTGGATTTGATGGAGTTACCCTTCTACAGTTTCGATGAAATACTTGGCATGGATTGGTTGATTGAGTATAGAGCGGTGGTTGACTTTGATATCAAGCGAGTCACCTTAAAGCTTGCCGATAATTATGAAGTACTAGTAGTAGGCGAGAATGTGAAATTCTTGTCGAATGTGATTTCGGTTTTGGAAGCAAACAATATGATGAAGTTGGGTTGTGAGGCTTATCTTGCCTATGTGATGAATCCTAGCACCAAGGATGTGCGTGTGCTGGACATCCGAACCGTTCGCGATTTTCTGGGTGTCTTTCCGAAAGAATTGCCTGGGTTGCCACCAAAAAGAGAAGTTGAGTTTGGTATCGAGTTGTACGAGAATACGACTCCGGTGTCCATTGCTTCTTATCGCATGGCACTTAAAGAGCTAAAAGAGTTGAAAACGCAACTGTAGGAGTTGTTGGATCGAGGGTTCATCCGGCCGAGTGTGTCACCTTGGGGTGCACCGATCTTGTTTGTAAAGAAGAAAGATGGGACAATGTGAATGTGCATAGATTCTCGGCATTTGAACAAGTTGACGATCAAGAACAAGTATCCCTTGCCTAGAATTGATGATCTCTTTGATCAGTTCCGAGGAGCCTCGGTGTTTTCTAAGATAGACTTGAGGTCAGGATATTACCAGTTGAAGGTGAAGGATGTGGACGTATCTAAGAAAGCTTTTAGGACAAGGTACGGTCATTACGAGTTCTTAGTGATACCGTTTGGTTTGACCAACACACCTATAGCTTTCATGGACATGATGAATCGTGTTTTCCATGAATTCTTGGATCAGTTTTTGGTGGTGTTCATCGATGATATCCTTGTGTATTCGCGTACCGAGGAGGATCGTGATAGACATTTGAGAATCGTTTTGCAAGCGTTGTTGGAGAATCTGTTGTATACTAAGCTAAGTAAGTGTGAGTTCTAGCTTCAGGAGTTGGTCTTCTTTAGACATGTTGTGTCAGCTGAGGGTATTCGCGTGATCCATACAAAGTAGAGGCGGTGATGAGTTGGAAGGTGCATGAGTCGGTAACAAAGGTACGAATTTTCCTTGGTTTAGCTGGGAATTACCATAGGTTTGTCGAAGGTTTCTCGAAGATAGCTGCACCTTTGACCAAGTTGTTGCAGAAGAATGTTCGCTTTGTGTGGACAGATGTGAGGCAGTAAGCTTTTGAGAAGCTGAAGGAAGCTTTGACGCAAGCTCCTGTTCTGATTCAGCCTGAGTTTGGTAAGGAGTTTGTGGTCTACAGTGATGCGTCCATTGTTGGTTTGGTTTGCGTGTTAATGCAGGAAGGTAAGGTAGTAGCCTATGCATCTAGGCAGTTGAAGGTGCATGAGCGTAACTACCCTACTCATGATCTTGAGCTTGCGGATGTGGTGTTTGCCCTGAAGATCTAGAGGCATTACCTGTACGGTGAGAAGTGTGTTGTGTTCACGAATCATAAGAGTTTGAAGTATCTTATGTCTTAGAAGGAGTTGAATCTTATGCAACATCGTTGGGTGGAGTTACTTAAGGATTTTGATCTGACGATCGAGTACCACCCAGGCAGGGCTAATGTTGTAGCTGATGCTTTGAGCATGAAAGTTGTCGTGGAGTTGAGGGCGATGTTTGCTCGCTTGAGCATATTGCGTGATGGTGGTCTTATTGCTGAATTGCAAGTGAAGCCATCCCTGATTTAGTGAATCAAGGATAAGCAGTTGCTTGATGATTCTCTTGTTCCTCATGTTCAGGACATTGCGGAGGGTAGACCTTTGGATTTCAGCTTTAATGATGACGGTGTTTTGTGCTTTGGAAATCGAATAGTTGTGCCAGGTGATGTTGAGTTGAGGCACACTATTCTGACTGAAGCTCATAGTAGTCCTTTTGCTATGCATCCTGGTAGTACAAAGATGTATCATGATTTGAAGGATGAGTACTACTGGGTGGGGTTGAAAAAGGATGTGGCTGAATTCGTTAGTAAGTGTATGGTGTGCCAGCGAGTAAAGGCTTAACATCAGGTTCCTTCTGGGTTGTTGCAACCTTTGAGAATCCCAAAATGGAAGTGGGAAAGAATTACCATGGATTTTGTGTCTGGATTTTCGTTGTCACCGTCAAAGAAGAATTTGGTTTGGGTGATTGTTGATCGACTTATGAAGTTTGCGCATTTCATACCTGTGCATACTACGTATACTTTGGATAAGTTAGCTGAGATGTATATTGCTGAGATTGTGCGGTTTCACGGTGTGCCAAAGTCCATTGTGTCGGATAGGGATCTGAGGTTTACAGCGCGATTTTGGGAATGTTTGCATCAAGCCTTGGGTACACAGTTTAATTTTAGTACTTCATATCATCCTCAGACGGATGGACAATCGGAACGTATGATCTAAGTGCTTCAGGACATGTTGAGATGCTGCATGATAGATTTCCAGGGTTCTTGGGAAAAGCACTTGATGTTGGTTGAGTTTGCTTACAATAATAGTTACCAGGCAAGTATTCAAATGGCTCCATATGAGGCTTTGTATGGGAGAAGATGTAGAACCCCTCTCTATAGGGCAGAAGTTGGGAAAAAGTTGATTTCGATGCCAGCTATGTTAAAAGGAACCACCGAGAAGGTGAAGCTCATTTGTGAACGATTGAAGGCAGCATCGGATAGGCAAAAGTCTTACGCGAACCTGAAGCGTAAAGAGATTGAGTTTGCGGTTGGCGAACATGTGTTTTTGAAAGTATCACCTTGGAAGAAGGTGATGAGATTTGGGCATCAGGGTAAGCTTAGCCCAAGATTCATTGGACCTTACAAGGTTGTGGAGCGTATTGGTCCTATGGCATATCGGTTGAGATTGCCTTCGGAGCTGGAAAAGATACATGATGTGTTCCATATCTCCATGTTGCGGAGGTACAAATCGGATCCTTCGCATGTGATGCCTATTGAGGAGATAGAGTTGAATCTGGATCTGTCTTATGATGAAGAACCAATGAGGGTTCTGGATGTGAGCAGTAAAGTTCTTCGTGGCAAGACAATAGAGCTTGTGAAGGTGTTGTGGCAACACTGAGGAGTTGAGGAGGCCAGTGGGAAAGCAAGACTGCATGCTGAAGCAGTTTCCACACCTTTTTCCTTTAGGTAAAATTTCGATGACAAAATTTCCCAAGAACCGGTCGAGAACGGTTCGAATCGCGTAAGGTGATTTAAGGAAATCAAGGATCGGGATAGGATTAAAATGTGGTAAAAATTGCTAAAATCCTCTAAAAATATGTTTAAGAGGTTGGTCAAATCAATTTTACAAAAAAAAGTTTCGGAAGTGGTACATTTTCAGTAGTGACCAAATTGTAAAGTTTCAAAACTGTGGAAAATGTGATTTTTAAAGGAGAAGCCAAAATCATAGAATCTTTAGGGGGCTTTATAGCAATATAGCCTTTCCTTAATATGACATGTGTTTAAAATGGTTTTAATTAAATATATTTAATTGGTTTTTACTTTATTTAATTAATTAGGTGGTTAATTGGTGAGATTCCATCACGTAACTACCATTCTCTTCTTATTTTCAGCCAAACACAATTTTAACTCATTTTTCTCCAGAATTCTTTTCTCCCAAACACTATCTTAATATTTCCTAAACAATTTTAAAGAATCCTTTCAAGTTCTTCAAGATTTTGTTAAGGAAAACTTGTCATTCATTGAGGAAAGCAATGATTGGAGGTAAATCCCGTTCTCAACCTCTAATCAAAGTTCTTTATTGAAATTCCCAAGATCTTTAGCTTCTAATTAATGTTTTTGGTTGAGTTTTCATTATAATTTTGATTAGAGATTAAAATCTTGTAAAAATATGGTTGAAATCTTGATTTTCGGATTTGTTTTGTTAAGCTCTGTTTTAGATTGATTTTAATTGACTTTTAAGTTGGTTATTATGTTGAAATGTGGTTTTGATAATATAGTTCCTGCAATCCTTGAGATCCTTGAGTTTCTTGATAGTTTTAAGTGAGTTTTTTAGGTGAAATGGTAGAATCATGTTTGTTGTAGGTATAAGGATGGGTTAGGTTGTTTATTAGATGTGTTTTGATGTTTATAATTGGTTGAAAGTTATGTATGTTGGTTGGGCTTTGTTTAGGAAGCAATAGATTGAGTTTTCGATTATTTCAGATTGGTAAAATGGTGTAGTTTGGGTGAGCAACGAGTTTGTGATTGGTTGTTGGTGTTGAAATGCATTTTAATGCATTTGGATCTCTGTTTTGGTTATGTGAAAATAGGTTATCTTGATCCGGGAGCAAACAAGGCGTTGTCGGAGTAAATTTCATGTCGGCGAGCGAGGCTTCGTGTATCAGTGAGTGGAAATGGATTTTCCAGCTTTGTAACAATTTGAGCGTGGTCTTGGGAGCTTAGTGTAAGTTTGAAACACTTAGCTAAGCTCAAGAGTAAGTAGTTCGAAAGTCTCTCTCGGAAATTTGCTATGTTTTGATGGAAATGCACTTGAGTTAAATGTGGTTTTGATTACTATTTTTAAGCATGTTTTAAGCATGGTTAATGTTGGATTTTAATGCCATTATGATTAGGATGCACTAGGTAAGTGATCCTTGGTTTTATATGATAATTGCATATGATGTTAAGCATGTTTATGCTTGTGGAAATGGCATTGTGATTATGCTTGTAAAATGGTGGAATATTGATGTTAAATGATTATATTGGCAAGTGATGAAAATGGTTTTTGGTTACTTTAATAGGATATAGTTAGGCGGCTATAAGATTGGGTGCACCGTGAATAAACTCGCCTTGGATGTCGAGGGGTTGTGATTGTGCCGTAATCTCCATCCAAGTACCCTAACGATTGAGGCTAAGATCACAACGGTGAAAGGTTTAATCTCGTGTGTGAGTCTTGTGGTATGTGTCTTGTACTCTCGTTAGTGGAATTATACAACTATCGATGAGTGATGTTGAGGGGTTGTGATTGTGCCATTAATCTCCATCACGGGTGTTGAGGAGTTGTGATTGTGACATTGATCTCCACCTTGTGTAGTCTGGTAGTATGTGTGAAGCGTGTGGGACAACGCTTGTAATTCGCATATCCGGTTGTGTCATTTGAGTTGGTTTTGGTATGGTATGATAATTGATCACTTGTAAGCCAATATAATGTTGTTGACTAATTGTTTAAGCATGAGATGCTTGTGAATTATGCTAGAATGCATGTGATGCTTGGTAAAGCATGAGCAAAGGTTTATTTGCTGTTTTTAAGTGATGCATACGAGCATGTGTGTTTAAAAAGTGCATTGATGCCTTGAGACAACATGTTTCAAGTAAAGGAATGTGCTGATAAATGGCGATTTTCTAGTTGTGTGAAATGCATTAATGAATGTTGTTTTAGTGATCCTCACTAAGCTTTGTGCTTACGCTCATTTGTTTCATCAATCCAGAGAATTAGGCTTTTGAGGCAGCAAGAAAGCAAGGGAAATCCAAGCACTTTGGTCTAGCAAAGTATGTGGTTTTACTTTGGTGTAATAAGAGGCAATGAGTGGGATTTCTACTCTTGGATGTTTGAAGATGATGTTAATTACTTTGTTCATGTTTGGTTTGGTATTTTGGGTTGTAATTGGCCTTTGAGTATTGATTTGTGCTTGAATGTGGTTTTTAGCTTTGTATGGTTTCGAAGACTAGGAAGCATGTCTATAGTTCAAATTCTTGCATGTATGGTGCTATGCTTTAGCTTGTGTTTCTTGGTTGTGGTCTCTGATGTGTATGCAAGTTGTATGTGGGTTGCAACATGTGTGAGAATGTTTTCGGATGTGGAAAGTTGTATAAAAACCAGATAAATCTGTTGTTGCAGGGCAGGACGTTTCGGAACGCCCTCATCCGTATCGAAACGATGGTTTGTATTGGCGAGGGGGTTTCGGAACGGGTTCGATCGTTCCGGAACATTTTGCTACTGTGAAGCCTGGTTTGAAACTTGTTTCGGAACGCACTCGAGTATCGAAATGGTCAAATGGTTTCGAAACAGTCGTTTCAATATGGGGTGCAGTGTTCCGGAACATGTGACCGTTTGGATTTGAATTTGAATTGTTTTTTGTTTATGTTTTCTTACGTTTTGGTCCATCGGTCTTGAATGCTTAATTTAATGAGTTTGGATGATCTGTTCAAGATGAAATTTGACATGTTGGCATATTATATGATTAATTTTTGATCGGTAACTTTACTACTTGTTTAGTCTTTATAATTCTGGAAAATTTACAAATTAGTCCCTAAAAGATGTTTGTATGCAATTGAACCCATATTTGAGTTCTGTTTGCTATGTCGCTTCCGCTAAATTGAATTGCTAATAACATAGGTTAATAATTTGCATCTAGAAAAGTTAAAAATAGAAAAAAATGGTCATTAATCAAGGTTGACTTTAACGGGTTGACTTTGGTTTTCCCCGTGTAATCTTCTTAGTTCGGGTCGAACATCTAGGCCGGGCTAAGGGGGTTACAGTTTTACATAATTTTTCACCTTCGAAACCATTCCAACACATGCAACAACTACCATACAACATGTATACACATCAAAGACCATCCATATGAAGCATGAACTAGACCATAGCATCAATCTAGCATACTATAAGGTTGTAGTCATACTTCCTAGTTAGCAAAACCACAAAAGGCTAAAAACCACATTCGAGCTTAAATCAATCTCCAAAGGCCATTTAAAATGCCAAATCAACAAACCAAACATGCCCAAGGTGTTTAGCATCACCAAATAGAACCAAGAGTAGAAATCCCACTCATTGCCTCTTATTACACCAAGGTAAAACCACATACATTGTTTAGTCAAAAGGGACTTAGGATCCACTTGCTTTCTTGTTGCCTCGTACGCTTAATTCTCTGCATTGATGAAACAAATGAGCGTAAGCATAAAGCATAGTGAGGATCGCTAAAACAAAACATTCATCAATGCATTTTACAAAACTGAAACATCAGCATTTGACATCTCATGCCTTTACTTAAATCATGCCCTTTTTAAAGCATCAATGCACTTTTTAAACCACATGCACTTAGCATCATTAGAATAACAAGTAATCTTTTGCTCATGCTTAAACCAAGCATCACATGCATTCTAACATAATTCACAAGCATCACATGCTTTAATCAATAATCATCAACATTATATTGGCTCGTATGTGATCATTTCACAATCCATACCAAAACCAACTCGTATGACACAATCGGATACACGGGTTACAAGCGTTGTCCCACACGCTTCATACACACTACCAGACTACACAAGGCTCACACACGAGAGCAACCCTCTACCGTTGTGACACCCGTGGTGGAGTACAATGGTACAATCACAACCCCTCTACACCACTCATCGGTAGTTGAATAATTCCACTAATGAGAGCATGGGACACATACCACAAGATCCACACACTGGGTTACCGTTGTGATCTTAGCTTCAATCGTTAGGGTACTTGGATGGAGTATACGGTACGATTACAACCCCTCGACATCCAAGGCGACTTTATTCACGGTGCACCCAATCATATAGCTTGCTAACTATATCCGATTAAAGTAACCAAAAACCATTTCCATTACTTGCCAATATAATCATTCACCAACATTATTCCACTATTTTACAAGCATAAATCACAATGCCATTCCACAAGAATAAACATGCTTAATATCAAATGCACTAATCACATAAATCCAAGTATCACTTACCATGTGCATCCTTAAAAAATGGCATTAAAAACCAACATCATCAAAGATCAAAACATGCTTAAAAACAATAATTAAACCACATTCAATTCAAGTGCATTTCCAACAAAACATAGCACATTTCCGAGAGAGACTTTCGAATCACTTACTCTTGAGCTTAGCTAAGTGTTTCAAACTTACACTAAGCTCCCAAGACCACACTCAAGGCGTTACAAAGCTGGAAAATCAATTTCCACTCACCGATACGCGAAGCCTTGCTCGCCGACACGAAAATCACACTTCTAGAGCCTCCAAAACCATCTTGTTTGCTCCCGGATCAAGATCCCCTGTTTTTATCACCAAAGCAGAGATCCAAATGCATTAAAATGCATTCCAACACCAGCAACTAAATACAAACTCGTTGCTCACCCAAACTACACCAATTTACCCATCTGAAACAACCGAAAGCTCAATTGATTGCTTCCTAAACCAAGCCCAGCCAACATACATCACTTTCAACCATTTATAAACATCAAATGACATCTAAAAACAACCTAAACCCATCCTTATACCTCCAGAAAGCATTACTACATCATTTCACCTCAAAAACCCAATTAAAACCATCAAGAAACTCAAGGATCTCAAGGATTTCGGGATCTATATCATCAAAGCCCGCTTTCAACATAATAATCAACTTAAAACCCAATTAAAATCAATCCAAAACAGAGCTTAACAAATCAAATCCGAAATCCAGATTTTAATCATATTTTTGCAAGATTTTGATCTCAAATCAAAACTATAATGAAAACTCAGCCAAAAACATCAATTAGAAGCCAAAGATCTTGGGAATTTCAATAAAGAACCTAGATTGAAGGTTGAGAACGAGATTTACCTCCAATCCTTGCCTTCCTCAAATCTTGAAGAACTTAAAGAGAACTCTTAGAAATTGTTTAGAAATCAAAAGGAGAGTGTTTGAGAGAAAAGAAATTTGGAGAAAAGAGGTGGGAAAATGATTTTGCTGAAATGAGAGGTAGTTACGTTAAATGAAATATCAATTTCTCATTTTATTAATTTTAGTTAAATAAAAACCTTTTATTTAATCATTTAAAACTCTTTTAAAACACATGTCAAATTAAGGAAAGGCTAAATTTCCATAAAGCTACCTAAAGATTCTAAGATTTTTTGCTCCTCTTTTAAATTACATTTTTACACAGTTTTGAAACATTACATTTTGGTCACTACAAAATGTACCACTTCCGAAACTCTTTTTGTAAAATTGATTTCACCAACCACTTAAACATGATTTTAGAGGATTTTAGCAATTTTTACCATATTTTTATCCTATCCCGGTCCTTGATTTGCATAAATCACCTAAAGCGATTCGAATCGTTTCTGACCGGTCCGATCCGATGTCTAAAACATTTAGGCCCAAAACCAAGGTGTTAGAACTCTCCCCCACTTAGGAAATTTTGTCCCCAAAATTTTACCTGAAGAAAAAAAAGGTGCAGAAACTGCTTCAGCATGTCCGCTTGCTTTCCCATGTGGCCTCCTTAACTCACCGGTGTCGCCACAACACCTTCACAAGCTCTATCGTCTTACCACGAAGAACTTTACTGCTCACATCCAGAATCCTCATTGGTTCCTCATCATATGACAGATCCAGATTCAACTCTACCTCCTCAAAAGGCATCACGTGCGAAGGATCCGATTTGTACTTCCGCAACATCGAGACATGAAACACATCATATATCGTTTCCACCTCAGAAGGCAACCTCAACCGATATGCCACAGGACCAACACGCTCCACAACCTCGTATGGTCCAATAAACCTCGGGCTAAGCTTACCCTTACACCCAAATCTCATCACCTTCTTCCAAGGAGATACCTTCAAAAACACACGTTCGTCAACCGCAAACTCGATTTCCTTACACTTCAAATCCGTGTAAGACTTTTGCCGATCTGATGCTGCCTTCAAACGCTCACAGATGAGCTTCACCTTCTTGGTGGTTCCCTTTAACATAGCCGACATTGAAATCAACTTTTGCCCAGCTTCTGCCCAACAGAGAGGGGTCCTACACTTCCTCCCATACAAAGCCTCGTAGGGAGCCATTTGAATACTATTGTTGTAAGCAAACTCAACCAACGGCAAGTGCTTCTCCCAAGAACCCTGAAAATCTATAACACAACATCTCAACATGTCCTCAAGCACCCAGATCACAAGCTCTGACTGTCCATCCGTTAGAGGATGATAGGAAGTATTGAAATTCAACCGTGTACCCAAGGCTTGATGCAAACATTCCCAAAACCGCAATGTAAACCTCGGATCCCTATCTGACACTATTGACTTTGGTACGCCGTGCAACCGCACAATATCAGCAATATATAGATCTGCCAACTTATCCAAGGTATATGTAGTATGCACATGCAAGAAATGTGCACACTTCGTGAGGTGATCAACAATCACCCAAACCGAATTCTTCTTTGACGGTGACAATGGCAAACCAAACACAAAATCCATGGTAATCCTTTCCCACATCCACTCTGGGATTCTCAACATTTGCAACAACCCCGAAGGTACCTGATGTTTAGGTTTCACTCACTGACACACCATGCACTTACTAACGAACTCAGCCACATCCTTTTTCAACCCCACCCAGTAGTACTCACTCTTCAAATCACGATACATCTTTGTACTGCCAGGGTGCATAGCGAAAGGACTACTATGAGCTTCAGTTAGAATAGTGTGCCCCAACTCAAGATCATCTGGCACCACTATTCGACTCCCAAAGCACAAAACACCATCATCATTAAAACTAAAATCCGAAGGCTTACCCCCTACAATGTCCTGAACATGAGGAAAAAGAGAATTATCTAGCAACTGCTTGTCCTTGATCAACTGGATCAGAGATGGTTTCACTTGCAATTCAGCAACAAGACCATCATCTCGTGATATGCTCAAACGAGCAAACATCGCCCTCAACTCCATAGCTACTTTTATGCTCAAATAATCGACCACAACATTGGCCTTTCCTGAATGATACTCGATCGACATATCATAATCCTTAAGCAACTCCACCCAACGATGTTGCCTAAGATTCAACTCCTTCTGAGACATAAGATACTCTAGACTCTTGTGATTTTTGAACACCACACACTTCTCGCCATACAGATAATGCCTCCAGATCTTCAAAGCAAACACAACAGCCACAAGCTCAAGATCGTGAGTAGGGTAGTTACGCTCATGCACCTTCAACTGCCTAGATACATAGGCTACTACCTTACCCTCTTGCATCAACACACAACCCAACCCAATGATAAACGCATCACTATAGACCACAAACTCCTTACCGGACTCAGGCTGAATCAGAACAGGAGCTTGTGTCAAAGCTTTCGTCAGCTTCCCAAAAGCTTGTTGCCTCGCATCGGTCCACCTCCTTAAGCCAAAACTCACACTTACTTAGCTTGGCATACAAGTGGTTCTCCAACAACGCTTGCAAAACAATCCTCAAGTGTCTATCATGATCCTCCTCGGTACGCGAATACACAAGGATATCATCAATGAACACCACCACAGACTGATCCAAGAACTCATTGAACACGCGATTCATCATGTCCATGAAAGTAGCAGATGCGTTGGTCAAACCAAACGGAATCACTAGGAACTCGTAATGCTCGTACCTTATCCGAAAGGTTGTCTTAGGTACGTCGACATCCTTTACCTTTAACTGGTAATACCCTGACCTTAAGTCAATATTAGAAAACACGGAAGCTCCTTGAAACTGATCAAAGAGATTATCGATCCTTGGCAAAGGATACTTGTTCTTGATCGTCAACTTGTTCAGTTGCCGATAATTTATGCACATCCGCATCGTCCCATCTTTCTTCTTTACAAACAATATTGGTGCACCCTAAGGTGACACACTTGGCTGGATGAACCCTCGATCCAGCAACTCCTGAAGTTGCGTTTTCATCTCTTTTAGTTCTTTAGGTGTCATGCGATAGGGAACAATGGACACCGGAGTCGTATTCTCATATAACTCGATACCAAACTCAACTTCCATGTTTTGCGGCAACACGGGCAATTCTTCTGGAAAGATACCTGGAAAATCGCAAACGGTTCTAATGTCCTGCACACGTACATCTTTTGTTCCAGGATTCATCACATAGGCAAGATAAGCCTCACAACCCAACCTTAGCATACAACTTGCTTCCAAAGCTGAAATCACATTAGACAAGAATTTTACATTCTTGCCTACCACCGCCACTTCATAATCATCGGCAAGCTTTAAGGTGACTCGCTTAACATCAAAGTCCACCACTACTCTATGCTCCGACAACCAATCTATACCGAGGTTCACATAAAAACCATAAAAGGGTAACTCCATCAAATCTACAAGGAAAAGATGACCCTGAACAGACAAGGGACACCTCTAATACAACTTCCTAGTGACTACAGTCTCACCGAAAGAACTATTCACTTGCATTCCTACTTCAAGCAACTCAACAAGTATATCAAGAAATTGTGCAGGCTTACTCAAGATATAAGAATGCGTGGATCCAGAATCAATCAAAGCTAGCAATGATAAAGATTGAAGAACAAAGGTACATGCGATGACATCGGCATTGTTGCGCTCCTCGCGCTGAGCATAAACCCTCGTAGGACCGCCTCCCTTAGGCCGAACTGCTACAACATGAGCAATGCCCCGCTGACCCTCGTCTCTCATCTGGAAATTCCCTGGCTCGCGCCCACAACCTCTCTGAGGTGCAGCCACATCAGGTGCACGTCCTTGGCCTCCACCAGCCAACAAAGAACACTATCGCCTCATGTGATCCGCTGAACTGCAATTCCATCGAGAATTCCCCGTCACCACAATAGGAGTTTGAGCCTCCCTAGCCGCACGAGGACAATCTTGCCACAGATGACCCAGAGAACCACACGTCCAGCACATGTTCTATTCTGCCCACATCCTGTCTCCCTGAACTTGAGCACCACGTCCAACATTGCCTCGCCTAGCAGCAAGCTGATATCTCCTATCTTGGCCTTTCTTCTTCCGTCCACCACTAGAACTAAACTCAGCTGCTCTCTTCCTAAAGCTAGAACCACCTCCACGAGATGACAGGCCCAAATTATGCTCAATGTCCTTTGCTTGACATACGAGCACATTGAAATACGTGTAATCTATTGCCAACATATACGTGTTAACTTCCTGCACCAGCCCATACCGAAAGCGATCACAACGATGCCTCTCACTTGGAATCAACTCAGGGATGTATTGGCTCAGACGTACAAACTGAATCTCGTACTCAGCCACAGACAAGTTTCCCTGAACCAGCGACATAAACCTGTGTTTCTTCTCATCCAAGAATCTCACACCTAGATACTTTGTTTTAAAAGAGCCTCAGAAAAACTCTCAATCGACCTTATTGGGTTCCATACCAGTGATGATGGTCGTCCAACAACTATACGCATCACCCTGGAGAAGAGAAACAATGCATCCCAGCTTGCGCACCTCATTACAGCCCATCTAATCCATGATACGAATCGCGCTAGCCAACCAGGCTTCTGACGCCTCAGGAGACTTACCATAGAACTCAACGGCTCCTAGATTCCTCAGCCTCTCCAAAGGCAAACCCATCTGCCCAGCTGCAGGGGCCTGAACATGCGCTCCGATTACCACAGCCTGAACACTCCGGTGATCACATGAACCAGCGTCGTTAAATCACCCAAACCTGGACCAGCGTGTCCTTGTTGCTCATGCTCCCCACCTCCAGGTGGTAGCGGAGGAGGTAAGTTTCCACCAGGAGGGACATCAACCCCTTGATTACCCTGGTCGCCCTGCTCAGCCGCATGCACTACTGTGTTCGACCTTAGCTCTCTCCTCGGACCCATAGTGATATTTTAACAAGGCATAACAATTAAACAAAACAAATCACAATTTAGGCCTGCCTCAAGTAAGGATCCAATTTCACAAAATCATTTAATTAATGTAATAAGGAAATGGGCACCCCGATTTCCCTCAAGCACAAACATAACATACAATAGCATTTCATGATCAACATGCTTTCAGAAAGTCAACCTCACATATGATCTCAGAAATCAAGTATGCCATAAACTCCAATATTCAAACCTAATCATGCTTTTTCAACCAATCATGCACCAAACATACCAATTTTAATTACCATCATCCCCAATTATTTCGTAACCTGGCTCTGATACCAACAAATGTAACCCCCTTAGCCCGGCCTAGACGACCGACCTGAACTAAGAAGTTTACACGAGGAAAACCAAAGTCAACTCGTGAAAGTCAACCTCGATTAGCGACCATTTTTTTCTTTTTATCTTCTATAGATGCACATTAGTATCCCATGTGATTAGTTAATCAATTAGGTGAAAACGGCACAGCAATCGGAGTTCAATTAGTGGTTCAATTGCATGCTTTTGACTTTTAGGGACCAAATTGTAAATTTCCAGATTTATAAGTACTAAACAGATTTTAAAGTTACCAGTCCAAAATTAATCATGTAACATGCCAGCATGATAAGTTGTAACACCCCAAATTTGGGCTTAGATGTTTTAGAGTCTGAATCGGGCCGGTTAGAAAACGGTTCGAGTCTTAAAGGGAGCTTTAGGGAACACCTAGTTCGGGATGCTTTAAAAATATGGAAAATATGGAAAAATATCTAAAAATCCTCATTTAATATATGAATGATTACGGTGAAATCAATTTTACAAAATAAGGTTTGGAAATACTACATATCGGTGTAGTGACCAAATCGTAGTTTTTACAAAGTTAAATAGTGATTGTTTTGTAAAGGATTGAAACTTTGAATCTTTAAGGAGCTAATTTTACCAAAATGTTTTTAATCAGATTTCTTCTTAATTTGGGTGATTTTATTAATGTTTTAATTAAAGGAAAATAAGGATTAATTAAAAGGAAACTACCTTTGACTTTTCATAACTACTTTACGTCAATTTTCTCTCCTTCCATTTTCTCTCAAATTCTTTTCAGCCAGAAACTCTTTCTCCTTCAATTGGTTGCGGAATTTCATCCCTTTTGATTGGATTTCAATTCCTTTTTGATTCCTCATCAAAACCTCTTGATTTTACATTGGATTTTCAAGAAAACTTGCCCAAATCAAGGAGAAATCAGCCATTAGAGGTAAGCTTCGTTTTTCTCCTATAATGATCAGTTCTTTACTAAAATTCCCAAGTTATCAATCCTTTGTTGATGATTTTTGAGTTGTTTTAATGTTAGAAACAAGGAATTGTAATAAAACTCAAGGTTTTAGGAGGAATCTTGATGATTTTCGTGCTTGATGGTTAGGCTCTGTTTTGAGGTTGTTTTCTAATGTATTTTGGATGTTAACTGATTTAATAAATGAGGTTTTATCAAACAAATCCCGAATATGCTTGGGTTCCTAAGTTTTGCTTGCTAGAATGATGGTTTTTGGGGTGGATGTGGTGTTCTATCATAGCTGGAGGTATAAGGACGAGTTTGTGGTGATTTTTGATGTTGATTGATGTTTAGAAATGATTAGAAGTGGTAGATCTTGGCTGGGGTTTGTTTTGGATGAGTTTGGAGGTGATTTTGGTTGTGTTTGGTAGCCGGAATGTGGTTTGTGAGTAGAGCAACGAGTTTAGGTGTGTGGCTGATGATTTCAATGCATGATGATGCATTAATCCTCTGCTCTTATGTGTTTAAAATAGGGGAGACATCTTCGGATGCCTTTGGTGTTGATCCGGGAACCTAGATAGCGTTTCGGCAATCAAGCGAAACATAATCGGTGAGTGTGTATGGTTTTAGAAGTCCTTGAGGGCCAAAGAATCAAGGTTTGGGGATTTAGGGAAGATTTGAGACACCTTCCTAAGTCCGGAAGTAAGTATTGGCTAGACTACTCTCTTATATGTGGTGGATTGCCCCTAAAATGCTTTTACATGCTCATGTTTTGAGATAGATAAATTCCTACTATTTTTATGCATGTTTTGTAGCGTGAGATGATGCTTGAAATGATTTCATGAAATAACATGTTGCATGGTTGAGAATTGGGCTTTTTTTAAAACATGGCAAATGTTATGGTTTTGAAATGAGATGAGAATGATTTGAGAATTGATGCATGAAAAACAGTAGGTGAGATGATGTTTTGACATAATATATTGACATAGATGTTGAGATACTTACCGGATATAATTGATCAATCAATAGGATGAGAGTGCACTATAAACTAAAAATTCGTACGTGCTCTTTGGTTAAATCCAAAGGGAGAGAACCGATGATGGGCATTCCATCGGGTAGGACTTGGTGAAATACCCAAGCTTTGTGGCAATGAGAGATACCGCCATGTGAGTACGGTGATGGTTGATGCCACCAGAAATTATGTTACTAGACGAGTGTGTACGGTGATGGTAGATGCCACTGGAAGTGTCTCGTGAGTTGTCTGCATATCCGAGTAATAATGAGATGTGAAATGTCAATATAATATATGAAAATGCTTTTGATTCACATGTACCTATTGTTGAGATGATTTATGCTATGAGAAATGCATATGAGATTTGTATATGAGATGCTTTGGTTTTACAAGCATGAGTTTTGCTTTGCCATGAGATTTGCATTGCTTTTTAATGCATGAGATAGAATTGAGGTACATGTGTTTTCAATGAGAAGTTTCTTTGAATGGTTTTCAAGCATGTGGTAGAAAAAGGCTTTCGAGAAAGTGTTTTCAAGAAATGCATTATTGTGTTGGTTTTCTTTAGAGCATGCCTCACTAAGCAATTGTGCTTACGCTCTCTCTTTTACCAATAATGCAGATAATTGAGGTGTTTTCGGGCATCAAGAAGGATAAGAACATTCAAGGAAGTGCAAAGCTCATGTATGGTGATGTTTTTATACACTTTAGTTTTGATATATGGCAATGGGAAACCAAGGTTGTATTTGGGAGATATGTTTGAACTCCCTAAGTTTGTGGCAGGGCTGTGTTGGAATTTATGGGTTGTAATGGTCCTAAATGTTTGGTTTGAGGTTTGGTTGCTTATATTGGTTTGAGATTAGGAAGCATGCCTTTAGATTGTGTGCTTTTGTGTTTGATGCCATGCTCTAGCTTAAAGACCTTAAATATGTTCCTTAATGGCTAAATGAGTTGCTGGTATGTTTTGATGCTCATTGAAGTTTGTTTTATTGGCTTGAAATGTCAAAAACCAGCAATTTCTACTGTCACTAGGCAAGGTGTATCGAAACACCCTCACTTGTTCCGAAACGGGGCCCTGTAATGGCCATGGTGGTTCGGAACGGATGAAGCTGTTTAGAAACAGTTTGGCTACTGGTGAAGCATGTTCCGATACTGGTCTCGGAACATACTGTAACCCCCGTAGCCCGGTCTAGACGGTTGACCCGAACTACGAAGATTACACGGGGAAAACCAAAGTCAACCCGAAAGTCAACCTTGATTAACGACCCTTTTTTTTCTTTTTAATCTTGTCTAGATGCACATTAACCTTAAGTGTGATCATACAAACAACATATCAAAAGATCACAAACATCAGAGATCAAACAGGGACCCAATTGAACAAATTACAACTTTAGGGACCAAATTGTAAATTCTGATAAATTAAGGGACTTAACCCAATTTGAAGTTACCATCTTGAAATTAGTCATGTTTCATGCTTCTCTGTGAAATTTCAGCTCAAAAGGACATCCACAGCTCATGCAATTGATCACACAAGATTTAGGACCAAAACGCAAACATTTCAAAACATGTAACTACCATGTCAGCCCCCTAACGGTCGACCGTTCCGAAACAGGCTAGCCCTGTTCCGAAACACGGGCCGTTCCGAAACGGGTTCCGGAACATGGCCTCGGCAGAGGCTAAACCGTTTCGAAACGGTGCATACCGTTTCGGACGCCTGGGTTCATGCAAGGCACCCGTTCCGAAACGGTACACCCCTGTTCCGAAACGCCTGCACAAAAACCAGCAAACAAGCATGCTAGATCAAGCAATTGAACACTCAAACATGCTCCAACCATCACCAAATTTTACCAGCATGCAATTAAACATATTTAACACATATAAGCATCATCAATTCAGCAAGATAACATCTCATGCAAAAAGCCCCAAATTTAAGGTCATGCTTCCAACACAAGCTATCTACTCAAGCATCAACTTGCAAAACAAGCATATAAGGTTCAATCCAAAAACCAGCAACATCAACCACATTCAACATACTTAGGGAGTCTTAAACACCTCCCAAAACATATACATTGGTCCCCCATTGCCAAGACATACAAAAGCTAAAACACTTAGAAAACCTTCATACATTGAGCTTTACTTGTACTTGTCTGCTTGCCTCCTCTTGCTGCCCTCAATGCACTCTAATGCTCTGCATTATTGAATCAAGAAAACGAGAGAGCGTAAGCCAAAGCTTAGTGAGGAGTGCTCTTTAAAAACCATTCAATAATGCATTTAAAACCATTTGAAAATCATGCTTATATTCAATCTTTTCACATGCTCAAGCATTCTTTAAATCAAGCAATTCCATGCTTCCACATTTCATTTAAACAAGCATCTCATGCTTCAACATAAACATTAAATCATGCATCTCATGCATCTCATGTACTATACATGTCATATTGGCTCAAGTGATACATTTCATTTATGAAATCAAGTACAACAACTTCCCTCAAGGACTTTTAAACACCTTGAACCCCAAGGACTTTTAAACACCTTGGCCATGGACTTTTAAACACCATGAAAGGACCACACAAGGACTTTTAACCACCTTTGTGTCCGTAGCTTGAATTACCCCAAGGACTTTTAAACACCTTGGCCCCAAGTGTAACGCCCCGGTTTTGGGCTCAGAAGTTTTGGCGTTGACCGGTTTAGTCAAAGTGCTGATCGAATATATAAGAGGGAATTTAGGAAAACCTAGTTCGGGTTGCATTAAAAATATGGAAAAATATTCTAAAATCATCTTTTAATATATAAAAGTGAACTGTGAAATCAATTTTGGAAAATGAGGTTCGGAAGGTTGACATTTTGGCTAGTGACCAAAATGTAATTTTTGAAAGTTGCGGGACAGTTTTATAAAGGATTGAAACTTTGAATCTTTAAGGAGCTATTATTCCAAAAAGGATTTCTCCAGATTTTTCTAAGATATTTTAAGTCTAAAATCTGATTTTAAAGATTAAGAAAAGAGAGGGAAATCATTTTAACCAAATCTTAACTAATTTTTCTATTTTCTCTCAAATTCTCTTTTCTCTCATTTTCTCTCTACCCAAACAAGATTTCCTCAGATTTCTTTCTCTGATTTTGACATCTACATCTCTCATTTCAACTCTCATTTGATTCCTAATCATCTCATCATCAAAACCTCTCAATTTGCAAATTGTTTCATCAAGCATTTTGGCTCTAAAAGGGAGAAATTCGAGTTTGGAGGTAAGAACGTCCTTCTCCTCTAAACTATCAGTTCTTTACTGAAATTCCTAAGTTCTCAATCCTTGATTCATGTTTTATTAAAGGCTTTTCAATTGAGATCTTGATTTTTGGCTAAAATGCAAGATTTGGTGATTTTGGTAAAAATTTCGTGTGATCTGTTTAAGCAAGGTTTTGAGGTGTTAAAATGATGTTAAATGAATGCTAAAATGATTAGAAGTTGAGGTTTAATCAATGCAATCCCGGATAGGTTGAATTTCCTAAGTTTGGCTTGAGTTTTTGGTTGTTTTTGGAGTGTTTTTGGTGATCTGTTATACCTGGAGGTATAAGGACGTGGTTGTGATCTTTTTGCATGTTATGTGATGTATAAAAATGGTTAGAAGTGATGGATCTTGGCTGGGTTAAGTTTTGGAAGTGTTTGGAGATGATTTCGGTTGTGTTTGGTAGCCAAATTGTTAGATTTGTGATGAGCAGCGAGTTGTGTTGATGTTGCTGGTGTTTTAATGCATAAGGATGCATTAATGTTCTGTTTTTATGTGCTTGAAACAGGGGAGGTTGATCCTTGAGTTTTGGAGGTGTTTTCGGAAGGTTTCGGAAGCTTGGAAAGCTTGTTGGCTAGGCTTGTTTGGTAATCGGTGAGTGAAAATGGATTTTCAGCTTTTAAACCAAAGGTTGAAGGTTTTGGGAGCTTAGTTTAAGTCTAAACAACTTTGCTAAGCTCAAGTGTAAGTTTTCGGATTACTCTCTTTAAGTGGTGGCCATGTTTTGATGAAATGTGAAATGATGATTTTGCATGATTTGCTACTGTTTTGGAAAGCATGTTTGAGCATGTTAATTGCTGATGTTTTAGCATGATTTATGCTGATGTTTTAAGCCATGTGTTGAAGGTGTCTCTAGGTAAGAGTGCCTTGTTTTTATGCGTTGTTAAATGATGATTTAATGCTTTGAAATGCATGATGAAATGGCTTGATTTAAATGCTTTAAAACAGTGGATTACATGATGTATAAAGTGTGTATTAGCAAGTGATGGTTTGTAAAAGTGAAGGTCACTAAGGTGGTTAAAAGTCCTTGAGTGAGCCTTGTTATCTAAGATCATCAAGGTGGTTAAAAGTCCTTGGATGAATCTTGTTGCGGACACTAAGGTGGTTAAAAGTCCTTAGGTGCTCCTTTCCATGGTGGTTAAAAGTCCATGGGGCCAAGGTGTTTAAAAGTCCTTGGGGCCAAGGTGTTTAAAAGTCCTTGGGGTATTTCAAGCTACGGACACAAAGGTGGTTAAAAGTCCTTGTGTGGTCCATTCATGGTGTTTAAAAGTCCATGGCCAAGGTGTTTAAAAGTCCTTGGGGTCCAAGGTGTTTAAAAGTCCTTGGGGAAAGTTGTTGAACTTGATTTCATAAATGAAATGTATCACTTGAGCCAATATGACATGTTTTGTACATGAGATGCATGAGATGCATGATTTGATGTTTATGTTGAAGCATGAGATGCTAGTTTAAATGAAATGTGGAAGCATGTTATTGCTTGATTTAAAGTACGCTTTGAGCATGTGTAAAGGTTGTTTACAAGCATGAATTACAAATGGTTTTAAATGCATTATTGAATGGTTTTTAAAGAGCGCTCCTCACTAAGCTTTGGCTTACGCTCTCTCGTTTTCTTGATTCAATAATGCAGAGCATTAGAGTGCATTGAGGGCAGCAAGAGGAGGCAAGCACACAAGTTCAAGTAAAGCTCAATGTATGGAAGGTTTTGTTAAACATTTTAGCTTTTGGTCGATTTGGCAATGGGGGACCAATGTATATGTTTTGGGAGGTGTTTAAGACTCCCTAAGTATGTTAAATGTTGCTGTGGTTGTTGGTTTTTGGTTTGATCTCTTATATGCTTGGCTATGAAGGTTTATGCATGAAAGGTAGCTTAAGTAGGAAGCATGTCATTTAAATTGGGGCTTTTCATGTGTGATGGTTATGAGTTGAATTGTTGATGCATTTATGATCCCTGCATGCTGTATATCTATGTGGTATGATTTGGTGATGTTAACCTGAGGTTTGAAGCATGTATGGTATGAATTTCAAGTCGATTTCAGACAGGGGTATCGGTACTCGGGCTCGCGTATCGATACGCCTGAGCCAAATATGCTCTTTTCTGCCCAGGCGTATCGGTACGGTTGTGGGGG